>CM053407.1:31811737-31839896 GCA_028644305.1 Xerus rutilus
ACCCTCCTGCCTCAGCTTCTAAATTTGCTGGGATTACAGGTGTGTGTCACTGGCTCATGATAAACATAACTTTAAAATAAAATTTTTAAATCCTCAGCTTCTCTATGTTTTGCTTAAGAATATTGAATAGCTATTAAGTGGGTCTTCACATTTCCAGATGTTAATCAGACCCTTCTTGGCCACCTGTTACACTAAACAGTTGTAGGTCTATGTGAAGAACTGGCATTCATGCCCTCCATCCCCATTCCTGGCCACCTGTTGCAAAGGCTTTATACAGAAAGAGAAAAAAGAGGAAAGTAAGGCTCTCTTAAAGGTCAAAACCAAGGATCTGTCTCTACTTCAGTGTCTGCATGTTCACAGGATGAGATTTTTCTATTGTAGCATCTATTTCTGTGGTCTTATAGGGAAGATCACTCTCCTTGGGGTCATGGAGACCACTAAGAACTGGGAGAAGCTGGCCTGTGTCACTCACCCCAAGCCCTGCTAACTCATGCTGTGGTGGCACCTTTCCTCTAGGTTTCTTCTCTAGAGATTGTAATTCAGGTCGTGCTCAGAATCCTTCATTTTAAACAAGCTCCCCAAATAATTATGATGCAGTTAATTCATTCCCTCACTGGATCTTCTGTGTAGTCAACAAATATTCTTTATTTGTTGTACAGGGTATACAGTAATACATTTACTGTATTTATTTATTTATTTATTATTTATTCATTTATTTATTTAAGTACAGGGTATACAGTAATACATAAAAACACAATTATGGTCCCTGCATTAGTGATACTTCTGATCTAGAAAGCAAGAGATGACAAATGATCACATAAACAAAATATAATTGTAAATTGTGCTAAATGTTGCCCCATGTTCCAGATAGGCCAAATCCGACCTAATGCATGGCCAAATAGGATAAAGAAAAGAAAAATTTTTTCCTCATGAGAAGGTTGTAGTCTTTCTTTCGATCTTTCTTCTTTTTCTTTCCTTTTTCTCTTTCTTCCTTTTTATATATGACTGGCCCATTTCTGTGGGCCTGTTAAAATGAAAATATCAACTGCTACAACCTGCTACTCCCTGCCTTCCTAAGCAACACTGCTATGAGGCCAAACAGTGCCATGGCAAAGCGGTGGACACTCAAATTCTAGTCTACACTCTACCTTTACCTAGAAGACAACCTGAGCAAGTCACTTCTGCATGCCTATTCCTTAGGTCTTCACTGGTTTCTTGGAAGGCTTCTGAGGGGTTCCTGCCTCAGCCCTGCACTTGCATGAATTTCAAATCTACCCATTTGTGCTTGAATGTAATCTGAAAAGACAGGCAATTTTGTCCCATTATCTGACACTGGTTTGTTCATGTTCCTTACTTCTGCCATGTCTGTTGGCTGACTGGATCCATTCAAATGCTCCTGCTCATAGACTGTGATGGGCATCTGTCTTCTTTGTCTGCCTGGCACTTGGTCTCCTGCAGAGATTCATCAGTTTTCATGGTGAACCCAAGATACTACAATCTGATAAGGCTAAATGAACCTCAGTTCCTCCCACCATCCACACATCCTGCTGCCATGTGGCCACCATAGCATCTCTCTCATTCCATTCTAGAGTCAAGACACAACCCACTTTATAGTTGACACAGCTCTAAGAGCCCTTGTAATCAAGTCTTTTTTCATGCTCAGCTCCAGAATCATCACTGTCATTTAGATGGTCCATATGTGTATCCATTAAAATACTACTTGAAGTGCAGGTCAAGTTCTTTAGATGGATGAAAATGAGTTGAAAGGAGCTGTAACAGTCTCCTAGCCTTGCTTCCTTACTTAGGGACAGGAAGTAAAATAGAGCATGGTCGGAGAGATCTGGATTCAAATATCACCATTTATCTGGTCTAAAACCTTGGTCAAATTATTTAATCGTTGTGTCTGTTTATATTCAACAACATAAAGGCACAGATTACATCTACCATTTAGAATTTCAATGAGAACTAAGCAAAATAATATATGCAAACCACTTAACACAATACCTGGCATAGAGTGGGAACTCAACACATGGACCTTTTGCTACAACTGATTCCTACACAATTGTCTTTTACCTTTTTTGCCACCTTCTTAAAAACATACTTATTTTATATCAAATGCATGAACTGATTCTTTTAATTGCAATTCTAATTTTCTCTTTTTTGTTCTCGATTCTGACTTTTAAAAATTATGTCCTGCATGACTTTTTTTAATACCTCTATATTTAATATATACGTTTAAAATGTCTCCTTATTAACTTGTATATAGGCATGTTCTTATATACAAATTTATAGGAATACAGGGATCTGTATATAAATGTCAATACAATATAAAGCAATTTTTCCATTTTACCAATTTCTTTAAAAATTGAGGACCATTTTCTCTACCTATCCACCTTATCACTGTCAAAAGCAAAAAGAAAATCCAGAAATGTCCTCCACTGAAATAAGTATTGCCTGAAGAGGCTCTTTCAAACAGGCTGGACATGTTCTTGCTAGCAGAAACAAGATTAAATTGGCAGGTTGGAGTGTGAGGACAGGTGCAGTTCCTGTGGCTGGAGCTGGACGGGGACAGGAAGGCTTATTTGTGCCAAGCAGGCAGAGGGCAGCTTGAAGTCTGCAAGGGAGAGAGCTGCCTGGAAATTCACAGGAACTAAAAGAGAAGCATTAGAGAGGTGGCTTATGAAACTCATTGCTGGGTTCGGCTTGAGAAATAAAAGCTATCAGTGATACTAAAACATATACCTACATTTAAATCCATTAGTGTAAAAGAGAGCAGCATTTGCCAAATGAAATTTATGTTTATGTATATTTGTTCAGTTAACTGACTTTTGCTACACAGATAAAATGTCAAGTTTTTCGTTTGTTTTTACCTCTCTTCTCCTAAGACATCAGATGGTAAGACAGTTCAGCCTCTAGCATAGGAATTCTGAGGTCCCTAAACAACCAACTTCCCCAGGGGCAGCCTCTCACAGCAGGCTCTCAGAACACTGCTCAGGGGAGAGTAGTTAGGTAATTGTTTCCCCAGTGCCAGGAAACAAAGTGCTAAGCATTCTATGCACATACCTATTTTGCAAAGCACCTAATCCTTTACCTGGTGTTGCTTCTCCAGTAGAAAAGAATAGTGGCTACATAGAAAACTCCTCGAGTTCATTTCAAGGCCTAGCAAAGCTGAGTCAAAGGCTAGGTGATACCAGTGTCAAGAATCTCTAAAGCAGAAGCTGAAAGCTATCAAGAGCTATTGCCACACACTGCAGTTACTGTGCTTTCAGTACAGGCCAGCATTTTTGAGAAAGGTCTTTGGAAATCATCCCACAAGAGAGGTTTCCCTCTACTCAAAGTTTCACATCAGTCAGGAGTATCCTTTGCTTCCAGAGAATGCTGCAAGGTAAATGTACCTAAGACTGCCTGCTACCTGATAGTGATGGTCCAGTTTCAGCAAGCTGCACCTCACATTGCAGAATGCCTCGACAGCCAAGGCTGTTAAGGTGGCCACAGACACAGTTGAGGGAAATCCAAAATCCCTTTATTGCTGAGGGGACTTTGCCACCCCTGGGTTGGAAGGAAAATGACCACTGGGCCTGATGCACCAGAGTGAAAGGAAATATACCACACTGTGGCAATTAATTTAGAGCCTGTGAACCCATGCCATGATATTGCTAGAATAAAATCTGGGCCTGCATTTGTTCAGGAAGCTAGAAAAATAGTGGAAACTTAACCAGAAAAGCAGTAGTGACAGTCATAAAAGCACAGGCTGCTAGTATGACCTAAATCAGGTGCCAACTTGCCTATTCTACCCATTCAACTACCTTGTAAGTAAAATGGAAACCGCACTAGTACTTACCACACCGTAGTGTTGGGAAGAGTAAATGAGTTCATGTGGAAAGTGCTTTAGTTTAAGAAGGTAAGAGTCTTAAAACAAATATCCTGAGAGAAGGACAGCACAAACGAAAGCCTACCTCTCCACATCAGGAAGAATTAGTGGTTTCAGTATAGAATGTATCCAAAAAAGGTCACTTTGTTTTCTACTTGTTTAATCAAAAAATATTTTAAGATGTTTTAGAAAAAAATATTAAAATATTTTTCAAAATGTGACTATTAGATGGGAGCTTGTAATACCTCTCCCATTCCCACCCAAAATAGATATGCTAAAAGATTGCCTTGTCTTCAGAAGATACTTAAGAATTAACCAAGCATGTGAAAGTATTGTCTAAGTCTAAATTCTGCTTAGTCTATTTAAGAAAACTAGTGCAGCCAGATAGGGTGGCACACACCTGTAATTCCCTGTCAGGAAGCTGAGGCAGGTGGGTCTCAAGCTTCATGGTACTTCCCCTCAGCTTGGGTTGGTTTTTGCAGCCAGTGCTGAGCTTTCTATTTGGATTTTCACTTATGTATTCATACCAAATGATTCTTGCTGATATTCTTCACATTTCTGGCTCAATAATATCAACTCTAAACATCTCATGCCCAAGTTCAGCAATGCATGTGTTAGAACACAGTCAGGTGAGCTTGGATATGCTCTCATTACAAAAGGATGCTCCTACACAGGTCTGTCCCTTCCATCTTCCATCTGCTTGGAGCTTTCTTCCCTGCACCCCCATTTTCACCTTTTTACTCTGGCCCCTTACAAGCTCAAGCTTCTGAAATCCCACATTATTCTAGGCCCATTTGTGCTCTTTGCTGCACATCTTTGTACCCTTTTGCTCGAAAACTTTTGTTTTTCTCTTTATCATCCATTTTTCTTAATATCAATTCTATAATATTTTTCTTGTGCCTGTTTCTATAATAATCAATAATGGTTATGTATACAAAAAAAATCTTTCTAAAACTTCTTTCTCCTTAAACAGAATTATGTTAGAGAAGTTCCATCAAGTTTAGATCGTAATATACATTTGAGGTTATTAAAATGAACTATTAGATACAATTTTACACACCTGCAACTATTGGAGCAAAAGGATATGAATGATATCGTATTACTTTTTGTCTTTGGGGGACTTTTTTAAAGGAAGCAATAAAGAAAGAAATGTAAATTTTGAGAAAAAAAAACAAGATACAGGGGGAAAAAACCTTAGAATTGACATTATTTTTTTTTTTGGTACCAAGGATTGGACTCAGGGGCACTCGACTACTGAGCCACATCCCCAGCCCTATTTTGTGTTTTATGTAGAGACAGGGTCTCACTGAGTTGCTCAGCGTCTTGCCATTGCTGAGGCTGGCTTTGAACTCGCGATTCTCCTGTCTCAGCCTCTCAAAGTGTTAGGATTACAGACGTGCGCCACCACGCCCAGCTTGACACAATCTATTTCAATGCATTTAAAGAAACTGAGCTATATTTCTACTGATGTTGATTATGTTCAATAATCCATTATCATGAGGGTGATGAAAAATATTTTAATTGAACTGAGTAGCATTAATTTTGTTGTATCTTAAACATTAGAATTTGACATAGATTTGTGTCTTCCCTGATTTTCCATTTTGTTTACATTTGTTTTTACTTTTCAGCAAAATTAACATATGACTGCACAAACACCATATCTCCAAAATCTCATAAGTATGTAACTTGAGTAGTAAAAATCCTAAGTCTACTCACTGAGCATTCACACGTATGTAAGACGATAACTGCAAACTGCTATTATACATTTCTCCCAGATTTTTTTTCTTGTATGTACACTATCATATTTTAGTAACTGGTATATTTTTCAGTGGGAAGGACTGCACCACTTACCAAAATAAGCCCTGATATTAGTGAAGAAGTGCCAGTCAGAGCCACGTAGAACTTCGGTGTTAATGTGTTCAAAAACATGCTCACTGAAAGACAAAAAGAGAAAAGGAATACATGAGTACGTAAGTAAAACCAATCCCTTCATTTTTCTTTCTGGTGAAATTATTTGTTTCTAATGACAAGAATTCTTAGAACCATACCAAAGTCCCATTAAAATGGCTCAGAAAATCAGGTATTGAGTTATATATATGGGAGGAAAAAAGCTATATGTAAGAAAAAAGAGCAGCTTTTTAATTGCTCTCTCTCAAAACTATTGTGACTGCTTTCCATGGATTCGCAACCCCTAAAGAGTTCAATCAAAGCTAGTTACTGAAACTGTCAGTCAAAAGCAGAAGGTGCTCCTACACGTTTTTTGGTGGGATCTGCATATCAGGGCCCTTGGCAAGACAACAAGCAGTATTTCAACCTTAGAACAAATGAAAACAACTATATTGAAATGCTAAATAGTTATTAAAGATTATAATACTATGATTATTCCTATGCAGGAATGGTGAATTGAAAAAATTTGCATGTATCACTAAGTTTTTCCAACTTACTTAAAAGGTTTTTAGACCATTTAAGAAAATTATCAAACTCCTTTTAAAAAAAAAAAAGAAAGAGAGAGAGAGAGAGAGATGAAAAGAAACCATTAACAATGACCTTCCTGGCTGGGGTTGTAGCTCAGTGGGAGAGCACTTGCCTAACACATGTAAGGCACTGGGTTTGATTCTCAGCACCACATATAAAGATCCATCAACAACAAAAAATAGTTTTAAAAAATGACCTTCCTTCCAAGACTCTGCTCACACCAACTACATATTTAATCAAGTTACTTATTAATTTGTATACTTTATAAATATATTTTAATTCATTGTCATTCTCAGTTAGATACTGCACAAAACTGATTATTTCCAAAACAATAACACATTTAATGGGCTTTTTGCAAGGATATTCATATTTGTTTACTGAACTTGTTTGTGAAAGGAATCACATCCAATCTAATTTTAGAATGAAGGTCCTTAAAAGTAGGACTGCCTTAAGTTCAGCCCAGAAAGCAAAGTAGTATCACCAAAATGAATGAAGATCCTACATTCATTCACTCAACAAATCCTTTTCTCTTTATGAATGAGACCATAGATAAAGAATGAAAGAATGAATCAGACAGTTACCACCATCTAGAAATCCACAATACAGCTGGGAAACACACAAGTAAAGAAGCAACTGCTATAAAGTTTGATAAGTGCACAGACAGACCTATGCACAGGATGTTATAAAAACATATAAAAGGAATGCACCCCATGTATGTGGGGCAGGGAGTGGTCAGGAGGATGTTCATGATAATGAACATCTAAACTGGGTCCTATAATAAGCAGGAGGTAACCAAGCCAGAAGGGTTAGGAGGGGGTATAAGAGTGCAATTTGAGCAGATAAAGGGACATATTTCGGGGTGCTAAGGACGAAGTGTGGACTTTCTAAGCAGATGAAAATATTAGGGGGGAAGGAGCTTGTGAGCAGTAGCCCCCTTGTGAAGATGGATATGGAAGGGCACACTGATTCCATTTTATTGCCACCCAGCCATTCTCTCAATAAGTTTTCCTCCCCCTGCCCCCTCTCTTAAATGAATTAATTTGATTGTGAGCTGTCATTTGCAATCAAAAGACACTGGACAAACATAATGTGCTCAGTCAAGGCTGAGGTCTTGAACTGAGAGGAGTCTTCGGGGAGGTAGAGAAAAGCATGAAAGTGATCAGCCCAGGACTAGAACAAGAAGAGGAAGGTACAGTTGAGGAGGTTTTGCTTGGCTACTAAAAAACCCCAAAGTGTACTGATTTGTCATTTCCCATGCATAGATTAGTGGAAGGAAGCAGGGTTTTAAAAAGGAAAAAAAAATTAAACAAACAAAAGAAGTCCTAGAGTTTATAACTGCCAGTCTATATTTGAGGTACCTAAAATTCTCTAAATTCCACACTTCACACTAAGAATGGCTTTACATTTCTCAGTGTTTTTTTAAAGTCACCAAAACAGAATATATAATTTGTTATTCCGGAATTATCAACATTCATATCTGTACTAAATACTTTTCAATAGATTTCTGGGAAACTGAGCATAGAATTCAATTAAACCATTTTCTAAAAGAAAAAAAGGAAAGATTTGCCTGAATTAGAAATGCTTCAGTAGCGCTGCTGCTAACTTTTTAGTAATAAAGATACAAAGTAATGGAAAGGATAGCTTTCCTTCTGAAAATCATTGATCCACTGGAGGCAAAGATTCATGAATTGATAAGGAGGCAAAGATTCATGAATTGATAATTTTTTAAAAATATACATTATTTGAGTTTTTAAAGAGATAAGAATAAAGATTCCATTCTTTTTTCTTAAAGGTTATATAGCAGCAGTAATTAATAATCAAAATGTACTGCTCTGTTAAATCTACATAAAGTTGGTTGGAATTGAAAGAGAGAATAGCATGCATGAAAAATAGAGGCACCAACAGAGGATAAGAAAAGCAGCAATAGAAACATCTAAAGAGTGGGAGGTGCTTATTTAGTAACTTCTTAATCTTATAGTCTTACTGGTTATTTTGGCTAAGACATAGCATTTGGCAATTCTGGACATAAATATCAAAACTTCTTAGTATTTGTTATTTCAATCCGTTTATCTATGTATGTAAAATTTATAACAAGCTCTTCCACATATTAGATAATTTAATTCTCATCTCATCTCTATGAGGTCAATATTATTATTTACCTTATTTTGCAATTGGAGGCTGGGCAAAGAGCTTGATGCACGATAGCTCATTGATCATTGCACCACAACCAAAGAACAAAAGGAAAACAGTAGAAAGGTGGAAGCTCTAAACCAAGGTCTCTGTGAGATAGGCATTTTTAATGCTGTACTAATATTTACCTCTAACCTTTAAAGGTCAGTCTACCCAGATGTTGTCATTCGTGGGTGAAGCATCAGAATAGAAAGGCAAAACCCACCCTGAAGAGGGGGAGAATCCAGTTAAAGATCCCTCCCTTAAATCAGGAGGACAGCAAACTGCAGGATGGACTGTCCTAAACCAGGAGCAGCTTGCCTCGGGGCATCAGGGTCACTAGCAATTGTCTTTGCAAGTATATGAAGACCCTATAAAGTCCCTAAAAACCAAACCACAAAACTTTGAGAAAACTAATTCCTAAACTGTACAGATACATCAATGTAACCTCCATACCTCTTGGGGCTAGGTAGAATAAATTGAAAAAATGAATAGGCAAAAGCTAATCTAGCTTTGTGAAGAATAAATCCATTAAACTTTCCTAATCCCCTATTTCAATCCAGAAATAAAAATGAATAAATGAATAAATCAGAAAGCTTTTTATTTGAACCAGCGAGGCCCTCCTAACAGAATATTGTGTTTGTTTTTCAAGAGCAGCCTCAGGGACTGCATCCCTTAGAGTCTCAAGATGCTGAACTTTAACTGGGCACAGGGTTCTTGTTTAATCAGTGAGTAAATGTGAAAGAATTAAGCATGAGTCTGAGAAGAAAGAAGAGAGGAGGAGTGGGTACATGGCTAAAACATTAACTGACTTCTGTGGACTGGAGAAAAGAGCAGGTATGAAGATAGTACAACAGGTGCACTGTGGGAAGTGAAGAATCACTCCAGTAAGCAGAATTCAAACACAGGGGAATTAGAATATAAAGAGGCTTACTCAGGAATCACATGGACTAGCCCTGTGAGGCCATGTCTCTGAGGAATTAGCCACCTTTCTGGGTTATGTTTATTTTATTCCTCCTTTAGCAATTTGGCGTCTTATATCACCATAGTTGCAGAAAGCAGAGGAAACTGAGCTTAATGTATAAATAATGGCAGCAATACTAGCAGCTGTCACACTAGCATTTACTGGGCCTCTTTTAGATGCCAAGCACTGTTTCTCAGACCACAGCCCAAAAAGTAAAATAATGCCTGGACTGTGATTGTCCTGATGCTAAAAACAGGTGACCCACAAAACAAATGAAACAGCAATTAACAGAATGGACCTTTTACCTGTATTCTAGGACTGGGATGTAGCTCAGTAATAGAATGCTTGCCTAGCATGCATGAGTTCCTGGGTTCAATCATAAGCACTGAAGAAGCAGGGAGGAAACCCCCACTAACTAGATTCTAGTTGCTTGGAGTGCTGCTAAACTTCAGGTGAATTTGAAGGCAGTCATTTTAAAAAGCAAAGAAATGACTGTCTCTCAAGTCTACTATGTGATCTTAAATCTCTGATTGTTGCCTTACTGGATATTGTGGGAACAATCAATTCAGCCACAAGCCACCTTGGAACCACATGCAATTTTCCTCCTTCGTTTAAGTCCTTTGTGACTTCTGACACAGAGGTATTAAAGCCTAATCCATTAACCCAAGCATGCTGGTTTTAATTCCAAGTGAGGGACACTGAAGGCCAATAGCTTCCAAGCCTGAAGACTGGAACATCAAGACAGACTAAGAGAGATGGATGGTCCATTCCATGCAAAGCAACATTTCTGATTTAGTTACAGATAGTATGAACATAGTCCATTGACTATAGAAAGCACATCAAGGCACATGTTAGTATAGTAGGAACCTAGTTACGAACTGTTTCCATAGACCTTCAGGTGGATTAAAGACATACTGGAATAATTTAATCCATTGTTTGCATTTCTCCATGGTGTAACAGTAAATATTCTCTTCCTTTATTTCACTGTTCTTTCAATCTTGCTAACCTCTCTCTTCCATCAGATTCCATTAAGTAAGGTTTCAACTTCACTTCTGCCTTTTTTCATTTACCAGAGGGCAAAAGAATGAAAAATGGAAATTAATAATTTAGCTTACACACACATTAATTTTGAGCAAATTTCCAAACTGCTCAGCTTTCAAACTAAAGAATTCACCCTCTTCCTCAAAATGACCCTGTGACAAACAAATCTTAAGGTGTCCCCAGTGATCCCTACCCTCCTGGTATTCATACCTCTACTTAACTCCTTCTCCTTGAATGTGGTTGGGACATAGCACTTGCTTCTAACAACCAGCTATGCAAGGTTCCATCTTGGTAACAGCCATAGTAGAAATTCACCCTGCTAGCTTAATGAGGTGGCCATGTGGAGAAACCTATGTGACAATGGACTGCAGCCTAAACAACAGCCAGTAAGAACCTAATGTCCTTAATTTCACAGCAGTGATTTTTGCCAACAGCCTTAGTGAGCCTGGAAACAGATTCTCCCCCTAGCTGAATTTGCAGACTAAAAACACAACTTGATCATAATCTTTTGAGACCCAGAGCAAAAAAAAAAAACAAGCTTATCTGTGCCTGGACTCCTTGACCCACAGAAACTGTAAGATGGTAAATGTGTGTTGTTTCAAGCTATTGCATTTGTGGTTTGTTATACAGCAGCATAAAATGGATGCAGCAACCAACATAATAATTTATGAAAATGAAAATCAACATTAAAAATTTGATAATGTTGACCAACTGCAATATGCCCAAAAAGGATGCTAAGAGCCAACTCTGTGTGTGCCAAGAGTTTCTTCCTCAACTATTCACACACAAAAATAACAACAATAATAATAACTTCTACCTCTGCTACCAGGACATGTTATTCCACATACTGATATGTAATTCTCCTTTAAAATCTGCTAATGTTAAAACAGAGCTAAGAGAAGCCTTTTGTAAAATATGGAAATAAAATGTCTTCATTATGCCCCAGTAAATGAGCTTGTCTCTATGCATTTTTAACGATATAATATTTGCATGTTTTTAAAAGATCAATTTTACATCTGGGTACAGAGCACCAGCTCAGTAAAGACTAAAAGCACCCCAGGAGCCCTTTTCCTCGATTGCTGCTTCTGCTTTCCTTTCCTAGCTCTCTCCCTGGTCTCCTTGGGCTGATAAGGTCTCGAACTGTTATGCATCAAACCCTCATAAATCATTGTCTACTTTTCCCTCTACCTTTGATGTTACCTTGGCAACTTTGCAGGTATCCTATTTCTGCTTTATTGGGCATCTGGCTCTATTGAGGAATGGAGCTGAGAACATCCTTTCTTTCCTCAGCTATGATCTCAGAAACTACTGGTGCAAACTATATTGGTGTCAACAATGCAATGTTCAGGCTTCACATCACCTCTCCTTTGTTGGAGGCAGGCCATCTGCAGTCCTTGCCTGACATCATGAAGGACTACCCAAAGCCTGGTGGGCACAAGCCTTAACAGTCCTCAAGGACATGAGAAACAGTCTTCGATTACCTATTGCCTTTTATTTACAAGTAGGCTGATAATGAGGAAATCTATCCTGGTTAAGGATAGGAAAAAGGCCTGTCTGTGTCTCATACTTTCAATCAATTATGTTTTAATATAGGGTTCAAGACAATTTTATGAAATTTTTGTTTACCATAAACTATTGAACATGAGAGAAAAAAAAAATTCTGTCTCTACAGAGTCAAAACCTTCCCCATAATTTGCTGCAGAGAAAGAGAAAACTTGCCAGGATAATGTACTTGGACACTGGGCACCTCTAACCTGTAAGCATTCACACCAGTTCTCCAATACCCAGCACAGAGCCTGCACCAGAAAGGCACTCAGTTTTTTTTTTTTTAAAAATATTTTTTTAGTTGTAGATGGACGCAATATCTTTATTTATTTATTTTTATGTGGTGCTGAGGATCGAACCCAGTGACTCACGCATGCGAGGCAAGCACTCTACCACTGAGCCACCGCCCCAGCCCCAGGCACTCAGTTTTTGATGACTATACAAGGACAGAGTTCTAGGTGAGAAATTCATAGCAACCACTCCCTTGACCTCTGATATGAACATCATATGGAAATATAAACCTGGCAAAACTAAAAATTTCTGATGGAAGGAACCTTTTTTTCGGTGTGTTTGTGTTTATCCCCAAGGTACAGTGTGAAATGCATATTAGGGAGACTCACTGCTACTGCTCATTCATAAATGGAGAAGGTGCCAGGTATAGTTTATGTTATCCTCACACAGCAAGACCTTGGCTATGCAGAACCCTTGGAAATTAGTCATTTGGGATAGTTAAGAATTTATCCTGTTAAACACCATAGATACATTTCTTTTTAAAGTAATTTTGTAAGAAAATCTTTCAGAAATGCATTACATAAATGACTGCAACCTTAAACAGAATGTCCTGAACATGGTGACATCTTTAATTAGTAACTAACCCCTTCCCCAACCCCCGGAGTATCAGGGATTAAACCCAGGGGTACTTTACCACTGAGCTACATCCATAGCTCTTTTCAATGTTTATTTTGAGAAAGGATCTTACTAAATTAGCCAGGCTGGCCTGGAACTTGAGATCCTTCTGCCACAGCCTCCAAAGGTATCAGGGATTACAGGCATGCGTCATGGCACCCTGCTTAATTAATAATCTTACATCATCTAAATGAACACAAACTCTGGTACTGTGCTAGCAACCAGCAATGTTTTCAGAAACTGTTGATATACTCGAAGTTATTTCCCTCCAAAACTAAGTAATACCAGACAGATGCGCTTTTTGAGTTTTTTCACACTATTTCTGTCATCTGAGTAGCTAATCAAGTATTAGCTATTATTTTTTGTTGTATGCCTGTTTTCAACTGCTTTCTCTCCTTACTATGTTAATTTAAAACCTGCTGCACCTTCAAAGACTCTGGTCATTAAAAATATTTATGGGGCCGGGCAGGATGGCACATGCCTGGAATCCCAGCAGCTCAGCAGGCTAAGGCAAGAGGATCGCAAGTTCAAAGCCAGACTCGGCAAAAGCAAGGTGCTAAGCAACTCAGTGAGACCCTGTCTCTAAAAAAAATACAAAATAGGGCTCGGGATATGGCTCAATGGTTCAGTGCCGCTGGGTTCAATCCCTGGTACCCGCCCCCCCGCAAAAAGAGATATTTATGTTTAATATGTGCCAGATACTATAAAATGCTGGTGATATAAAGATGTATAATACCTAATCCTTGTCCTCGAGGAGCTCTCGGTTTTGTGGGAGACTCAGATATGGAGGCAAATTAACAGGCATTTACAATTATGAATGTTGCTCTGGAAATATAGAGTCGGTACTCCTCCTAATAGCCTGGGGCAAGGTGAGAGAAAGAAGTGCAGGGAGGAATGCTCCTTGCAGATGGACGCTAAGCAGTTTCCAAAAAAATATGCACTGAAACTATATAAATAAGAGCAGAGGTGGATAATAAAAACTAAGTGCTCCTTGTGGTGATTCTCTGATGTGTATCTGCACATGCTCCACATGTGGCTTTTGTTGTTGTTGTTGTTCTTACTTTGTGCTTGGTGTTCTGCAGAGTTGAAATGACAGATTGCTGAGTTCTTGAAAAGCCAGGTGTCACTGGAGTAAGCTACAATGTGTGTGCTTCTAGAAAGACTATAGAAAGTATATAAAAGGGGCTGGGGTTGTGGCTCAGTGGTAGAGTGCTTGCCTAGCACATGTAAGGCATTGGGTTCAATCCTTAGCACCACATAAAAGTAAGTAAATAAATAAAGTCATTATGTCTATCTACTGCTAAAAATATTTTTTTTAAAAAAAAATGTGTATAAAAGAATGTTCTTGTGTTCACATCCAAGTGTCCAAGAGGCTTGGCACAGCATCAGTGGTGCCGAATGTGCCAGGAGTTTTCCATCGTCTTGAGAGGAATTTGATCACTAGGTTATCATTTTCACCTCCTTTACTGGAAGTTACACAGAAAACTATTAGAGAAATCTTACTGGTTAGATTTAGGATGATGACTACTGCAAAGCTAAATGCAGAAATTCATTGTTTAATGTTCTGGAACAGAGATAACTACCTCAGGGTTCCAAATACTGGAAGCACTTTGCATGGAAATGGCTAAGAAAAGTAAAGATTAATAACAATAATGAAATAACCATTTATATTCTTAAACATCTCTCAATACATATTCTACTTTTTGAGGTGGGAGGGGTACTGGTGATTGAACCCAGGGTCTCTTTACCACTGAGCTAAATCCTCAGTCCTTTTCATTTTGAGACAGGGTCTCAAAAGTTGCTGAGGCTGTCCTTGAACTTGTGATCCTCCCACCTCAGCCTTCTGAGTCCCTGAGGTTATATGTGTGTATAACCTTGCCCATCAATAGATGTTCTACATTTATTAATTTTATTGAGTTCATTAAATTATCCAAAATCTACTTAGCTTATAAAAAATAAAAGACAAAGGCTGTGGATGTGGCTTCACTGAGAGTCTGCCTAGAAAAGTAGAGGCCTGAGGTTCTATCTCTAGCACTAAAAAAAAGAAAAATATAAGATAATTAACTAGACACTGGGGGTAGGATACAAGATAGTGAGATATAAGGTAATGAGATTTTCCTTCTGTTTGAGAAGGGTAAATAAGATGCCCACACAAATAACAAGGCCAGAATATGGAACATCATAGATAGATAGAGATAAAATGTAGAGGAAGCAAATATTACTTCCAGCTACGTGGATCAGAGAAGGCTTATGCATGGAATGTCCTTCCTTCCAAGCTCTGAAATAAGAATAATCTTTGAACATGAAATTGGAAAGAAGAAAAGAGAGGGCATGGCCTCCAAGTAAATAATACAGCACACACAAATATATCAAGTTAGAGAACAGGGTGAATGAGACTTAGTGGAAGAGAACACTAGCTCAAATGCCAGGCAAAGAAAAGTGGACTTAATGTAGCAGACGATGAGGAGATATTCTCCATTCACGAACAGAACTGTAACTAAGACAGAGCATCTGGTAGTAATGGAATAGTGTATAAAATGAGTACATTAGGAATTATTTTGAAAAGAGATCCCAGGATAGGGAGTTGAGCATATCAGACTTTGCAGGGGTAAATTCAACAGGATGTGGCTCTTGACAATATGAGATAAAGAACAAGTTGGTAAAGTGTGGCCTGGTCAAACTGCCAGAGATTAGACACAGTGAGTCACAAGGAAAATAACTGCCTAGGCTACTTCTACAGAAAGTCTACAGGAAAGAAGAGAGTTAATCACAAAGTGTGGTAAGTTAAAAATTAATGCATCAAATAAGTTGGTACATGAATTATGAATAAAACTCAAACCTTCACACCACTGAAACAAGGACAGCCCTTCTAATAAATATAACAGTGGTTCATTCTCATGGCAAATTTTTTTAAAGATACATGCTTAATCATTAGAAACACATCAATTTTCTCTGAAGTTCTTTTTATACATGCCTTTAAGAAAAATTAGAACACAGTGAAGCACTTTATTTGACTTCATTTTTAATCTGACAATTACACATTCATATATTTCTGTTTTAACAGCTGGGGTTATATGACAAAACAAAAATAACTTTTTTCCAAAATGTCTTTCTGATTTTTGTTCTATTAACTTACTTGCTTTGTTTTGAAACCCTCTGCTAATAGCTGATGATTTTGCCTCAAAAGAAGATATTCTGGGCCAGAGAAGCAACTGTAGCCCATAGGATAGTAAAATTCAGATGTGATTCTAAGTCTGGTTTTTCTCTTCATTACCTTCTCCAAAAGTTCAAAGACTAATTTCTCTTTGAGGAGAACACTGTCCCACAGAGGGAGGCCTGCTGGGAGCCACATTAAAGCCATCTCCCTCTGGGTGAGAGTGCACAGCCCACAGAGATAAGAAGCCACAGGAGAAACCACCACACAAGCTGTTTGAACTTGTGATCAGCTGCTCAAACTGCCTGGTGTCCAAAATAAGCACTTGGCTTCATGATTTTCAATTAATTAACTATATTTCAATTAATTAACTATATTTGGCCTTGTATTTGTACCAAAAGACAAGTTACTATTCCAGAGGGCACCTAAAATTATCTCCCCAAGGCTAGCAGTGATCTATAGGTGGTCAATTACAAATGTACCTGGTTTTATATAATGCCTATAGGTAACAATCAATGGAAACCAGAGCACTGATATTTTTAAAAGCCAATAAGGCATTTTCCAAAAATATCTTTAAAAACATGCTCCTAAATTCTAGATACTCTGTTATCCCTAATACAAATGCTACCAATCCCTATGGATGGCATTGTTCTCTCTTTCATCTCTATTCTTATTTACTCAAATGGTTTTCACACATTGTCATGCCTCATTCTGAATGCTCTATTCATCCACAATGTGGGAAAAATGTATATATTTAATTAATAATTTCCTAATGCTTATATCTTTAGAACCCAGGCAGTTTTCCTCCAGGTAGATCAGTAGTGGGTTAGAACCCATGGTTATAGAAACCACAGTGGTAGCTTTTGATGAGTCAGTTAATCTTTCACCCAGAAATTCTGTGCCACAAACTCAGAAGATAACTAACAAGCTGTATTAGAGACAAGTATTTCCAGTGGAAGCCAAGCATCACATTACTATAAAAACAAACCCAATTTAAAACTTTAAAAGAAAGTGGCATTAGTAGTTTTTTCCAACTTTATGAAGAATGCCATTGATATCATATTGATTATATGGAATACCTCCCCACCACACACACAAATCCAAAGAGCCAAAGCAATCTTGAGCAAAAAGAACAAAGCAGGAGGCATTGTACTACCTCATTTCAAATGACAGTACAAAGCTACAGCCATCAAAACAATATGGCATTAACAGACATAGAAACCAACAGAACAGAACAGAAACCTCAGAAATACAGCCACTTATTTACAGCCACCTGATAGTTGCTGAAGACACCAAGAATAAGATTGGAGAAACAAAAGTCTCTTAAATGGTGCTGCGAAAATTGCATACTTATACACAGCAGAATGAATTTTGATCCCTCTCTCTCACCAGACAAAAGCCAACTCAAAATGGATCAAAGACTTGTATACTCCAAAACTATGAAACTACTAGAAGAAAATATCAGGGAAATTACTTCAGGACACCGGTCTACAAAAGTTGGGTTTTTTGTTCTGTTTTGTTGGTTTTTTTTTTGTCTGTTTGGGTTCTTTTTCCTCCCAGTACTGGTAATTGAACTCAGGGTTTCCTGCATGCTCAGCAAGTGCCCTACCCTGAGCTACATCCTAGCCCTTTTTTATTTTATTTTGAGACAAGTTCTCACTAAGTTGCCCAGGCTATACATTCTAGGAGCAAATTTTTGCTACACGCACATGAGATAGAGCACTAATCTCCAGAACATATAAAGAACTCAAAAAACTTAACATCAAAAAAACAAACAACCCAATCAATAAATGGCCTAAGGAGCTGAACAGACACTTCTCAGAAGAAGATATACAATCAACCAACAAATATATGAAGAAATGTTCAACATCTCTAGGAATTAGAGAAATGCAAATCAAAACTACTCTAAGATTTCATTTCGCTCCAGTCAGAATGGCAGTTATCAAGAATACAAGCAACAATAAGTGTTGGCAAGGATGTAGGAGAAAAGCCACACTCAAACATTGCTTGTGGGACTGCAAATTGGTGCAACCAATCTGGAAAGCACTATGGAGATTTCCCTAGAAACCTTGGAATGGAACCACCATTTGATCCAGCCATCGCACTGCTCGGTCTATACCCAAAAGACTTACAAACAGCACACTACAGTAATGCAGCCACTTCAATGTTTATAGCAGCACAATTCACAGTTGCTAAACTGTGGAAGCAACCTAGATGCCCTTCAGTAGATGAATGGATAAAGAAACTGTGGTATATATACACAATGGAATATTACTCAGCAATAAAAGAGAATAAAATTATAGCATTTGCAGGTAAATGGATGGAGTTGAAGAACATCATGCTAAGTGAAGTAAGCCAATCCCAAAGAACCAAAGGCCAAATGTTTTCTCTGATTTGTGGATGCTGATCCACAATGGGAGTGGAGGTGGGGAGCATGGGAGAAATGGAGAAACTCTGGATAAGGTAAAGGGGAGGCAGGGGAAGGGAGGGGGCAGGGGGGTAGCAAAGATGGTGGAATGAGATGGACATCACCACCCTAAGTATATGTATGAAGACATACGAATGGTGTGACCCTATCATGTTTACAACCAGAGAAATAGAAAATTGTGCTCCCTATGTGTACTATGACTTGAAATGCATTCTTTTGTTTTAAAAAATAAAAATTTTTTTTAAAAATTCACAAATTAAAATAGGAACATTACAACTAATGCCATAGAAATAAAAAGAATTGTAAAAGACTACCCTGAACAATTATATGGCAAAAAAATTTGGATATTCCAGAAGAAATGGATAAATTCCTAGGTTTATACATACAACGTACCAAGACTGAATTATGAAGAAACAGAAAATCTTAAGAGTCTAATAATAGAAGATTGAGGAGATTGACTCAGTTATAAATTCTCTCAGGAAAAAAATAAAATAAAATAAGTTGTCCAGGCTGGCCCTCAAACCTGTAATACTCCTGCCTCATCCTTCCAGCTGGAATAACAGGCACATGTCACTGCACCCGGCACCTACGAAGATTGTTGGATATGATTTCAAAAGTCAAAAACTGACATATAGGATGGCACCAAACTAAAAAAGCTTGTGCACAGCAAAGAAAATAATCAAAAGAGTAAAAAGACAACCTAAAAATGGGAGAAAATATCTGTAAACCATACATCTGTTAAAGAGTTAATACTTACACTATTTTTTTTAAAATATTTTTTTAGTTGTTGATGGACACAATGTCTTTATTTTATTGTTTTGTATGTGGTGCTGAGGATCAAACCCAGGGCCTCACGCATGCGAGGCAAGCGCTCTACCACTGAGCTACAATCCCAGCCCAATACTTACACTATTTAAGGGAGTCAAATAATTCAACAGCAAAAAAATTTAAAAATTAAATAATCCAATTTGAAAATGGGCAATAGACCTAAACAGACATTCTCAAAAGAAGACTTAAAAATGGCCAAAGTATGTGAAAAAAAATTCTCAACATCACTAATTGTCAGGGAAATGTAAATCAAAACCACAGTAAGACAACATCCCACCTGATTTAAAATAGCCATTATCAAAAAGACAAAAAATAACATGCTTTGAAGAGGATTCAGAGAAAGGGGAACCTCTACACAATGTTGGTGGAGATGTAAATAAATATAACCAGTATGGAAGTTCCTGAAACAATTAGAGATAGAACTACCACTGTAGGTCAGTGATAGAATGCTTTCCTAGCATGCATGAGGCCCTGGATGAAAAAATATTCAGTGTTTTCACCAAAAAGAAAAGAGAGATATTTGAGGAGATAGCTCTGTTTAACCTGATTTGAACATTATGTGATATGCACAAGTACCAAAATAAATATAGCATGATACCCCACAGGTATGTATAATTTTATGTGTCAATTTAAAATTTATAAATAAAACAAATTTTAAAATTTCAAATATTTAAAAGGGGGACAGGATTGCTTTTCAAGGTCATTTTCCAAAAACAATTTTTATTACAGAAAATTTTTAAAAAATCATTCTTCCCCACTCGATTTCCACAAAAAAAGAAAACCATCACACACAGCACTACTACTGTTGACCCATATAGGCTAATTTTTCTTAGAAATGGCTGTTAGGACCAGTGGCTAGAGAGGCTGAGGCAAAGGATCACAAGTTCAAAGCCAGCCTCAGCAATTAAGCAAGGCCACTAAGTAACTTAGCAAGGCCCTGTCTCAAAATAAAATCATGCAAACTAACAGGTATAGAGATTAAAGTGCCAAGAAATATATAACATGACTACTCATGTAGGTGATTTGCAAAAAAAGCCACATTCAATATAATTCAGATTACCTGTAAAATGTCCAATACCATTCTTAGGAGGAAAAATGTCTTGGGACATACTTTCAAATACTTGTTTCAATTCAACAAGCACATATTGCGAGATAAGACATGACTAATATTTTCTGAGCATCTACAGAGTTCCATTATGTGTCAGACCCTGTTTTACATGTTTGAGATGAATTCTTCATTATTTGATCCCCAATACAGTCCTGTAAAGTTAGCATAATTACCCACATTTATAAGACTTAAATTGAAGCTTATTAAGTTAAATGTCACAGGACATTTTTATTTTTTATTTTGAGACAGGGTCTTGCTAAATTGGGCCTTATTAAGTGGCTGAAAGGACTGAAATTTGATTTGAACATAGTGCTGCCTATCCCCAAGGCCTGTACTTTTTTATTTTTTTCCTAGATAAGTCTTTCTTTTGAGCATATTTAAAGGGAGAAAACAAAAATGCCCAAGTTTCAGATTTGCTGTTGGAGATTCCCAATGTTCACTACCTCTTTTGAAATGACAATCTGGTACTTCAAGGCCAGGCTCTGTGCCTGGGCTCAGGGAATCCCCTGGGGTCTGAAAGCAAGGGGCTGCCCCAAACCACAACTTCAGTCTGGGCATGCAGTCCTTGTGGTGACTTCCTCCTGAAATAGGGGGATGGAAGGAGATAGAGGATAATTACTGAGCCATGTTATTACCACACAAACCTCAAGCAAATAATTGTGACTCCCTCCAGGCTATCATTAGTAATGAAGGATGATGTCTACACATTCTGATGTTCATTTCTATTCTGTTATTCACTTATCTTACTATGTGTCAAGATAAAATTCAGGCCTGCACATGGAAAGGCAGCATTATTTATCAGGACTTAAACACAGACATTGCAAATTCTGGCTCCTTTCTCTGATTCTTTGTTAGGCACCACTCATTCTTCTTTATTTAAAATTATGTGAACATGTTCTAATGCCATTTAATATTCTCTTAAAGCATGATTTTTAACAATAATGTTCACTCTTGAAGATTTTATGTAATTTATGTAACCACTTCTGTCATTAGAAATCTAAGTTGCTTCTAACTTTTCTGATGTTTCCAATGCTATTATAAATGACACTGACCACCCTTGTACTTAATGCTTTCATGGCATCTCTATCTCCTTCCAATGGATTCTGAGAAATGATATCAATGGGTCAGTGGCTACAAGCATTTTAAAGTCTCAATTCATGTTACCGGAATGGTTGTGCTACGTTCTACTCCAGCAATGTTTGAGAGCTCCAGCTTCCTCAAAATGAGAAATTATTGCCCCAAAGTAGGAAAAAAGGAGGGAGGGGGGAGTGAAAGAGACAAGAGGGGAAGAAGGGTAGGAATTTCTTTAATTACTAGCTAGACTAAAATTTTTCATGTTAATTTTCCCTAGTTTTTGCTCTTTAGAAAACTACTGATTCATGATTTATTTGCCTTTTTTTTTCTTTTGGAATGTCATTGATTTATGAAAACATTTTCCTTAGTAAGTATGTTAACCTCTTATGAGTCAGAGTTGGTATAATTTTTCCCTAGGTTGTCTTTTCATTTTCTTCCTGAGTTTTATTTTCAGAATTTGAACAGAACATTCTATATAAAACCAGGAGGAAAACATTACTGGAAGAAAACCACTATGTTCAATTTGCTAGAAAGCAATATTTGCTGCAATGTTCTTCTAGCTGTCTTTGATGCAGAAAGTGGAAGGGACACTGAGCATCTAATGACATGCTAAAAAACAAAACTAAATAAACTGAGTTCCACAGTGCTTTCAGCAACTGCCTAACAAATAGTGCTCACACACGTGTAAGCCAGGAAATCTGTTCATTACAGCAAGGAGGAGAGGCATGTCATTACATGAGGTGGCATGACTTCTTGTTTAAATGCCTTCTGAAAAGTAAAAACCAGACAGACACATAACATAGACACCATTAAAATGAGATATTTCTCAGGCTTCCTCACAGGCAAAACCAGATTTGGAAGAATGTAACATGAGACAGAGCAACAGCTGCAGAGAAAAGAAAACAGGGACCTAGCTGCTGAAAAGAAATATCAGGGACAAAACACTGGTGAACTACTGGGGAAGAGAATGTTTTTAATATAAAAGCTACCTCTTTTAAGTATGAAATAACCTGTTTCTCTCCTATCACAAAGCACTAGTGATTTGATATGCTCCCCCCCACTGTGGTGTTTCCCCCTTTTATTCTTTTTCATGCCCAGAATTGGTAATGTACCTGCCTCTTATTTTCTGACTTTCTTAGGAACTATAATCATGAATGACATATGCATTACACAGATGGACACAAACAAATCACAGAGAGTTGGAATCTACTATTCAAAAACCAGGAAACAAGAAAAAAAATGACAACCTGAAATTAATTTGCTCCTATCACTTCTGATCAAAGTAAAAACACAAAATATATCTTTATTCCCACCAAATAAGAAAACAGTATACCATGGTTTCTGAAAATTATAAAAACTTTTATAACTGCAACTTTTAAATGGCTAATGATTTCCAGTGGCGCTAAAGCTTGATATCCTTCCGTAAACAACAATAATAAAAATGACAATATTCATAGAAACATCACAAAATAACCACCAATGTGTTAAATACTTTATATTCATTGTCTTTGTTAATTTTCACAATTTGATAAGTGTCATTTCCTGCCTATTTTTACAGATAAGGATAGTGAAATTCAGATCACTCAAATCACAGGGCCCAGTTGTGCTCGCCTGTATTCCCAACAACTCAGGAGACTGAGGCGGATTACAACTTTGAGGCTAGACTTGGCAATTTAGGGAAATCCTGTCTCAAAATTTAAAAAGGTCGAGGATGTAGCTCAGTGGCAGTGTGCCCCTGGGTTCAATCCCCAGTACCACAAAAAACAACAGCAACAAAACCTCTCAAGTCACTTGTCCAAAGGCACAGACCTGGAAAGTAGCAAACCAAGGATATAAATTTAGGCAAAAGTGGCTATGAAGCCTGCGTTTCTAAGTGTTGTCCTAAGGGCTTCTTCCACCAGCTGGATCCCACAGCACCTAGCATCCTGGATTCATATGAATACTATACACACATGTGTATTCACAGATGTCTCCAGCTGGATGATTCCTTTCCATCTATCCTGCCCTCAGCAGTTCAATCCTCCTGTCTCTCAACTGGGTGATCACATCTTCAACCTGTCGTCCCTGATGCCATCTCCCAGCACACAGTGTAACTCATCCTCTGTGCAGCCAACTTCAGCAGCTTCCTAAAATGGGAACCGGTCCACCTGGTTTAAAGATCACCTTAAAGTATGCCTAAGACGTGTGCAAAACTAATTCTCAAAGTGTCATTCCTTTGGTCTTTTCTCTAGGGATTAGCCAAACCTCTTGATTTTGTAGCCTGTGCCTGAACAAAATTTATTACATAGTGTTATGGCAGAAAGTGCCATTTCTGCTGCTAAATTTAGAATCTCACACTCAAGTTTTCAGATGTGTGTGTGTACGTTTTGCTAGGGATCAAACCCAGGGCCTCATAACACTATGAATCCACCACTGAGTTACATTCGAGGCCCTAGTATTTGGAGGTTTATGATGTTTTACCAAAAGCCTATCTCCTTGACATGTATTCTCAAGTAATTATTCAGCTTCCTTTTTTCCATTTATTATTCATTTATTACTGTTACTCATTTATTAATAAAGAGAAGATGGAGAAGGAAACAAGGCCAGGAATCTGGTACTCAACCACTTGCCTTACTGTGCTGCCCTTACATGCTTACAAAGAAGTCTCCACACCTGGCCTAGTTTGTGTGCTGAGCCAAAACAAACACAAATGCTTCCTTTTTTCTTTGTTTATTGAGAGTTGAGTTGAGAGAATATCCCTCCTTACATGTATATAATAGAGAAGTCAATACATAATATTATTTAATCATACGTAATATGTAAAATATATATAACCCCCATATTCTTTGCTAATTATTTTTTTTAATTTTTTTTTTAGTTGTAGATGGACACAATGTCTTTATTTTACTGGTTTGTATGTGGTGCTGAGGATCGAACCCAGGGCCTCACACATGTGAGGTAAGCACTCTACCACTGAGCTACAATCCCAGCCCTTGCTAATTATCTTATATGTAACAGCCTTAATTTCCTAACAAGGTTGGGCATTGCCCTCTTCCTATACTTATTCTGGTTCCTCTATGGATCTTATTAAAATAGCAAAATAATAATAATACAAGCTATCAATAAATAGTTGATACATTCCTAACTTTATAAATTGTGGTGAAATGTATCCCATCATTATATGTGTGTGGTATTACAAGTAGAGTAAGTGAATATTTTAACCAACATGCCAGATTCATTCTCAGGGATCAGTAAACTCCAACCTACAGGCAAAATCCAGCCTGCTGCCTGTGTTAGTAAATAAAGTTTTAAAAAAACAGCTATGTTTCTTAGTTTATGTGATTCTATGGCTGCTTTCATGCTAAAACAGCAGAGTTAAATAGTTGTGACACTAACTATATGGCGTGCAAAAGCTGAAGATGTTTACAATCTGGCCTTTTACAGAGAGTCTGTCTGGTTTACATTAAATAAAAGCAGTGCTTCTCTAGTATTTTCTACTAAGGAATCTCTTAACATCAGGGAAAATAAGTGTGCACTCATAAGGGGAGTTATGAGCCCAGTTTGAAAGCAGAGTTAAATAACCATTTTCCCCTTTCCACCCTGTTAGGAGTACATCTGTATTCCAATGATGTTGCCATTCCTCAAAATCTTTTTAAATTTGGAAATGCAGCCTGATATATTTTCTTTTCAATATTCTCAACTCTGATAAATATTAGTACTTCAAAAGAAGACTTTATTTTTGGCAACATAAAAATATTTTATATCGTCCAAACTAGATACCAGCAGTGTCATCAAACTGGGTATTCCTGGGTTTTGTCACAAACTATGATTTTATATTAATGATGCTGTTATTATTATATGACTTGTAGATTGATTCAGACATTAACTGTGATGGTAAAAGTTTTGTATGTCAATTTATCTAGGCTACAGTCCTATTAATTTAATCAAACACTAAGTATTGCTGTGAGGTATTTTGTAGATGTGCTTAAAGTACATAATCAATTGACTTTAAGACTATCTTAAACACACTGGGGGGGGGGGGGCGCCTGACAGAGATTCCATTGCAGATAAGTTTCACCTTGTGCCCAAGAGTTCCATCCTGTCCTTCCTGATGGCTTGCCCTCCCCATTTCAGACTTAGCTAGCCAGCCTGCAGAATCATGTAAGTCAACTCCTTTCCACCCCCTCGTCTGTCTCTCTCTCTATATATAGAGAGAGAGAGAAGTAGATATAGATATACATAGACAAGCTACACTGATGGATTCCTTTTTCAGTCTGTCAAACCATAAATTTAAAAATAATATATATAATAATATATGTGTATATATAACAATATACGTGTGTACACACAGAGAGAAAGAGAGAGAGAGATACACATAGATATAGAAATATCCTACAAGTTGTGGATTTCTGATATACCAAGTCTGACAATATTTCAAAAATAATTTTAGTTATCTCATCACAAACATCATTTTAGAGAACACCGATCCCTTGGACAAATATAACTACCTAGAAATGAAGCTCTTTGCCTTACAGTCACATCGATGTACAGTCACTACTATTACATCTGGATTCCTTTTTTCAGTATCTCAAACCATAAGTTAAAAAATAAAATCAAGCTAAACAAAAACTACTTGAAATTATAGAGTACAAAGGGGTTATCTAAATTATAAAAGTTTGTATGTCTCAGATAAAGAATAGCAGTAAGAAGATGAAGGAAATGATTCAAACTTCTACGATAGCTCTGTGCCAAGTTACATTTAAAGTAATTCTATAAAAACGTTGAAGTCTAAAGGCAATGATTAAAAGTTTAATTGTAGAGAGATGTCCAAATATTCCCACAATACATTAAAATGCAAACACTCAGGCTAGAGATGAGGCTTAGTGGAACTGCACTTGCCTGGCATGCAGAAGATCCCTAATATTCGATCCCTAGCATGCATAAATAAATAAATAAAGATGATGCTCAGATATGCCATGTACAGATTATTATCCTGGACTTAATGAGGATTAATAAGAATGGCACCTTCTATGAGCTCACTAAACAGTAGCTGTTATTTTATTCTAATCATACAGTTACTGCTTTAATTTACACTTGAGATAGTAACCTTTTACTTTTTTCAAATTATGATCATTTTTGGCTTTTATTTTGAAACAAAATAAATACTCTTCCTAGAGTGAGGTCTGCTAAAAACAATGGAGAAATTTGGCACATTCTTGGATGTCATCATATTCTTGCTAAATTGCTTAGGGCCTCACTAAATTGCAGAAGTTGGCCTCAAACTTGCCATCCTCATGCCTCAGCCTCCCAAGTCACTAGAAGTACAGGCATATACCACCCACTCAACAGAGGTAGTATTTTTAATTAGGGAAGAAATAACTTTAAAAGCATAAAATGAAACTAGGAATCACAAAGTATTTATCTTTGATTATATTTTATACTTTTTACATTCTTTAGTCTCAAATTTTTTATATACACATGTATTATTTTGGTAATAAGTAAATGTGTATAAAGTTTTAAAGACAAATGTCCCATGCAATTTTTTATTCCAATGAATAAGTCATATTCTCCTATTTCTTTTTTCTCCTTTTCCTTTTTGCAGTACTGGAGACTGAACCCAGGGACTCACCCATGCTACACAAGCACTGTACCACTAAGCAACATCCACCCTTTTTTTGAGACAATGTCTCACTAAATTGCCTATGCTGGCCTCAAACTTGTGATCCTCCTTGCCTCTGCCATCCCAGTACTTAGGGATTGCAACCGGTTTAATATATCATTTTCTAAAGCAGGAGAAATTTTTAAAAGAATATTTCAAAAATAAGAAAAAGAAATGAAAAAAATTAAAAATTTTACAATAAATAAAATATTTCCATTTATTTTAGTTTAACACAAGACATTTAAGAACAAGTTGACAGAATAATACCAACAACAAAACAATACCCTTGTATCTTTTTTCCATATTTTTATTGGGCATTATGGTTGTACATACTGGTGGGATTTGTTGTTACATATTCATACATGCACACAATAAAACAAGATAATTTGGTTAATGTAATTCCCCAGTATTTCTTCTCTCCTTCTCCTCTTCCTCCTCTGGTCTCTTTCCTCTATGCTACTGATCTCCCTTTGATTTTCTTAAGATCCCCTATTGCAATGTTTCTTTTCCTTTTTTCTAACTTACACATGAGAGAAAACATACAATTCTTGACCTTCAGAGTTGGGTTTATGTCACTTAACATGAAGTTCTTAAGATCCATTCATTTTGGGCTGGGGCTATGGCTCAGTGGTAGAGCACTTGCCTCGCATGCGTGAGTCACTAGATTCGATCCTCAGCACCACATAAAAATAAATATATAAAATAAAGATATTGCATCCATCTACAACTAAAAAAACTTTTTTAAAAAAAGATCCATCCCCTCAACATTGTTAAAGCAATTTATTCTAAGCCCAAGGCCAATATCATCCTAAATGGAGAAAAATTGGAAGCATTCCCTCTAAAAACTGGAACAAGACAGGGATGCCCTCTCTCACCACTCTTATTCAATATAGTCCTTGAAACTCTTGCCAGAGCAATCAGACAGATGAAGGAAATTAAAGGGATACAAATAGGGAAA
>CM053407.1:31840396-31918579 GCA_028644305.1 Xerus rutilus
AAAAAAGATCCATCCATTTTCATGCAAATAATATAGTTTAATTCTTTATAACTGAATAAAACTAAATTATGTATATATACCACATTTTCTTTATCCATTCATACATAGATGGACACCAAGGCTGATTCCATAGTTTGGCTACTGTGAATCGTGCTGAAAACCCTCTGTCTTAAGAAGTTTATCTAAGAGAACTGTGTGTGTGTGTGTCTGAATTCCACTTTTAGAAAAACAGTACATGAACACTGAGCAGTTTTTTATAGTGCTATAATCACAAAATCTTGTATGAAATTAATTATTTCAATGTATTTTTGAATACATATGAATAACAGAGATTTATTCAAAAACCTAAAAGCTGTTCCCAAGCCAGAGAAGAAGAGTCACTCAGGAAGCCAGCAACTCTGATGTATACGGTAGGATGCAAGGAACAGCATAACCGTCCCAAGCACTATCATCATCCTTCACTGTTGCAGTGGGCTGGTGTCATGTCTTAATTGCTGTACTATAGCTAATTATAAGGCAAAATGAAATAGTAAGAGAGAATTCACCTCGAACAATTCACTAAGAAAATGGACACTGATTGTCTTGGAATGTTTTGCATATACTAATTCAAACTTTATTGCCCATAAAGACATCCATGCAAACATGACCCTTTGTTCTATTCTTTTTCAAACTCTGTAACAGTAGCAATGACCCTGATGGAGAGCATCTTTCTTGGGACCATGTAGCTGGCATTCAGCTCTTTCCTGCTGAGCATTAATTTCTAAGCCTCGCCCTGCATTTTAAGCAGCATTAAGCTATTGCATAGTATCGAGCTGATAGTAGCATAGTGGTTGCATTAGAAAAAATGAAAGTGGCATGGTAACTTGGATTCACAATATTTATGTGATAACCCAATAAGTACATTTAATTTGTGACACCAGATGGCTGGATTAATTAACACATCTAAATCAGGAATATTCCCTAAAACTAAGCTTCTAAAAACATGATTATAGTTCTTGACATTCTTAATTTTTTCTATTCTATTTTTAAGCCACTGAAATGCCCTGCAGTATCTTCTCAACATCAAAGAGCTACAAACTATGCTTTGGACTCTGTGTCAGTGTTGTATGACACTATTAAATGAATATAACTAGCTATAGCTAAGAATTCTTCACTTTATGGTTCAATTCCTTATAGTTACACTGATTCCTAGAAAATTTCTAGGGGTCACACATGCTCTCTCTTGAACCCATAGTTTTCTGTCTCTGGGTCAGTTTTTCTCCCAACTATAACTGAGGGGTTTATACTGTTAGGTCCTTTTTGGCTCTAAAACAATGACCAAACCTTTAGTGACAAATTAGCACAAGATTAAAGCTAAAAATCTACACATTTACAACTCATATCATAAAAGATTAATCTCACTAACAGAAATCAATACCTTAGAAATCTTCACAACTCAAACTTGCAATGGAATGTCCCCTTTTGTGAATTATAAAATGCAAAGTTTTCAGATTTGCTGAAATAAGGCCAAACCACATGCTGCCTATAAGAAAAATAATAATTACTAGTACATATTATCCACTCTAAATGATGAAATTCCATGAGAATTTCATATGGAGTTACTATAGCTTACATCACAATACTTTTTTAGCACAATGTCTACAACAGTATAAAAGAGTTGTAGGATTCCTAATGTGAATCCTCTGGTCCAGGACAGTTCTTTAGGATCTTGCATATATTTGTGTGCTATCCAGATCTCAAAATAGATGTATATTTTATACTTCCTTCTCTAAAGGATATTATAGAAAATAGTAAGGCAATATTTATAAACCATTCAGATTTCCATATTTTGGAATATGTACACACACACTTACTAGATTAGCTAAAGTCTGAATAGTTATCCTGATTCACTAAATCCTAAATTGATAACATGGAAATGAAGAAAATCTCCTTACCATTTGCCACAAATTTATCAAGATACTTTCTCTATCTTTGTTTGACAATCTATTTTTTAAAAAGTATGTTCTGACAATGGTGGATCTCTGTTCACAGGGGTGTAAGGGGGGAGGGGGCATGGGGACAGCAAGGGTGGTGGAATATGATGGTCATAATAACCCTAACTTTATGTATGACTGCATATATGTTGTGATTCTAGACAACTTACAACTAGAGAATTGATATGTTATCCTCTATCTATGTACAATGAATCAATTTACACTGTTAACATGTAAGCCTAAATAAAACAAACAAAAATAAAAAAATATGTCAAAACAAAAAAAAACAAAACAAAAACCAGTGTAAGATATCTCAGAGAAATACTGAAGTGGCAGGCTGAAAATAAAAGAAAATGATAGTAAGAATTTTTAAAAAAAGTATGTTCTGAAATTCTCTCATTGCTTCTAAGGAACATTAGGAGAAATATTTAGTCATAAGAATCCTCTGCAATTCATGGAGCAACTGCTCTAGAAAAATCCAGGGCAGGGAGGTGACAGGGTGTGCCCTTCTCTAACTTTGTTCATACTGGCTCAGCCTTCACCCAACGGACAGGCTCTCTCCCGGGAGTAGGAGAAAGCACAGAGTAGAGGACAGCACAGAAACAACCCCTTCCCTGACTTCTCCCAGGGAGCAAAGGGAATGAACTTCAGGGGAGACAAGGGGCTGCAGCAAGAGACTGAACTTCTTAGTCTTCCAGTTAGTCCAAATGTCTTAATTTGGGAGCACAGTAATATGCAACCCCTAATGATCAAGCCCCCATTCCAATTCATCTCCACCCACCCCCACCCCTTTATATCTGCAGGTATGACTTCTTTCATGGAACAAACTAAAAATTGTCAGCAGGATTGTGTTCAATGGACATAAAACATATCATCAAATTTTAAAAATTATAACCTTTGAAGTGCAGGTGCTTATTCATTTAAGCCAAATGAAGGGCACTAGTTATTAGTATAATTTTTCATGAATAAGATATATGTTAATAGACCTGCAAAGTATTTTCGAGTAATTATTTTTACCTTCATTCCTCATAAAAATGCTTAGGAAGGGGTATGAATTATTCTTACCTTATTAGCACACCATTGGTATCACCTTTATCACCAGGGGATAATTCTTAAATGTTTAGTTCCTTGGAATTTAACTAGAAAGACGGAATTAACTGCACTCAAAAGTACTAAATTCTTCAATAACCCAAACTGTGATGTCTACTCATTGTTCAACTGCAATGCTAATTAATTAATTGTGCACCTGTACCAAAAAAGGTGCAGAGGATTCATTCACCATAGCCCCACTTCTTATTGGTAAATGAAAGCCAACTACAGCTCGAGGTCTAAAGAGAAGCCAATCAAAGCTAATTTTGCAGGAGGTCTAACTGAAACACCATTGAGCGTTTTGTTGACTGACAGTTTTTAAACTTTCCCTGACGCCATTACAGAGATTTAGGTGGTTTAATCTCTCAACATATTAAAACAAAAGCCTATTATTCTGCCTCCTTATTTGATGTCACAGTCTATAAAAGTACTTTCCTTTTCTTTGTACCAATCTGGGCCTGGCTATTCACAGATGTGTGTACATTTGCACCATCTTTTGTCAAACTAGTTAATAGTATGTTTAGGGGATGGGTGAGGGTGCGCAGTTTGGATGTGATTTGCAGTTCTGTCAAAGCGCTATCTGTGAGGGGAAAAATACCAGCCATCTACACTAGATACTAGATGAACTGTATATAAGAAATCATGTAGCAGCATCTACTACTATATCATTAGAGTATAAATTCACAAAACAGCCAATTTAAAGTAACTATTGTGTTTTTTCTTAATTTCAGAAAAAATAAGATCAAAAACTTAATCTAATAATATTCTTTTTTTTTAAATATTTATTTTTAGTTGTAGGTGGACAGAACATCTTTATTTTATTTTTATGTGGTGCTGAGGATCGAACCCAGTGCTCCATGCATGCTAGGTGAGCATGCTACCACTGTGCCATAACCCCAGCCCCTAATAATATTCTTATGATAATTTTAACTATACTTTTTCCACTACTTTTTAAAATTTTTAATATCCTAAGACAACATCATCCACATGAGATAGAAAATCTGAAGTTAGTTCCTGACTGATTCTTGGAAGCTGAGAAAGTGTATATATATTCTTTATTTGCTTAATAAATACTTGTAGAGAGCTGGGCCAGGCGCTATTCTACATATTCCACAAATACTAGCTCATTTAATCCTTATAACTACCCTACTAAGTAATTACTGCTATGTCCCCATAAACAGGCACAGAAAACTTAGATGACTTACCAAAGTCAAATAACAAGACAGCAATAGAAATAGGATTTAAACCCAGGCAGCTAGGATCCGGACTTCGTGCCCATAACCATGCACTGGCACCTCTTTTTAGGCTACCAGTTGCCAATATTGATTGTTTAATAACTGTGGACCTTCCTGGAGGATAGATGTATAAGAACAAAAAGCAAACAAAATACCTGTCCCTATAAAGTATATAAAAGTGTATCACTTATCTGAATAGTTTTACCTTACCATGTCCCCAAATGCCTTTATCTAAGATCATACATTCTCCCCGCAAAGCAGGACATGTTGCATGATACAGTATAACTTGCATTTTTACTTAATATATCATGGACAGTTTCTACTTTCAGATCTATCCCATTCATTTAAAATGCTACACAGTATTAGATTGTGTGAAGGCCTATAGATAGGGCTCAATAGCCTATAGATTTCTCCCAGTTTTTATTACTGGGTTTTTTTTCTTTCTTTCTTTCTTTTAGGGTGGTACTGGGGACTGAATCCAAAGACGTGCTACCACTGAGCCACGTTACTATCCCTTTTTATTTTTTATTTTGAGAGGATCTCACTAAGTTGCTCAGGCTGGTCACAAACTTGAGATCCTCCTACCTCAGCTTCCCACGTTGCTGGGTTTATAGGCATGTGCTACCATGTTCAGCTATTACCGAGTTTCTTCTGATCCCCTCCACCCTTGCCCCCACCCAGGTCTCATTCCAGTAACTTGCTTACTGTCACATCCATTTCAGACTTGTTCTGCAGAAACTAAAGCCCAGCATCGAGTGACTGAGTCCCAGGCTCAGTGCCCCCTTGGTGAGTGGAGCACAGCTGCATGGACTTGAGAATTGCAAGCCTGTGACTGTTGGACACTGCCCTTTGCCTCAACCTCCTTCTTGCCCTGGTTTCTGTGTACCCTTACTATACCTCGTGACTGCACACTACTTTGGACTCTGGACTGATCTTACACACATAACTTCATCTACACTTAAAGCTGAAGTAGCTAAAGTGGCTGCCATCTCTTCCCAACTCTAGTTCCTGCCCACCAGCCTTACTCTGGTGGAAGGAATTAGCTCTGCCTGGCCAGATCCCAAGACCTAACAAATCAAACAAGCTCAATAGGTGGTAATTAAACTGCTGGCTCAAAAGCCCAGAATAGGTTGTCAATAGGACTTCTCAGTGGACCTCCTGTCACTAAGCAAAGATGCAATTTTACATTTAGTTTTAAAACTTGAACTCTCTCCAATAGGATTCCTAGAGAAAACAGTAAAGAGTAAATAAAGACAAAAATAAGCATTATTTCAAGGAAAAAATGGCAGTAAGTGCAAAAGGAATCCAGGGAGGACCTGGCACTTCTGAAACCAAACGTCCATTACCCAGATCATGATGGCTTTATTTTGGATTTTGGTTTCTATCTGAGCTGAATAGACATACTAATTCAACAGTGACATAGGTCTTTCTCTTTCTCTCTCTCTCTCTTCTTGCTTTATAGTCTAGTCTAGGTTCTTTAAGCCATTCAAAAGAGTTAAAATGAGATTAACTGAGGGAGAGGATTGAATTAGGCTTTGGTCTGCAAAATGCAGATCTCACTCACTGATTCTTTAAAGAATGTACTAATATTTAATGCCCATGCCCATACCATATGCTATCAAATAATAACTAGAAAAATCTAGTAAATTTGAAGTTGAGAAAACTTTCCTCCATGAAATGAGAATTGTTTTGCTTCTGACATTACTACATATGTTCTCACTTTACAACTAGGAGGCTGTTGAATTAATCACTGCAGTGCCTTCAATAAACCGTGGAAGACTGTCATCCTCCTGGAAACCTCTCCTTCCTCACTGTCATACTACTGGGGATATCTGTTAGTTTAATGACCAGTGTTAACCACAGCTATACAGTCAGTCAGGAGATTTTCTTGTTTACCTAAAGCAGACAATAAATTATTACCAAAGAAAAGCAGATAGCATGGAGTTTAGTATGTTCTACCTCTAACGCCTTTCTCACAGGCCAATGTGCCAACTGATGACACCTAAAGAACAAGCTTTCCACACGGCTTCCCCAGTGGTAACTTTCTGAAAATCTGATAAGCAGACCATTATTCAAACAGTGTGCTGACTGGGTTACCTAGCTACTCTAGTACCTAGTCCTCTTGTCTATTTACCCAAGGGTACTACTCTACAATTATTATTCTTTCCTTTAAAAAAAAATACCTTTATTTTATTTATTTATTTTTACGTGGTGCTGAGGATTGAACCAGTGCCTCACAAATGCTAGGCAAGTGCTCTACCACTGAGTCAGAACCCCAGCCCCCAAATATTATTACTTTCTAAACAAACCATGACAGGATCATGGTTAGAAAGCTCTGAACTCATCTTTATCAATCAAGTTTTCTAGTCCTTACCCTGGCATGGCCCACGTGGTGTCTCTTTCTTTTTTTTCCCCTGGTACTGAGGATTGAACGTAGGTATAATTTACCAATGAGCTACATTCCCAGACCTTTTTATTTTTTATTTTGCGAGAGGATCTCTCTAAATTATCCAGGCTGGCCTCCATCTTCCTGCCTAAATCTCCTAAATTGCTGGGATCACAGGCATGCACCACCGCCCCAGGCCCACACGGTTTCTCTTTTTTTTTTTTTTTCACCTTGTGGTACTACTGATGATTGAACCCAGGAGTGTTTTACCCCTGAGTCACATCCCTGGCCCTTTTTTATTTTTTATTTTGAGACAGAGTCTTACTAAGCTACCAATGTTGGTCTAGATCTTGTGATCTTCCTGCCTTAGTCTCTGGAGTGGCTCGGATTACAGGTGTGCATCATAGCTTCTATCCCACATGGTGTCTCTGAAAAACATGTTTGAGCTGGAAAAGATCTGAGATCACCTCTTCCCAAATGGGACTCCTAGTAAGTGATGTTAATTTAATAGACGAGGAACAACTTGAGAAATACTGAGTTAAAGCTGAAACCTTTTTTTAGCATAGGACATCTCTGAGGTTTGGACATGCTGAATGTACTATAACTCTCTAGGAGGAGGATGGATGACACAATTTGTTTATTTAAAGGTAGAACCTTTAAAACTGTGTTAAAATGCACATTATATAAAATTTACCATCTTAGTCATTTCTTTTTTTTTTTTTAAATTTTTTTTAGTTGTAGATGGACACAATGTCTTTATTTTATTGCTTTGTATGTGGTGCTGAGGATCGAACCCAGGGCCTCACGCATGTGAGGCAAGCGCTCTACCACTGAGCTACAACCCCAGCCCCATCTTAGTCATTTCTAAGTGTATAGTTTAATAGTATTAAATGCATTCATGTTGTTGTGCAATCTCCAGAACTTTTTCATCTTGCAAAACTGAAACTCTATGCCCAGTAAACCGCAGCTCCCCATTTCTCCCCGCCCAGCTCCTGCAAAACACTCTTAGAATATCTTTTGCAAATAATAATTCACAAAGTAGACTTTGGAAAATGTTTCTTTATCACTCATAATTCATCCCCTCAGTTTACAGATTAGAAAATGGGCCTGAAGATGTTAAGTCCAACATCACAAGTTAACAGGCAGATCTAGAAGTCAGACTATTAGACTTTCAGGCTGGCCTATTCTCACAACCCTAAGAGTAGAAAGCTGAAATAAGCTTCTAATTATCCATTCTATCACTATATGCTCTGAAAGTACTTGATATCTATCAGGTCTATTTAAAAACTAAAACTAAAGAAATTTTCCCCAAAGCCACACTAAGTCCCTGATTCTCCAAACCAGAGTACACAGAACATTAGAAAGCCCCAACCTAAAACTGCAATATCTTCCTGGAGCATCAATTTTACTTGATAGTTAGAAAATTAAATATTCTATGTCAACATAATCATGCATAATATTGCAGGGTAGAACACAAAATCAATCTGATTTAAAAGGATTTCAAGGGGTTCATGCTTCCATAGTGAGCTGCTTTGGTCTGGGACCACAGCTGCCTAGGTCATATATTCTTTACAGAAAGCATAAGAAGTGCTAAACTGAGAGGAAGAGCCTAAAATCTACAGTAGGGCCTGGGTCACAGCTCAGGAAGGGCATCCTGATAACCCATGATCCAAACTGTGCTTTCACACGCATCTGAAGGGATCAGGACAACTGCTGAAGGTCTTAGTGTGTTGCTTCTTGCTAAAGACCCCACAGAAAAGCAAGTTAGGGGACTCTTCCAGTAATAAAAAGAACCAAAAGAACATAAAAAGGGATGATATTATCTATTGCTTGACATCATGTTTAGGACAAAATGGGAGAACTGGTAACAAAGATGACAGGTTGAATCAAACTCCTATCCTGAGGGCCCATGGCAGGACAGCAGTTAAATATCAGTAGTTACTTCCTCTTTCTGCAAATCTTACATCCATAAAACCTGTAAGTTTATGCTATAGGACCATATAAATACATCTTTAGATTGTATTTATTAAAATTTCATTACACCTAACTATATTATAATTATAAGTGAAAAAAAAAGCCTTGTTGTCTGAAAATGATCCAAAAAGGGAAGACATGGTCTTTTAAAAATAATTTTACAGAGGGAGGAGGATAACCTATTTTCTTTTTAGATGTCTAAGTTTTTAGTTTTCATCTATGTGCTACTGTCAATAAACTAAACTTCAGAAATATCAACAGATTTTCAAATAAAAAACATACAGTAATAATATTCTTTCATTTTAGCTGTGCTTAAGCAGCTGGCTAGAAGCAGCTGGCAATCTGAGAGCAGAATGCAGCCGAAGGAAGCCAAGTACCTCCTTGACCAGCATCACGTGCCATTGCAAGGTCTGCTTCAGCTCCACTTGGCATTTTCTTTTAACCTGCCTCAAAAGATGCCTTCTCAGAATGTCTGCATCAGTATGGTAATCCTGGCACTGGGTTCTGGGTATTCATTCTTCCCGCAGCTGCTCTCTGTTTCACATTCTCTAGAATCAGGCTCCTTGTGCCAAAGTGAATGACAAAATGGCACATTAGTTAAATACACAGAGAATGAGTGCCATGTAAGGTAAGAGGCATGTGTCATGAATGTTAATGCAACCAACAATTATAATCATTAGAATCCACTTCCTGTGATAACAGCACATTCAGTAGGAGCCAGCCCACATTAGTTGCTCACTGTACAGAAAGGGCTACAGTTAAAACTTGAGGAAAGTGAGGAAGAAGCTCTAGTTATGGAGGGGGCCTTCATTACTCTGAGTAACAACTCTGCATTCTCAGCTCCCTAAGACAGTCAATTATTTCCAGGAGTACTCGTAAGTGCTCAAAATAAATCCGAATTTGTATTAGTTGTAGATATGTGACATATTGCAGAAGGGTAGTGGCAAAGCAGAAAAAAAACAGGATGAAACAGTTTGTAAGAAACTTAAAATTGTTTTTAGTTGTTGCCAGTTAATTTGTAAGCAACCTACTCCATGCTTCAGTAAGTGGGATAAATTAATAGTAAAAAGAACTTCTTGGTATTTGATCAGAGCCACTCCTTACCCTGAGGTACGAAAAGAGAAAGAAAAGAAAAGAAAGAAAAGAAAAAGGAGATAAGAGGAGAGGAAACAGAAAGTAAAGAATAAAAAAAGAAAAAGAACAGTAAAAATGGAAAGGAAAAAGAAAAAGTTCTAATTATTTGCTTCAAATGTGCATTCATGATGGGAATAGTAAGACCTAAATGAGACATGTGTCCTAAACTGTGGCTTCATAATGTGTGATGCTGCCTTTGACTATTTACAGCATAAATGAGATTTCGAAAGAGAATTCAACTATCAGACCTGACAAATCTTTCCATTTAGATCTAGAAAAATAAAAATAACAAAGCACTGTAAGCATTTGTAAGCATGAAACAGGAAACAAAGCAGCTTTACTAGCCTTAGGGAAAACCCTGCCAGCTGGGTCCCAGCTTAGCCAGCACCAGTTCTACCAATAACGTTGGACACCGAATTAAATGTCACTGTGGAATTTAAGAACAGTTAAGGGAAGCCTCCTTGCTAACACAGGCAAGGAAGAGCATTGAGAAAGGAATATATGAAGGATCTGTTTGGGGTAGGACAAAGAACGTCTCCTTGACCAATCTGAAGCCAGTTTCCTGGGAATCCTCTTCCCAATGAGGCATTGGCTTTTGGACCTCTGTGTTCATCTTTGCATTGCCCCATTTTAGTAAGAATCCTGCTGAATCAGTTTAGCAACAAACTCCCACCCTGGACGTTAGATCATCCTCAATATCTGATCAAATTTCTCATCTTCATCCATGCCCCAAGTGATATCTGATCACCCTGGCCAACCTTTAACAAGAATCCTGTTCAGTCAGTTCATCCTATCCTCTTGGTAGTTTTTGATCCACCTGACCTTTCCTCCCCACACACACACCACGCTCCTTGGCTGTAAATCCCCACTTTTCTTTGTTGCATTCCAAATTGAGCCTAGTTCTTTACTGGAGTCTCTTTCTCCCTATTGCAATAGTTCTGAATGAAATCTGTTTTTCCTGTTCTGTTGTTATTTTACAGTACTGGTGGGGATTGAACCCAGGGGCATTCAACCACTGAGCTACATCCCCAGCTCTTTTCATTTTGTATTTTAAGACAGGGTATTTATTTTAAGACAGGGTCTTGCTGGGTTGCCCAGGCTGGCCTCAGTGTTTTTACTGTTTTAAGTACTCTTCAGCTCTGGTTTTCTTAGTCATAGTGCCACTCTAGAAAACAGTTTGGCGGTTCTTCAAAATGTTAAAAATAGAGTTACCACATGACCCAGCAATTCCACTATTAGATACATAACTGTGAGAACTGAAAAGTCAGGTCCACACAAAAACTTGCACAAAAATATTCACATATAGTATTTTCATAAAGCCAAACAGTAGAAACAATCCAATGTCTATCCATTGATGATGAGTGGATAAATAATATGTTATTAGAATTCAATAAGAAAAAGTAACAGAGCTTTTTCTTACATGCTACAACATAGGTGGACCTTGAAAACATGCTAAAAGAGCAAGCCAGTCACCAAAGACTGTTCACTGTATGATTCCATTTATGTAATATTTCTAGAATAAGCAAATCCAGAGACGGAAAGTGGATTAGTGGTTTCCAGGGAATGGTGGGAGAGAAAAATGGGAAGGTACTGCTAATCGGTATATAGTTCTTTTTGGAGTGATGAAAATGTTCTAAAATTAGATAGTGATGATGGCTGCACAATTCTGGTAATATACTAAAAACCACTTAATTGCATCTTTTAAAAGGGTAGGTTTTACTATGTGTAAATTATTTTTTAACAAAGCTGTTATTTTTTAAAAGTCAGTGCTATGGGTTCATTTGTTTAGTGTGTATGTATTGAGGGCCTACATGTGCTGGGTACTGGGAATACAATAATACACAGACGCAGACTGTCCTCCCAGTTCATAGTCTTACAGAGGAAGCCTGGGTTTAAATCCTGGCTCACCACTTGCTATAAACTGTAAAGTATTTTACTTCTTCATGTAGAGACAGGGTTGAAGGCAGCTGATTATTTGCCAACAGGAAAGGCTTCCTAATGTTGTTATTACATGAAAATAAAGGCAAATTTAAAAATGCCATAAGAGGGGCTGGGATTATAGCTCAGTGGTAGAGCGCTTGCCTAGCATGCGTGAGGCACTGGGTTCGATCCTCAGCACCACATATAACTAATAAATGAATAAAATAAAGATCCATCAACAACTAAAAATATATATATATAAAAGAAATGCCATAAGAGAGAAAGAACATGAATAAAACAGGAGGACTTAGATTGGGAAGTAAGAGAAGGTATCTCTTTAGCTGAAATCTGACAGATAAATTGGAAGTAGTCAGAAGGAACCTGAAGAACCACAGACAAAAGAAAGTGCAAGTGCAAAGGTCCTGAGGCAATCACTGCACAAGGAGGGAGAGATAAGCAGGAGCCTGAACATGCTGGATCTCTTATTTTGGATTCAATTCCAAAATAAGAATTGTGGAAAGTCACCGAAGATGATTAAGCAGAAGGATGACATGATACAAAGTATGCTGCAAAAAAATAACCAGCCACCCTGAGGGGAAGGGCACACAGTCAAAAGGCTGCTTCTGTGTTCAATGGAAAGATAGTGACAACTTGGGTTACACTGTGGTTAGAGATCGCCTAACCTTGGTGGACACCCAGAAGAAAAAGCCAAGATTCAAGGCAGAACCCTGTGCTTTCCGGTTCTACATGTCCAACCTGCACTGGATAGGACACGAGAGTAGGAGTGACCTGGTGTGGAACAAAGTACTATAACAGACCTGAGGCAAAAAGCTCCAATTCCTGGTTCTATTTCCAACTAGCTATGGGATCTTGGCATAAACTTCTCTACTTATCACTGTGTTAGAATATCAGCTCCACCTCACAGGGCTACTCTAATCCTTAACTGGCTTAAGTGACTGCAGAGTTCCAGGCAGTGTGCTCTACATGTCAGTTTAAGAGATACACCCAAAAGAAAAACAAAATTCACACTGTGAATGTTTTTTTTTTCCCCTTTAAGGTCAAAGTGTGCTTCCTTTATTTTTTTGGTTTTGTTTTAATAAGCATGAACTAAGCTTTTCCAATCTACTATAGACAGTAGAGAACACAGGAGGGACATCTTCTGGTCCCCTTGAACTTGCTTGCCCGAAACCCTTACAATTGTCAAATCAAAATTAGAGGAGGCCACTGGCTGAACTAAGTTCTGAACACAGCAAGTCACCAAGCTGACACTCAGCTATCTGTCTGTACTTCCAAGGAATTGGGATTAGAGAAATTAGAGCCAAATTTCCCAAATAGGTCATTTTCAATTAGCATGATACTGAAGGCCCTCTGTCATTTACACACACAAATAAACAAGTAACTTGAAATAACCTGATGTTAACCAGTCAGTTATTTTTCTATTGTTCTGTCTCCCTGTCCCTGCCTCACAAGGAAAGTAACTGAAATGACCAATTTTCCTTTTGTCTTTTTTATTTGTTGCTTCCTTTCTTCATCCCCTTTACCCCCCTATAAAACCAACCTCTACTACTGTACTTTTTGTAATACGTGAAATTAAATTAAGTGTTGCCAAATTCTAGGGTCAAAAATGAAGCCCATTAATATCTTTAAGCTAAATTGCTATAGTTGTCCTTTGACACAGGGGAAGGTCCTCTCCTCTAGAAACTTCTCAGGAGCAAATTTTAGGAAGAGACAAACTTTTCCTTAAAAATCCACAGGCCAGGGAGTGTGTTACCCTGAAAAAGAGCTGTAAACCTCTGCTATAAAATAGGTTTCTGAAGCAACTGATCTCAGAAAAGATTTTGGCAAAGTTCAGAACAAAATAATCTGGTTTGCATGTTTAAAATTCTGCTGAGCTGGACATGGTGGTGTGCACCTATAATCCCAGCGGTTTAGGAGGCTGAGACAGGAGGATTGAGAGTTTAAAGCTAGCCTCAGCAGCTTAGTGGAGTCCCAAGCAAGAGAGTGAGACTTTGTCTCTAAATAAAATACAAAAAAAAATTTTTTAAAGGCTGGGGATGTGGCTCAGTAGTTATGTGCTCCTGAGCTCAATCCCCATTACCAAACAAAAAACAAAAAACAAAAAATAAAATAACTGCCGAAATTAATAAATTATAGCCAAATTGCACCTGCAAACCACAACATTTTCTTTTTTATTATTTTCCCCTGAATACTAGGGATTGAACCCACAGGCACTTACCCACTAAGCCACAACTCCAGCCTTTTTTATTTTTCATTTTGAGACAAGATTGCGCTAAGTTGTTTAAGGTCTCACTTATTTGCTGAGGAAGGCCTTGAACTTGTAATCCTCCTGCCTCAAGTCTCCTGAATCCCTGGAATTACAGGTATGCATCACTGTGCCCAGCCCACAGTACTTTGGTCTTGCCACTGGAGAAGACATCACTACACAAATTACAGCTACCACCTTTTCTGAAGCATGTTTGTAGTTACAGCTCACTTGGGGTTTTTCTCAAGTTAATTAAATAGTTGTAAAAATAGCAAATTCTTCTGAGACTTTTCTGGAAGCCCCTGGTAGAAGCCTATAGGAAAGTAACTTTTTAATTACTTTGATAGTTCATTAATACCTTTTATAAATAATTAATTACATTTTTTGTTAAAATTTTTTCTAACAAAGTATTAACTAAAAGAAAAAGGGTGTGTTTTTATTTACTACTATGTTAATGTAGGATAAGAAAAGGGAAAAAATATTTTTCATGTACATTACCCTGTAAATTTTAATGTTTATCTTCAACAGAAAAGTAGAAACGTCTTTGCTATTTAATGAAATGCCATAGGGGGAAAAAATCAAAGGTAGCAAAACACTTTTAAATTAATACCATATGACACTGTCATACCTTTACTGTAATTATTGAAGAAACATGAGAAATTCTAATTATGTCCCTGAATAGGGATTTAATATTCTCAAAATTATTATACTTCAAATCTTGTATGAGAGCACTGATACAGATTAATATAAATAATGCCTATTGGGAATTGCTATAAATGGCACAAAATGGCATTAAGTTATATCCCCGGGGTGAAGGAGACATTGGAGAATAATTAGTACCACAAATATTTTTCAAGTAGTTGGCATTTTTGATCCAGCTTTCTTCCAAGAAGCAAGTAAATTATACTTCGATAGGAAGACTGAAGAAATCCAGAAAATATTAGATGGAACTTTTTATACAAGTGTCAAAATAAAAAACAAAAATTAATGAAAACAAAAGCTTTATCATTGTGAAAACTTTTAATCTTAGGCAAGAAAGAAAGAGAGAGAGAGGGACAGAGAGAGAGAGAAGGAGCAAGGGAAAGAGAAAGAGAGGGAGAGAGGAGAAGGAGGGATGGAGAGAAAGAGAGAGGGAGGGAGGGATACAGGAAGAAAGAAAGGAAGGAAGAGGGAGGGAGGGAGGGAGAGAGGAAGGGAGGAGAAAAAAGAAAAGGAGGGAGAAAGGGAGAAAGGAAGAAAGGGAAGGGGAGGGAAGGAGAAAGGAGGGAAGAAGAGAGAAAGAAACAAACATAGATTTGGAACTGTATTTTACAGTTCACATAAAATCAATAATATTATAAAAATGACCTTATAACCCAAATTCCTTTCTCATTTAATTCTGAAGTCAAAAGAGAACAGAGTGCAAACACAAGAGCAAAGAAGAAACAAACAACAAAAAAATCAAACACTTAAGATTTGGTTTCCAGTTACATTTGATCCTCCCACCCACCCCACCCCACCCCCATACTGAGGATTTACCTCAGGGGCCCTATGCCACTGAGCCACATCCCCAGCCCTTTTTATTTTTTAGTTTGAGACAGGGTTTCAATAAATTGCTGAGGCTGGCCTCAAACTTGCGATCCTCCTGCCTCAGCTTCCAGAGTTGCTCAGATTATAGGTGAGTGCCACCACACATGGCTCCAAGCCTATTTTTTTTAAATATTTTTTTTTAGTTGTTGATGGACCTTATTTTTTATTTACTTTTATGTGGTGCTGAGGATCGAACCTAGTACCTCACACATGCTAGGCAAGCGCTCTACCACTGTGCTACAATCCCAGTCCCCAAGCCTATCTTTGATGTGATTTTGATTGAAGTGGTTTTTTTCTTTCTCTAGATCAATGTCCCTATCACAATATGATAAAAAAGAAAAAGAAAGAAAAGGACTTTAAAATATCAGTACAGATTAATGGAACATTTCCACAAAAGCTAAACACAAGGGGATTCTTAATGCTTCCTTTTTCCTTTTGACAGACACAAAAAACTGAAAGTTTTTATCATTTTGTGCTCCCCTATATCTGTCTTGTGGGGAATTAATGCACCAATAATTCTAATTGAAGTGACAAAACTAATCCACGGGGTGGGGGGCACACAGAATAAGGTAGACTGGTTTGCTCACAAGGGGAGCTAGCTAGCTAAGGTCAGAATGGGCCATGTCTTCCTTTGTCTCATCCTGAAATCCATCCAATGTTTAACAGAATATATAAACATAAACATTCACTTTTTTCCTGGTAAGAATGTAAATTTAATTTATCTATGAACTACTATACTTATTTTTTGAAGGGACCATACAAATTTGTAGTATCCTAGAAAATATGCCCTATTAAAAATATTAATTTTCTAGAAAAGGAAAAGGAAAAAGAATAAAAACATGAACTGAACTGATATCGTTGCTTAGTACTCTAACAGAAATCAACTCATTGAAATATATTCCATAGCTTACTACAAAAGTGTGATTGCATTTCAGATCACAATAAACTAAAGATTAATAAACTACCACCTTCAATCAAACAGTGCTGATTCTGATCTCCATGACAGCCAATGTGCTACAACTAGAATGAGCTCTCTGCTTGGGATTTGGAAAAGTATAAAACAGGGACCCTGCTGGCAAGATTACCATGTGCTATCCCTCCCAAATTCCTATGTTGAAGCCCAAACCAATGTGATGGTATTTGGAAATGGGGTCTTGGGAAGACAATTGGAACTAGATGAGGTCATAAGGGAGGGGATGATGGGATTAGTGCTCTTATAAAAGGGGACACCAGAAAGCTTTCTTACCCTGACCCCACGTGAAGACACAAGAAAGTGACCTTCTGCAAGTCAGGAAGAGAGCCCTTTCCAGGGAGCCAAATCATCTGGCACCTTGATCTCAGACTTCCCTGCCTCCATAACTTCTCCATAATGGGCCTCTCTCCATTTATGTGAGAAATAAATTCCTGGTGTTTGGGCCATTCAGTCTAAGGTATTTTGTCATGGTGGACCCAGATGAATAATATGCCACCAACTCAGTGACCATTTATCCTTTTGAATCAGGACAAACCAGAAATACATTCTGAAAAAATGTGCTCATATTCTTAAGCTATATTACATATTAGTTTTCCAAATGACTATTAGTACAGCTACTGTTAATTATTCTTCTTGCATAGCAATGGCTGGACATTTGCATTCAATATCAGTGTCACCTTCTAGGATCACTTTACACATATCATCCTTACAGATGTAAATAAAGTCTTTAACTAATGGCTTCTGGAAAGTAGAGCATTGACATGAATTCTTCTTATCACTTAGGGATTTAGATAATGACATACATCTACTCTGGCTATCTAATTATTTTACATGATAAATAATTGCACCAATTACTTGTGGAAAACATCCTGAGTTATTTCTACTACCTCCCCCCCAACCCTCCATCCATGAAATTTGTAAGGTTCAAAAAGTTCAGTAAGCTGACCAGAGAAAGGGCTGGACTAATGGAGTAGTCTTGGGAGAGGGGCCCTCCCTGCTTCCCTACATGGTGTAGTAGTCTTCAGATCTTTTTTTTTTTTTTTTTTTCTTTTTAGTTGTAGATGGACACAAAGTCCTTATTTTATTGCTTTGTATGTGGTGCTGAGGATCGAACCCAGGGCCTCACGCATGCGAGGCAAGCGCTCTACCGCTGAGCTACAATCCCAGCCCAGTCTTCAGATCTGATTAGGGTGACTGGAACTGCAGGCAGAGCCAAATGGCCAATGTATCTGATTCTCTGCATCACATTCGCCTCAGGAACCTGAAACACCATGCACTGGAGTTTGAATTCCATCTATGATTCTATGATACTTTCAATTGGATTCACAAGGGCAGGAATTAGATTTCCTTTCCAATTTATTTAAGAGAAATGTAGAGTTACATTAAACATTATTTTAATTATTTTTAAAGATCCTCTAAGCTATCATCTTGATAGAATTACTTTATTACCTAGAAGCTTTTCACACAGACTTATTATTCTTTTTTTTAAGTTGTAGATTGACATTTATTTTTATATGGTGCTGAGGATCAAACCCAGTACTAGGCAAGTGTTCTACCACTGAGCTACAACCCCAGCCCAAACTTATTATTACTGAAATCAAATCATGGGCTCTATTTAATATTACACATCTTCATACCTTTCATCATAATGACTTGATGAGATGTCATGTTGATGAAACACTGCTCACACACCAGCACCCTCACCATGAACATCATGGTTCCTGACAATATTTTGTTATTGCAGGAAACAATACAGTCTGAGTATCATGTGTACCCATATTTGCTTGGGATAAAATCCTAGGGATGAAACTAATAGACCAAATGATTTGAGAAAGGTTTTTTTTTTTTGGTACAAAGGATTGAACTCAGAACTCAGGGGTACTCTACCACTGAGCCACATCCCCAGCCCTATTTTGTGTTTTATGTAGAGACAGGGTCTCACTGAGTTGCTTAGTGCCTTGCCATTGCTGAGGCTGGCTTTGAACTCGCGATTCTCCTTTCTCAGCCTCCCAAAGTGCTGAGATTACAGGCATGCGCCACAGTACCTGGCTTGAGAAAGTTTTTTTTCCATTGGTTCTTTTTAGTTATACACGACAATAGAATTTATTCTGACATAATTATAAAAGTATGGAATATAATTTGCTCTAATTCAGTCTCCAGTACTTCTCCTTCCCCTCCCTTCCTCTGTGTCTTTGTGCTATTTACTTTTAGTTATTTTTTTTTAATTAGTGTCTTGTGGATGTACATGATGGTGAGATTCCCTGTGGTATATTCATATGTGTACACAGTATCACTTCATTTTCTTTATACCGTTCCTCCTCCCTTCCATTCATTCCATTGTCTACAGCACTATCTTTTCCTTTTCAATATTTTTTTTTGTTGTAGACGGACAAAATACCTTTTTTCTTTTATTTTTATGTGGTGCTGAGGATCGAATCCAGTGCCTCACACGTGCTACGTGAGCACTCTACCACTGAGCCACAGCCCCAGCCCTCTACTATCTTTTTTATATTCTTTTTTTTTAATCTCCCCCCGCCACTGTATTTTGGATTAGCTTCTGTTTATCAGAGAAAACATTCGATCTTTGGCTTTTTGCTACTGGTTTATTTCACTTAGCATAATTAAGAGTTTTTTAACCTTTTCCTACAATTTGCCTTTTTATTCCCCAGTGTACTGTACCAATTTTCCTCATGAGTAATGAATAAGCTTCTTCATTTCTTTCTAAAACAGAAGTGTACAAACTTCAAAGTATTTTTGCTAAAGTGAGTTGTTTTCTTTTGTAAAGGAAAGGAAGATTATCAATGTGATTAAAAATATCATCTGTGTGCTACAAATTGAAGCAAGATCTTTGATCATGACTTATAATAAACATGTTTTCATGTTAATTTTACTAGTTGTACATCCCCTTGTATAAATTACCTGTTTTGTCCATTAACCCATAAAAGTCTCAACATTTGGAGGATAAAAATGAACACGTAATGGTTTTATAAAAAATTAAAAATATATCCCAGCAGCTTCGGAGGCTGAGGCAGGAGGTTTGCAGACTCAAAGCCAGCCTCAGCAAAAGCAAGGTGCTAAGCAACTCAGGGAGACCCTGTCTCTAAATAAAATACAAAATAGGGTTGGGGATGTGGTTCAGGGGTCGAGTGTCCCTGAGTTCAATCCCTGGTACTCCAAAAAAAAAATTAAAAATATAATTACAGTGTGACACAGAAACTCCAACTCTGGGTATATAGCTACAAAATTGAAAACAGGGTCTCAAAGTAATATTTGTATATTCATGTTCATAGTAGCAATATGTATTATAGCTAAAATGTAGAAGTAACCCAATTGTCCAACAACAGATAAAGGGATAAGCAATATATGGTATATACACACAAAGGGTTATCATTCTGCCATAAAAGAAAGAAATCATCAGGCACGGTGGCTCACACCTGTAATCCCAGCACTTTGGGAGGCTGAGACAGGAGAATCGCAACTTCAAAGCCAGTCTCAGCAATGGCAAGGCGCTAAGCAACTCAGTGAGACCTGTCTCTAAATAAAACACAAAATTGGGTTGGGGATGTGGCTCAGTAGTCAAGTATCTCTGTGTTCAATCCTCAGTATGGAAGGAAGGAAGGAAGGAAGGAAGGAAGGAAGGAAGGAAGGAAGGAAGGAAGGAAGGAAGGGAGGGAGGGAGGGAGGGAGGGAGGGAGGGAGGGAGGGAGGGAGGGAGGGAGGGAAGAAATCCTACCATATGGAACAACAGATGGACCTTGAGGACATTATGCTAAGTGAAATGAGCCAGTCACAAAAAGCCAAATACTGTATCATTCCATTTATTTGAGACAGAGAAGTAGAATCAGAGAGGCAAAAAGTAGAACAGTAATGGCCAGGGGTTTCAAGGAAGCCAGAATGGGAAATTACCTAATGGGTACAGTTTCTGTTTTACTACAAGATGACAAACTATGGAGATGGATGATTGTAACATTGTACAACATCGGGCATTCATTTAATACCACTGCACTGTAAACATTAAAATGATTAAGATGGTAAATTTTACCACAATGAAAAATTCTACTTTACATTGTTATATAATAAAATATATTGATGCAAGAACTTTAAAAATACTGCTACTCAGCTTCCCAATACCACTACAAATCTTCCTTTTTGATAACATACTTATCATATTAAGGGCTTAAATACTATTATACCTATTTCTAGACTCAAGTACTCTTCCACGGTCTGTGTTTATATGTTCTCATTATTATTACCCATTGTTCTTCCTTTTCAGAAAGTTCCTTAGGAAGCCCTCATGTTTATTTTTCCATTAGGTCATCCTTTTAAGTTCCTCCCCAAAGTCCCAGAATTATTTTGACTAAAACTGCTATATTTGTAATTAAATTGAAAGTACTTATAAATTAAGATACTCCATATACACAGAAATAATACTTTGTCCTCAATACTTGTTTTTACCTTCAAGGTGAAGAAGTCTCATCCATGCCTATTTCTTAAGACTGCTGTATGAATAACTTCTCTGTAGTTCAATTTCCATATGCAGCTTTTCTTTTGATGATCCATCATCTCTCCGAGCTACAAATACACTTGAAAAGAGGTGCAGTTTGCCACACTCAGCTGCAATTATGAGAGAGGTAAAGGGAAATTCTAGCACTATAATGAAGAACGCTTTTCCTTATACACTTGGCTTTGCAGCTATGGGCTACGTGTGACCTGCTTGCTTTCTCTGCATCTTCTGCTTCAACTGATTCTTCAGCTTCCAGGCCTAGTTGAACCCTCATTATCCACAGGCTTTGATTCTCTGAACACCCAGTGTCCAGTTCTACCCAAGGTCTGCTTCAAGCAGGCCCACCCTCCCTGTCCAGGCTGTTTAGCCTACCTGACCTTTCTTTAAACCAAAAGATTCCTCTGCACTTGTGTCAACTGGTTACACTAATCAAATGGGTATGAAATTTCCAAATTAAATTTTAATATTTGAACAAATAATAAAGATTGGTGGAAGCCTTAAGCCTAATGTCAGAAATGTATTAAAATATAAATTAAAAATTGGTTTGGTATACAAGAGTTTGATTTAAACTCAAAAGTAAGATTCACAGAACTTTTGGAAAAGCACTTCTTCTATGAAATATGTCTGAAAGATATTATTGTTACCACCAGAATAAACCTAAATCTGTATGTCTACAATTAGCAGGAAATTTGTATGTATACATACATATCCTAGAAATTCTACATATATTACATACACACACCTATTAACATTAATACATTTATGAGTAAATAATATTTGTGGTCATTTGTGCTTCTTGTAGCACATATTAGACAGGCAAGAATACATTTTTTCATTTCATTTGTGTGTGTGTGCACACGTGTGCACTGTGGATCAAACTCAGAGTCTTGTGCATATTAAGCATGTAATCTACCACTGAGCTACAGCCCCAGCCCTAAGACACATTTCTTGACTTGCATACTCTTTTCCTGTTAAAATAATATGGGCTAGAGCTGTAGCTCAGTAGTAGAATGCTTGCCTCTCAAGTGTGAGGCACTAGGTTTGATCTTCAGTACCATATAAAAATAAAGATATTGTGTCCACCTATAACTAAAAAATTTTTTTTAAATCCATGCAAGAGTACAAATTACTGTTTCATCACAAAGCAGTTGTTAAATGTAGTCAATGTTTACTTAAATGAGTAAAATTTTTCTACATTGTAATTTATCATAAAACACAGGATGAATATGAAAATATAATCTATAATTCTTAAGCATTTCCTTTTTCTGGTTTCCTCTTAATAATTACTACTCAATTTCATCACAATTAACTAAGAAATCAAAGCAAATTCAGCCTTTCAGTGAAGAAGCACAGTTATTCATGAAAAAGCTCTCAAAGCTTTAACAACCAACAGAAAAGATCTATAACAATTGGTACTAAATAAATGTTTTATATTTTACAAATCAACTTATTTTATGCAAATTAATCATTAATTTCTGAAGACTTTTAAAGCTAATGCAAGTCAAGTATTAATGTTTTGCTGGGAGATACTAAAAATTAAAAGTTTATCATCAAACAAACTTTATGAAACATAAGTGCTCCTTTGCAAAAAGAAAATGTGTTATTGATTTCCCTGTCTTATTTAAATAAATAGCCTGATTGGCTAAAGAACAATCTATTCCACAAAAGAAAAAGCAGATGTGTTTCCATTTACTCATCCACACAAGTTAGTCCATATTTCTAAAAATGTTGATACCCACTTGCAAATATAAAAACAATGAACTTGAAAATAAAACTTGTGAAAAAATGAGTTTGCTTCCTAATGATACCCATATAGATCAGGAATCTGTGGACAGAGCACAGGAAACAGTTCTTAAGTCAGGAGAGTCAAAGCAAGTAAAGTTCTGCAAAACATCCCACTCTGATATAATTACTCTAGTGTCATTCTTTACAGATGGCAACAGGGCTTGACAAAATAAAGGATCTTGATGTTTAACTCTCTTAATTCATATTACAAATTTTTGATCTCAGAAAGTTATTGTGACAGGCCCATGTTCATATGCTATGTAGTAACAAAATTCGAGGTTCTCTTTTCATGGGTTTTCTGTAAAAAAGAAAAATAAACACCAATAAAAAAGTTTATTGTACTACGCTCAAATTGATTATTTAGAATGAGTTTGAAATATCCTAATATCTAGTAAACTTTAGAGGTCTTCAATTGGTTATCATTGGCAATCTTTGCACATTTGAGGTCAACTAGTCAAGCATAAACATATGTGCTATCATCTTCACATCACTGTGACCAAAATACCTGAGATGAACTTATAGGAGTAAAGTTTATTTGGGGCTTGTGGTTTCAGAGGTTCAGTCCATGGTTGACCAACTTTATCACTTGGAGCCTGAGGTGAGGCAGAACATGATGTGGACGGGCACAGCAGAGGAAAGTTGTATACCTCTTGGTGACCAGGAAAGGGAGAGACAGAGAAGAAGTCAGGGGCACAAAAAACAATCCCTAAGAGCAGGCCACATGCCAGTAATCCACCTCTTCCAATCATACCCCATCTGCCCACATTTACTACAATTAATCCATTCAAATTAGGATGGAGTGATTAATTACAGCTCTCATAATCTAATCATTTCACATCTGAACATTCTTCATTAACAAAGGAGCTTTTGGGGGTCATTTTATATCCAAACCATCACCATAGTAATTAATAACTCAATCAATCTATTAATGGTAAAAGCCCTAACTCATAGCATTTAAATAAATATCATATAACTCATGAAGTCTTAGTTACTAATTTTAAAAATTCATATTATATTAATAATATGGAAAGAGCACCAACCATATCCAAAACATAATGTTGAACATTGTGTGGAAAACAACGTAATAGGAAAAACAGTCTTAATCTAAGAAATAATAAATTTAATTTTATACTAAGCCAGCTATTTAGGTAAAAAAAAAAGCCACTTTTGGACATATTAAAAACAAATGGATGGGACTGGGGTTGTGGCTCAGTGGTAGAGTGTGTGCCTAGCACATGAGAGACACTGGGTTTGATCCTTGGCACCACATAAAAAAAAATAATTAATTAAATAAAAGTACAAAAAATACAATAACATTTAAAAAACAAATAGATAAAGTCTATACCAGAACAATCAGACAACAGAAAGAAATAAATGGCAGCCAGCTGGGCACGGTGGTATATGCCTGCAATCCCAGTGACTCAGGAGACTGAGGCAGGAGGATGGCAAGTTCAAGTCTGGCCTCAGCAACTTGGTGAGACCCCATCTCATAATAAAAAATAAAAAAGGGGGCTGGGGTTATGACTCAGTGGTAGAGTGCTCGCCTAGCATGCGTGAGGCACTGGGTTCGATCCTCAGCATCACATTAAAAAAAATAATAAACATATTCTGTCCACCTACAACTAAGAAATAAATATTTTAAAAAATAAAATAAAATAAAAAATAAAAAGGGCAGGGGATGTAGCTCAGTGGAAAAGTACCTTTGTATTAAATTCCTAGTGCTACAAGAAAAAGCAATAAAGGGCCTCTAAATTAGAAAGGGGGAAATCAAACAATATGATTGTGTGTATGTGTGTGTGTGTGTGTATGTGCACATGGAAAAACCTCAAGCCTTCTACATGCTAAAAGCACTCTACCACTGAGCTCCATCCCCACTTAGCCCAGCATGATCTTATATTTAGAATACCTAAAGACTCCACTAAAAAACCATTAGAACTGATAAACAAATCAGTTAAATAGAAGGATACAAGATTAATACATAAAAATTACTAGGGTTTTTACATACTACTAAAGAACTAAATCAAGGAGAAATCAAGAAGGCAATTCTATTCATAATCATTAGGGATTATTTTAAGAAGGTTGAAAGATTTATAAAATAAAACTATAAAGCAATAAAATTTAAAAACTTAAAACACTGGTAAAAGAAATTGAAAAGGACACACACACACACACACACACACAAAGAAAAGGCATCTCATGTTCATGAATTGAAAGATTAATATTGTTAAAATGTTCATACTACACAAACCAAGCTACAGACTTAATGCACTCCCTATTAAGATACCAATGAGCCAGGCACAGTGGTGCATGCCTGTAATCCCAGTGGCTCAGGAGGCTGCAGCAGGAGGATGATGAGTTCAAAGCCAGCCTCAGCAAAAGCAAGGCACTAAGCAACTCAGTGAGACCTTGTTTCTAAATAAAATACAAAATAGGGCTGGGGGTGTGGCTCAGTGGTCGAGTGCCCTGAGTCCAATCCCCATTACCCACCCACCTACTAAAGAAAGGATACCAGTGATATTTTTCACAGAAATAGTAAAAATCACAAAATTCATATAGAATCACAAAATACTTCAAATGGCCTAAGCAATCTTGAACAAAAAGCACAAAGCTGGAGACATTACATTAACTGACTTCAAAACATACTACAAAGATGCAGCAACCAAACAACATGGGACTGGCATATAAACAAACACATAGATCAATGGAATACAAAAGACCCCAGAAGGAAAACCACATATTTATAGTCAACTGATTTTTGTAAAAACACCGAAGCATGCATTAGAGAATAGAAAATCTCTTCAATAAATGGTGCTGGGAAAAATGGATATTTATATGCAAAAGAATGAAACTTCAGCTCTATCTCTCACCATATACAAAAATTAACAGAATGGATCAAAGAGGCAAATGTAAGATCTGAAACTATGAAATTACTAGAAGATAACATCAGGGAAACACAATAGGACATTGGTCTGGGAAAAGAGTTTTCGGATATTACCCCAAAAGTAGAGGCAACAAAAGCAAAAAACTAATAAGTAGGATTACGCCAAACTCAAAAACTCCTACACAAAATAAAAAAAAAAAAAAAAAAAAAAAAAAAACTCCTACACAGCAAGGAAACAATCAACAGAGTAAAGAGATATTCTAAAGAATGGGAGAAAATATCTGTAAACTACTAATTGAACAAAGATTAATATTCAGAATATATAAGGAACTCAACAGCATAAAATAAATGCAAAATCTGATTTAAAAATGGGCAAATGATTTGAACATACACCTCTCAAAAGAAGATATACAAATAGTCAAAGTATATGAAAAAATGATCAACATCACTTATCATAGGGGAAATACAAATCGAAACCACAATGAGATACTATCTCACCCCAGTAAGAATGGCTATTTTTAAAAAGAAAAAAAATGCTGGAGAGAACACAGAGAAAGGGGAGCTCTCCTACATCACTGGTGGAAACGTAAATTAATACAGTCACATAAAACATTATGAAGTTGTCTTAAAAAATAAGAAATAAAACTGCCATATGACCCAGTAATCCTACTACTGGGTATATATCCAAAGGAATTGAAATTAGTATGTTGAAGAGACATCTGCACTCCCACATTTATTGTATCACTATTTACTATAGCCAAGATGTAGAATCAACCTAGGTGCCCATCAACAGATGAATGGAAAAAGAAAAGGTAGTACATACATGCAGTGGATTGCTCTTCAGCCATAAAAAGAATGAAAACTTGTAATTTTCAGGAAATGGATGGAACTGGAGGACATCATATTAAGTGAAATAATTCAGGCACATAAAGACTGCATGTTCTCACTTACATGTGAACACTAAGAATTTGATCTCATAGAAATAGTGAGTAGAATAGTAGCTACCTGAGGCTGGAAAGGGTAGTGGTCAGAGGAGAAAGAAGAAAGCATGGTTCATGGATATATGGGAGCAATAACTTCTAATGTTTCTCATTTTTTTGGTACCAGGGATTAAACTCAGGGGTACTCAACCACTGAGCCACATCCCCAGCCCTATTTTGTGTTTTATTTAGAGATAGAGTCTCACTGAGTTGCTTAGTGCCTCGCCATTGCTGAGGCTGGCTTTGAAGTCATGATTCTCAGCCTCCCAAAGTGCTGGGATTAGAGGCATATGCCACCGCGCCTGGCTACTTCTAATATTCTTATAAGCACAGTACAGTAATAGTGGTTGGCAGCAATTAATCGTATATTTAAAAATAGATAGTAGGAAGGATTTTGAGTGTTCCCAGCATAAGGAAATGATAAATGTTTGAGGTGACAGACACATTAATCAGTGATTTGATCATTACACAGTATATACATGCATTGAAATACCACACTGTACTCCATAAATATGTTCAATTATGTGTCAATTTTTTTAATTTTAGGAAAATGAGTAAAATTTATTAGCAAAATAAATTAGGTAGTGAAATACAGCTTTAAAAATGTTTATGAAAAGTTTTTAATTTGAAATAATTACATTTTAAAGTCTCTACCTTTCAAATCATTACAGAAAATACAAAGAATCAGTGGAAAGTAAATCTACAGATTTATATCACCTCAGGTACTAAGGGCAAGATCACAGTACTTTGCAATATATCAACAGAACCCTCCTCTACGGAGATGACCCTGAGGTAGAACATCCTTTGTATACATAAAATACTTTATTCTATTTTACCTCATTTAATCTCACATAACAAATCATAAATCTGAGCAAGAAACATATTCATCAGTAATGCATGGAAATCTTTTTTCACCTGTACAACGATTTCAACTTTCTCTTCTCACCCAATTCATTAAACTGGGACAAAAAGTCCTGCTCCAATTTGAATAGAAAGAAGGAAGAATATCACAAATAAGAAGACGTGGAATTTACCCAAATACAGTCATAGAAAATACACCTAATATTTTATGGATAAATAAATTCCTATTATTGAACTGAGCAAACTGAGACCTAGAAAGGTTAAGTGCAGCGAAGTCAATGGAGCATAAGCCCCTGGTCACAACAATAAGAAAGCAAATCCTGGATCCAGCAAAGACAAGCTGGGTGATATGAGATCACTCACTCAATTTTTCTGCACTTTAGTTTCTTCAAATACAAATTAGGAAATAACAGCAGTACCTACATTTCACAGAGGATTAAATTAGTCAAATTTACTCCTTTGAGCCAGACGTGATGGTACATTCCTGAAATCCTAGCTAATCAGGAGGCTGAGGCAGGAAAATCTCAAGTTCAAGGCCAGCCTGGGCAATTTAGGAAGAACTTGTCTCAAAATAAAATTTTAAAGGGCGAATGATTTAGCTCATTAATACAGCATTTACCTAGCATGCAAAAGGACCTGGGTTCAACTCCCAGTATAGCCCCCCTCTCCCAAAAAATTACTCCTTAATGTAGTGAATTAATCTTTAGTAACTGAGCAAAAACAGGTTGACTATTACTATTATTCATAATTACAATTATTACTATTAAAATGTCCAAGGCCATGTCATTAATTAGAAATTAATAAGAAATGAAGTAACAAGGTTAACTCAGGACCAATGAATGCAGGTCTGGGTTTCCTGTACTACCTCATAACTAAATATAATACCTAACATTCCTAATTCATCTCCTTGTCCTTATATCTAGCCCAAATTTCTTTATCTTTACACAGAAATACATGAAATGGTTGTATTGCTAAAATGCAAATTTAGCCAGGCGTGGTGGCTCACGCTTGTAATCCCAGCACTTAGGGAGGCTGAGACAGGAGAATCGCGAGTTCAAAGCCAGCCTCAGCAATGGCGAGGCGCTAAGCAACTCAGTGAGACCCTGTCTCTACATAAAACACAAAATAGGGCTGGGGATGTGGCTCAGGGGTCGAGTGCCCCTGAGTTCAATCCCCTGTACCAAAAAAAAAAAAAAATGCAAATTTATTTGTCTGCTATAGTCTCCTGAAATGTCCAACAGAGTTTAATAATAAACATTCACCAGAAATACTAGCTGGTTTTGTTTTTGTTTTTGTTTTTAAAGAACTAGCATACTAGGGAAATGTTTACATAAAACACAGCAGGCATAACTGTTTTGTTCACCCTTGAAGACATATTTGCCAAATTACCAAAGGAACCAATCCAAACCAAAACCACAACATGCTACCCTGGCCTACATCTCGAGCACAGCACATTTATAGTAAACTGCATGTGGATCGAGGAATGGCCAGGTAAAACTAAATTCACTTATCTTCTGTGCTAGTGGTGTTACTTTAAGATGAAGACAGAAACACAGGAAGAATAAATGTCAATTGGGTATACTGACAGCCCAACTCCACTTGCCTCTACTTTTGGCAAATGGCACACATCCTGTCACAGGCAGAGCAGCGGGGAAGGATTATAATACACCTGCACTGCAGAATCTGAGGACCAGCCTGACAATTCCAAGAAAAGAAGAGGCCAGTGGAGAGAGACAGCCTTACTGACCTCCACTTCACTCTGTTCTTTTTCCTTTCATTTTAGAGCTTTAAGATGCAGCTAATCCCTAAATGGGTGTTATGCACAAGTCTTAAAATATGTAGAGGGGGGGCTGGGGTTATGGCGCAGTGGTAGCGTGCTCGCCTAGCACGCGTGAGGCACTGGGTTCGATCCTCAGCACCACATAAAGGTAAAATAAAGATATTCTGTCCACCTACAACTAAAAAATAAATATTTAAAAAAAAAAAAAAAAAAAAAAAAAAATATGTAGAGGGTGCTCTTTCAGGGTGTGTGGGAAAGCTTGTTAAGGTTGAAGCTATCTACAGCTTTGCTTTGGTACATCATCACTCTCTCAAACCATAGTTAATAAGCTCTCTTCCTTCTCGTGTAATTATTTTCCTTTAACCCTAAACTATGAGGGCAGCTGTACCTGTCTCACCATTTTATCTTCACCACCTAGGCAGTTCCTAAAACGTGGAAGGTGCTCAATGAACAGCTGTTGACTGAATAGGCAGCTGAAGGAGGTGGTGGGCTGAAACCTGATGGACTGCTACAGTGGAGCGCTCAGCTGAGGATGAAACAGTGCAGACTTGCAGCCCAAAACTGTGGTAAGAGAATTGTGCCTGTCTCTCCCTAGTTCTAGTTGGTGCTGCAAAGCAAGGGCCAGAGGTGCTAACAACAAAGGGAAATACTTAGAAGCTTCAAAGGACTAGGGCAAAGACTCCCGCGAGTGATAGCGTTGAGCACTCTAACAGGGGGAGTCCATGTTTGTCTTTGGTACCTCTTGGATCATGAAAGCAAAAATAGAGGCTGAAAGTTCAGAAATCTTGCCAGGAGACCATGTTCCTTGCTGCAGTTGTTCTGATGACCCAATCATTCTTCTAAAGCTGTCCAGAGAAAACAGTGGCTTTTGCCAATTATTCTGGCTTGATTAGAAGATTTAGTTCCTTTTATTAAAACACTGTGCAATGTAAAAAAAAAAAAAAAAGTCTGGTTTTCTCCTTAACATTAAAATTTCTCTACAAAGAATAGAAAATAACTTAAATGCTCAACAATAACAGTAACTAAGTACTCCATGTCATGGAATATTACATGGTCACTTAAAATGTTCATTTTGAATATGAGTCAATAAGATATCGAAGAGTCACAACAAAATATTAAGAAATAGAAATTACAAAATTGCACATCAAATATAAAGCATAACAGTAGATTTTTAGAAAGACTAGAAGATTAAAAGAAAATACTACTTCTTGGTATTGGGATTACAAAGCATTGTATAACTTTATTTCCAATTTATCTACCATAAAGATAATTTATTTATAACTTAAAAGCAATGTGTTATTTAAAAAAATAAGATCTGATGAGAATGATCTCTTTCCTCAAGAAGTAACTATCAATGTTAGGCTGAAGGTTGTAAAACCAAACCTCCAAAGTCCTTTATGGTTGTTCATATGGAGGAAAAAAATCAGCTGAAAGCAAAACACATCAATCTGTTTAGTTTCCTATAAATAGGATTCAGGTGTTGGTAGAACAGGTCCTGGAGCAAAGATACCCTTTCTAGTTAAATTATACTAATATTTTGTATTAGTATAATTTAACTCCAAAAAACAGAGTGACCCTGTTATAAATTAATTATGGCCCTTGAAATTGCACCATAATAATAAATGATAGAGGTTTTCTTTTTTTTTTTTCCCCAAAAAAGCTTTCCTATGAAATATTCTGAGAAACCAGATTAGAATCATGAGGTCTTGAACACTAACACTTTTGCTTGAGGATACTGCATACATTATTGAAGACACAGAGACTGCACTGTGTTCAAAGAGCCTGCAACAAATGAAAAGCTTTTATTTTGGTAAAAATCAAGAGAATAGGAATTAAACCATGTGGGTGGCTAGACTCTGCTCAGGGCTGCCAACCTCCAAGCTTCCTCTGGCCTTTGTTGTATGTTTCTCTATCTGCTTCAGATAATTTCCTATGTCGGTTAATGGGACTCCCACCTCCAGTTCCTCAAGCTAGAAACTTGGCAGTCATCCTTGATTTCTCTGTCTCCCTCCCACCCCACATCCAATCCAACAAGCCCTGCCAGTTCTACCATCCAAATACATCCTGAACTTATCCTCTGCACCCAAACACTTGGTCCAAGCCACTTTCACTTCTCATCTTGCCCAAACTCCTCCCAACTAGTCTCCAGCTTCCATTCCTGCTGTATACCTCTAATCCACTTTCCATGCACTACCAACATTGGACCTAATTGAGTTTCAGAACCCCATAGTGACTTACTACTTCAGAATAAAGTCCAAATGCCATGCCATGGAGGTGAGTCCCCTCCCCTGCATGATCTGGCCCTGGCCTGCCTTTCCAACCTTTCCCATCACTTTAGCAGTGCTGCTCTGCTTTCTGAAGGAGCCACAGCCAAGTCCTTCCTCACTTCAGAGACTCTGCACATGCTGAGTTCCTGCCTAAAACATTCTCCCTTACCAGGTTGCCATCTTGGAATGTTGCACCTTAATTTTCAGGTTCTCAGAAGGGCTTTCTCTTTCCTTCTTAACAGTGTTAGACAACTTATCCTTAACCCTGTACCCTGCTTGGTAAATATGTGTTACATATTTTTTTATTGTCTGCTTTATCTATTAAACTACAAGCTCCAAGAGGGCAGAGACAATTTCCATCTTTCTCACTATTGTTTCTCTAGAAGCTAAACAGTATGTTCAATGAATGGAAGCACATTTTGTTTCATCTGTAATTTGTGGTATTTTAACTAATGGGTAATAATAAGAGCAAGACAGAGAAAATAAATCCCTGACTTCCAAGTGGTTTTCTTAAATAATTGTTTGCTTCTGCATGCGATTGCTTAGTGTGCCTTCTCAGACCAGTTTCCAGAACAAAAATTTGGCGTGAAGATTTGTAACCAGGAAAAATATGCCCAGCCTCCAATACCTGGTATTAAGCTAGCTAACCTGTCCTCAGATGTCACAGGCTTCATATTACATGTATCTAATACAAATCCTTTAATTATTCCCAGCCTAGGAAGTTTTCTGACAACCTACAGAGTAGAAACTCCAGACACTAAGTCAATGTAAAACTGTATTGCAAACGGACATGCACATGCACATGGTTTAAATTTTTCCTCAAAGATTCCGTAAACATAATTCTACCACAAGGACACCATAAAATAGGGACCTGAAGACAGGTTGTGGGTGAGACTCAGTTGATGCAATCAAATGCTCCACTTGGTAAAACCTTTCCCTATCCCATGTCGTAAACATGAAGATTCTCAATACTCATAATCAAATTGTTCTGATAAAACACACAACTCTCAGATTCCAAGTTTCCCTGCAGTAATAACCATTTTCATTTATGTGCTTAAAATTTTCAACTTGTCACTTCAGACAAAGCTCCATTTAGGGAAAAACAAAAAAAGATGAATAACAAATCATTCTAAAAGAAACCAACAAGGAAACACAAAAAACAAATGGCATGCTTGGTTTCTTTTTTTTAATTCTATTTATTCAATGCAAGTTAGATCTAAGACCACAAAGTACAAAGAGAACTTTATTGTAATGACATATATTTATTTTGTGTTTAATATGTTTTTTGTACATTGTCATTATATCCTCATGGCAACACTGTTAGGCCGGTACTAAGGTTTTTCTCCATTTCCTAGATGAAGAAGAGGATCAGAAAGGTAAGTAACTTGGCAAAGCTAAACCTCAAGAAGGTAGCAGGGCAAGGTTTTAAACCCATTAAACCCATACATTTAATAATTACTCTACAGCAATAAACATTTGAAAGAGTGCTCCATCCAGAGTATTTCTTAGGTTTCAAGTGGACCTTTCTCAGATAATACTTTTCATTCTTCCATTTTCAAATCCAAAGTCCATAGGAATTTCCATTACCCATTATAGCTCAAATCACCATTAACTCACTAAGTCAAGAAATGTTTACTTAGTATGTGATGTACTGTAGGTCCTGTTCTAGGCATTGGTAAGCAAAGAATAGAAGCACCAGTCCTGGTAGAGTAAGTCAAGCACAGCACCTGGGATGATAGGTGGCACTTGGGGAAGCAGTGTGCAATGATCAACCACCTTCCCAAGAAAGGCTAAAAAAAGCTTCACAAAAGTAACACATATGCTGGGACTTAAAGGAGAAGCATGAATTCTCTAGGCAAAAAAAGGAAAGAAAAGGCACTTTGGTTAGAGGAAAAACACTTTATAGAGGTGTGAAACTGCAAGCATATGGCCTTTTGGGTGACAAGCAAGACTAAAGAGGAGCTGGGGTTGGCAGTACTGCAGAGGAGAGAGATACAATAAGGCTCACCAAATAGAGGGCAGACTGGGAAGGGTCTTGAATGCCATTATAAGGAAAGGCATACGCTCTCCAGGTGAGGCAATGGGGAGATGATAGAAGAGCAGCAGGGCAGAGGATGGTTAGAAAGCACTGACTGATACAGGTCTGACTATTCCTTATGCCATTTTCATAAGAGTAGCTTTCAGCAAGGTGCATAATCTCTGGTGCAGCAAGATGCAGAGGAACTGGTTTCCTCATCTGCAAAACACAGACCCCTTATTCTTCAGGAGGCTGAATAATAAATGCATGCAACTGCTCAACACATGCTGTTTCCTTTCATCACTGGGCGTCAGAACTTCTCTGGAACTGGATTTTCCTTTAATAGGATGTAGAAATCCTAAAAAGGGTGAAGTAGACTGAAAACTTGAAAGCTGTGATGGTCCCTACATCTCTCAATTTTAACACAGAGACTAATACCTGTATGTGAATAAACATTGATTTCACAGCTTTCACTGGTCAGCAACAATGTGCCAGGTCTTGATATAAGTGCTAGGCATACAAGGATGAGCCAGGCAGACAAAAATCCCTGCCCTTAGGGAACTTTCAGTTGAAGGTGAGTGGCTAAAAGGTGGGGAAGACAGACAATACATGTTAATAAATAGATATACATTCTCTTAGAAGGTGACAGATTGGGTGGAGAGAAATTCAACAGGATAAGAGAGATGAAGAGTGCCAGTGAGTAGGGTGGTCAGGGGAGACCTCCCTGAGAATGTACCATTTGCTCAAAGATTTGAAGGAAATGAGGGAGTGAGATGTGCAGATATGGATTGAGAGCATTCCAGGAAGAGGAAGAAAGACTTACAAAGACCCTAAGGCAGCAGGGTGCCTTCTGTGTTCAAGGCATGGCAAGAAGGCCTGTGGCCAGAGCAGGTTAGCAAGAATATAATGGAAGTGAGATCAGAGAGGAAACAGGGTCAGGTCTTTTAGGAAAGCTCTTAGAGAATTCAGGTTAGAAGAGATTCAGGAATGAGGTCACTGGTAATTCAGGCAGTGGGAGCTTAGACCAGGGAACAATGGCAGAGGCAATGGGGATATATTTTGCAGGTAAAGCCAACAAGACTTCTTGACATTATGCATGTGAAGTGTAAGAACTGAAAGGGTTGTGGAGGACTTTAAGATTTTTAGCCTGAGTAACCAAAGGGATACAGTAGCCACAGCCTCAAGGGGGATTGACTGGTAAGAAGTGGGTGGGTGAGGTGTTAGAAATCAGTTTGGAGACTTGTTCAACTTCGGTGTTTATGGGCCATACAAATGGAGATGTCCACTAGGCCACTGGATGAGCAGGTCTGGAGTTCAGAAGAGAGTATTGGACTAGACCAGACACATCTAGACTAGAGACACAAATTCAGAAGATACCTGAACACAAGTGGTATTTAGAAGGGCAATTCTAGATGAGTGAAGAAACATTAACTCTGAGAGTCCTGGTTTGACTCTTAGCACTGACACAGTTGTGTACCTTAGACACTTCTTTTAAAACTTCTGAATTCATTTTCTCCGGTATGAAATGAGATAATAAAACCTACATTAAGGATTAACTGAATTAACTATACAAAGCATGTAGATGGTACCTGATGCAGGTCAAACTCTCAATTGTCCTGATTTTATCAGGCTTTTAAGAAAATTAGTGATATTATCAAATTTGTTTTACTAGAAAAATAAATCCCTCTCTACCTCCTCCTCTTTCATCCACCTCCCCCTCCCTTTCACCAAAATGAGTCATTTTATCAGATATGTAAATCAAAACCCTAACAATTTTTTTTGTCTTCTTTATAAATCTAAGGGGAAAATAAGACATCTGAGAGAGGAGAGGGAAGAGGTAGGTGTTTAAGTACCATCACAGGGCTAAGTACTGGGAAAGAACAATGTATGTTGAAAACTAAATAACGACATCAGACAAGGGTGCTCCAAGAGGCAGAGAACTGTGCAGAATACCTCTTCAGAGTTGTTGACATGACTGACGAGATTATCCTGTCAAACCCTTTGTTACTACAACCAGTAATGTAATACTACTGTCTACGTCACAGAGGTTTGAGGGTATTATTTTGGAAGTTTGAACTTCAAAATTAATAGCACTAAAAATAAAAGGACTGAAGTAACATTTATGAAATAATCTGAGGAATTTCAAAGAACAGCAATGTCTCTGCATCAACAATGGTACAATCACTTCCTCACGTTGGGAGAGGAGGTCAGGCTCCCTTTATATCCCACTCATGAAAAGCCTTCATCAGTTGGAGGCAGTTAACAGTACAACAAGCACTGCCCTCCTCTGAAAAGTCCTGCAGACTTTGGGCATGTAAGGAGTCATCTTGGAGTAATGTCTGTTTTATCAAACATGTATTTCTTGACCTAAAAATTAAATTTGTCTCAAACATATGACTTCTTCAAATAACAGAATAAAATTTTGTTAGGCTACAATGGAAAAATTGAAAAAGAATGGACACATATGTCCCAGCAGCACACACATGCTTGCTTCCTTGGTCACTGCTTTCAGGGACACCAATTTCAAACAACTCCAGGAATATAAAAACCATATACAACTCGTCTTTATTCTTCCACTGGGAGATGAAGTTAAAATAAAAAATCACTAAAACTGAATACATTTTTCTCCCCTAAACTGTATAATCAGATAGGAGAAAGTAGAGAGCCAGAAAATAGGAAGGTGTTACAAAGATTATAAGTAGCATGTGTTTTGTGAGAAGTCAATGAAAACTCAATCTTGAATGTCTATTTAATTCTTTTTGAATTGCTGCACTAATTATCCTCCTCCTTCTCCTCCTCCTCCTCCTCCTCCTCCTCCTCCTTATCCTTCTTCTTCTTCTTTCTTTTTTTTTTGCCAGTACTGGGGGTTGTCCTCAGCACCTCACGTGACAGGCAAACGCTCTATCACTGAGCTATACCCTCACCCCTACACTAACTCTACTAAAACAAAAGGGTAAATTGCTTTTTGAAGTGATGATTCAAAATATTTTTCCTACCCCTAAACAGTTATATTGAAAATTTTAAGAGTAAAACAAGTATTACTTGTTAATTGCCATCATGATGAACAAATATTTAGACTGGCACTACTAAGTTAAATATATATTATTTAACATAAGACCTTAGATTATACCAATCTCAAACCTTTAATGCAAGAATTTTCCCCTAAAAAGAGAAGAAAAGTCCATTATTTGGATTAAAGATTAAAAAGCAAGAAAGTATAAAAATACTAAGGAAGAAATATGGGAGGTTTATATAATTCTTTTAATCTTGGAGAAGAGAAAGGCTTTAAAAACAAGACACAAAGCAATAGCCATAAATAAAATTTATAATTCTGACTACATAAATGCTAAAATAAATGCCTACAGAAGACAAAAATACCATAAAGACAAAAGAAAAAATTGTAAAAATTTATTTGCAAAACATGGCAGAAAAGATTAATCTTCAAAATACAAAGTTTGTTTTTGTCATCAAAAAATAATTTTAAAATAAAATAGTAAATAAATATAAAACATTAAACATTGTTAAATATGTCTAATAAAACACACATTCAACCTCATTCCTAATTAAACAAGTTAAAATGAGAAGTTATTTTCATCCCTCAGTCTAAAAACGATTACAATCATAAAATTTTATCATGCTTACTATATAATTAGCTTCATTTTATAGGTAAAGAAAGCTACATTATCATCCTAGAATGACATAGTTATGAAATGGTAGAATTGCCATTTTTTAAAAAAATGTTTGTTGGAAGTGAGGTATAGCAGTCATTGTCATACATTAATGATGTTTTTATCAAAGACTCTTAGAGGAAAATGTCCTACAAGGGGCTCAAGGACTCCAAAAGTACTATATGGTTTTTCCTGCTCATGAGAATATCATCTCCTTTGTTGTCAAAATGAAGATATGCCTAAGTGTTGTGCCTCTTTTAGAGACAAGTCACGTTTCCAAAATTAAAAAAAAAAAAAAATGCATGCATGCTAGCTAAATAGTGTTTCAATGTCCATTTGTATCCCAAATAGGGTCAAACACAAGGTTAGATGTCATAAGATCCCCACCCCCCACCTCCATTATGACTGCACTGACATCCCACAGAAACTAGACTCCAGGACATGGCAGAGCGCCATGTATAGCACTGCCAAAGGAACCATACGGTTTCTGAGATCCAGATTAGCTTGCTTAACACGTGTGAGGCACTGGGTTCGATTCTCAGCACCACATAAAAATAAATAAATTAAGAGTACTATTTAAATATGGAACCAAGCACAGTGGTGCACACCTGTAATCCAGTGACTCAGGAGACTGAGATAGGAGGATTGCGAGTTCAAAAGCCAGCCTCAGCAAAAGCGAGGCACTAAGTAACTCAGTGAGACCCTGTCTATAAAAATTTTTAAAAAAAAACAAAAAACAATAGGGATAGGGATGTGGATATGGTTCAGTGGTTGAGTGACCCTGAGTTCAATTCTGGGTACCAAAAAAATAAATTATGATATAATCATGTGAAGGACTACTATGAAGCCATTTTTTAAAAAGAATACAATTGATCTAAATAGTAGTCTTTACATTTGTTTTTTATTTTTTGTTTTTTGGGTTTTTTTAGTACTGGAGATTGAACTCAGGGGTACTCGACCACTGAGCCACATCCCCAGCCCTATTTTGTGTTTTATGTAGAGACAGGGTCTTACTGAGTTGCTTAGCGCCTCACTGTTGCTGAGGTTGGCTTTGAACTCGTGATTCTTCTGTCTCAGCCTCCCTAAGTGCTGGGATTACAGGCTTGCGCCACCACGCCCAGCTGTTTTTTTTTTTTTTTTTTCTTTTTGAGGCACTAGGAAAAGAACCCAAGGCCTTGGGCTTGCAGACCTGTATCCCAGCCCATTTTAAAATTTTATTTTCAGACAGAGTCTTGCTGAATTACTGAGGCAGGCCTGGAATTTGCAATTCTATGCCCTCAGCCTCCAGAGTAACTAGGATTATAGGCCTGTGCCACTGCACCTGGCTTAAATGGTAGTCTCTACATCTTTTTTAAACATATGATTAAAACAACAAACACAAGAAATATAAACGTATGGGTTGTAAACTCTCATTTAGGTAAAATAAAAAGGGGAAGAAAATATATACAGGTATTTATTATGCAAGAACATTTGTGGAAAGTTAAATAAGGTCCCGCATATTCCTTGGCTGGTGGCCCTTTTCCTCCGTCTTCAAAGGCACGTTGAGTTCTCGTATCATATTACTCTGACTTCATCTTCCACATTTAAAAACCCTTGTGATTATGCAAAGCCCACCTGAATGATCCATGACTATCTTTGTATTTTAAAGTAGGTCCATTAGCAACCTTAATGCCATCTGGTTTAAATTTTAATTTCCTTGTCATTTAGTGCAACATATCCATAGGTTCCAGGGATTAACAAATAGATCTTCTGAGGATGCTAAGGTTTGACTATCCCCTTAAAAATTCATGTTGAAATTTGTAGCCACTGTAACAGTGCTGAGAAACAGGACCTTTAAGAGATGATGAGGTCTTGGGGGCTCTGTCCTCATGGATGAATTAATGCCATTGTCATACTATCACGGGAGTGAGTTAGTTATTGTGTGAGTGCCTTATAAAGGCATAAGCTGGCACCATCCTGTCTGTCTCCAGCACTCATTGTACCCATGCCTTTTACCTTCTTCCATGGGGAAATACAGCATGAAAACTCCTCCTTCTTAGACTTTCCAGACTCCACAACCATAAGCCAAATAAACTTCAAATGCTTTTTATTTACCCAGTCTATGGTACTCTTGTTATAGCAGCAGAAAACAGACTAAGACAGGGACCATAGGTTTGGGTGTGCAGTATAGGAAAAAGGACTTTACTTTTCTTTAAAGCAAAATATGCTTTATTAAAATAGTTCACACAGCTATTTTGGGAAAGCAATAGTAAATGCATGCAGAAAGAAGCATTTTATGTAAGAAAAGTGATTTAATATATGAATACTGAAGAAGATACATGTCAAAAGTAATAATATAATCAGAAACAACATACAGGAAAACATACGGAAAAGAGGGCATATTCCAATCAAATAACTGCTCCCAGTAACAACCACTTTGTGGACCTTTGTCCTCTCAGTATTTTTAAAAGTATTCATACCACTGTCATATAACTGCTTTGCAAGCCTTCATTCTTTGCTGACATTAATTCTTTTAAAATACCCATGCTACTGTAAGAACTATAGCTTAGTGACTACAACATGATTCCTTGGTATATAAACATCTCTAGGCTTCACTGGAGGAGAAAAGCAGAACAATCTAGTAGAGGCAGAATTTACAGTAAATAACCAATCAATCTGTGTGCTACTAAAATTATATTCAGTCTCAGCGTAAAAGATGAATATGCAATAAAGATTCAATCCTGCATTCCAGGATGACACATTTGTAAACCCCTTAAGCAGAAATCAGCAATACTCTTGCAGAAACATCACACAGGCTTTCTTCTACATGTTCACAGCCTTCACATTGTAAGACAGATCCAGTGCGGAGAGCTGTTCCCCAGAGAAATTCTGAACATTCCAGAAAGCATCTTCTGCTAATGATAACTTTGAATCAATCCAAAGAAAAGGGACAGGTAGAGAGAAGGGAGTAAAAAGAAGGGGTGGGGGGAGATGGATAAAGTTTCGTGGTACGTATGTATGTGTGCATTTCCACAAAACAAATTCTATAAAGTAAAATTAGAGAAGAATATTCTTCAAGACATTAGATTAATTCAAAGTTAACTGTAAGCCCTTTAGGCAATGCTACTTTTGCACAGGCTATTTTAAATGTAAATATTAAAGTTTAAATATATCAGCAAACTATTCTACAAATGATGGTTTTTCCCAAAAGGAACTGGCACCAGTGAGTACTTCAGAGTGACAAACTGGTACACACATACCCACTGGTAAAGAAATAGACTATCACTAAATTAAGACCCCAATATTTAAAATAAAGTTTACATATGGTCAGACTTACTATAAACCAATCTTCTCAGTACAAAGTGCTGCGCAAAGAGGGGATTTACATGCACTGAGTAAATACATAATTACTCACTAATTGACAGTATCTGAATTCTTATAATGAACTGTTTCTTAATGTGTAAGAATCTCACCAAGGAATTTCCTTGGGTTCTTTAGGCTTCCATAACAGATTATTGCCCTGTTACTGCTGTCCAAGATTTGCAAGATGGTTGGCTGGGTGAAGCAGTGTCATTTGTAACAGAAAAGAGGTAGGACAAGTAGCTCTGAGCTCAACCCAGACTTACCAGGGTCCAAGCCTAACCAAGAGCTCCAACTACCTCCTCGGGAACTACTCAGGGTCAAAGTGGAGGGAGGGAAAGCATCCATTTTCAGTCACCTTTACAGAACATTAATTTTTTAAAAATATTTTTTGGTTGTTGATGGATCTTTATTTATTTTATTTATTTGTATGTGGTGCTGAGAATCAAACCCAGTGCCTCACGCATGCTAGGCAAGCACTCTACCACTGAGCCACAACCCCAGCCCCAGAACATTAATTTTTAAAAATACAAAAAAAGAAAAAGCTTTTTCTATATGAAAGGAAGAAAACAAATTATATTATTGCCATATTCCATTATCATACAACTTCTGGGTTTGCACAGATTGGTTACTCTTTGCAAATTCAGCCACTGCTCCGTATTTTTAAATACCAAAGAAATACAAAACCCTAGCATAGCCTAGTAACAGGAACCAAGTATTTTAAATATTTCCAGTATTTTGTCCTTCAATTCTGTTTCCAAGAATTTGTCCTTAAAAGAAGCATGACTATATGCAAAGATTTATTCACAAGATGCTTGTCACATCTATTCACGGGAGAAAAAAAATTTTTAACAAAAACAATCATTAGTGAAGGATTAGCTAAAAAAAGTTTCAGACCACAATGAAATACTCTGTGGCTATTAAATCTAGTACTATGGCAAAATATTTACAAAAATATTGTTAAATTTTAAAACAGCAGACTGCAAAGTACACAAAATGATATCCTTTTACACAAATTACTCAAAGACTATGTTAAGATACATTAAGAGAAATTAACAGTGAGTGGAAGGATTTGGGATGTTATTAAAAAGCATAAAATCTCCCATTTCTTGAGCCAGGCATTCTGCATTAAAGACAGAGCTAGAGATTTTTGCTAGGTTTTTATACGCACACACATACCACCCTGACAGGTATCTGTTTATCTGTGTATAGAATAAAACCCTGGGTATTGTATTTTCAAGTGCTCAATGCATACATATTCACATTTATACTATTTAACCATGCATTCAACATGGAACACTATGCTAGGCAACTTTTCATACACTGTCATTGTTATGGTTTGGATGGGCAGTGTCTGCCAAAAAAGCTCCTGCATTAATGCAGAAATGTTCAGCGTGAAGTGATTGGATGGTTAAATCTGTAACCTAATCAGTCTATCCCAGTTTGAATGGCTGATTGACAGAGTGGTAACTGCAGGCAGGTGGGGCATGGCTGGAAGAGATGGATCATGAGGAGCCTACATTAGAAGGGTTGTTCTTCCCACAGCCCCTTCCTCCTCCACCCTCCCTTTATCTCCGCTTTCTGGCTGCCATGAGGGGAGCAGCATTCCTCTGTGGGCCCTTCCCCCATGATATGCTGTCTCATCTTGGGCCCAAATCAATGGAGTCAGCCATCTGTGCACTAAGATCTCTTTAATAGTGAGCCCCAGATAAACTTTTACTTTTCTAAGCTGTTCTTTTCAGGTATTTTGGTCACAGTGGTGCAAAAGCTGACTAAAACATTCATTCACCCATAAATCAACTTTACAGGCTGGGTATTGTCCTTAATTAAAAGATTATATAGTTGCCAAAGATCACTAATCCAGTAAAGGGTAGAACCAAGATTCAATCCCAAGTCTGTGTTGCTCCGAAGTTCATAATCATCTTTTTTTTTCTTGCTTCCTTTTTTGTTATTTTGTATTGTTTAAGATTTCTATAATGAAAATGAACTCTCATGTATCAAGGACATAATGTATTACTTTAGACATACACTTAAAAGATTAACATGGTTTGGTGTTTTAAAGAATAGCTCTTACCCTATTCTTAAGAAAAGAAAATGTTATTAGGTATCAACCACTGCTCAACAAGGGAAAAAAAAAATGTACAAGGAAGATTAAATCTGGCCTACATAGGTCAATATAGGAACAGGAAGTGAACAGGTCTTCTAAGGACACTTGGAAAATATCATCAGAATCAAGGGCTCTGGGTAAATTATTGAAAATTACTCTTGAAAAGTTATCATATTAGATGTGTGTGTGTGTGTGTGTGTGTGTGAGAGAGAGAGAGAGAGAGAAAGAGAGAGTGATCTATCATTGGATGGTTTTCATTTAAGGGTATAATAATAGAAAGTCTAGTCCTTTTCCCCAGTCATCCCCTTTAATCAAGCAATCTACCCTCAATATCTCCACACTGAGCGCAATGATGTTCTAATGTAGTTTTTGTCCCTAGATAAACTGACACTAATGTCCTCAGGAAGCCTTCTGCAGTAAATCCTTTTCCGTGGCATTCATTTGCCATTGAGTAGGTAGCTTAAATGTTGGGAAGCGATGAGCTAAACCATGTCAGATATTGGATTCAATCTTATCTAAAAATAATTTTATGAAATTCAAAATATTGAATATATTTGCTTTATAGTTAAGTCCCATTTGTTCCCTCCCTCACACATTCAGAAGCATTGTCTAGCAGTAAAAGCCTTCTGGGATTCTAAAAATAGTAGGAAAAGAAATCTTTAAAGCACAGCATGCTGAATATATAATGGGTAATAGTTATTTTAACAGCTTCATGAAAAATGGAATAAAATCATATATTCCCACCATCCACAGTAAGAGAACTTGAAAAACAAAATCACAGCACTCAATTATCTTTATACTAACAGAAACTGTCCACACTTAGATTGCTGGAGGTGATTTTAGAGACTAGGGTGCACCTTGTTGTGCTAGTCTTCTACCATTGCTCCTGTTTTGTACCTCCTTTAATCTATTACATTTGAGTGCCTTCCTAGTTTAAATGGCATCATAAAGTCTTTTCCTCTATACCTTGAAAACGGCTCTCCTCAAGGTTTTGTAGTCAGACTGTGCATTAAGGGCATGACTTAAAAATACATTGCTGCATATTTTCATATAAAATGCACAGAAACTTACTTCCAAATGCCAGATTCTCCTAATCACCAGCATAAAATACTAACATTTGGGGTAAAGCTGCCTCACAAAACATGATTCAAGCAATTGCTCCAGCTGCCCATGCAACCTCCATGGCAGCTGTTCAGGGCAGAGGGGCTCATTCCACTGTTATTGCCAACATTCCTAGAGCCAGAATGGTGGGCCCAACCAATGGCTTTTAAATTGGATTAGAAGAAAGAAACTTATTATAAAGTGACATGCTAAATTTTGTTAAGAGTATAAAACAGGTCTTGAGACTGAAATGTCAGAAAGAAAAACTCTGACACTATTATCATGCCTACTCATACCCCTAGGAAAGGATATGAAACTGAGTTTGGATTGAAAGATTCAAGCATTTGCCCTCCAAATGCAGAACATTTTTTTATTATTATGCAACCCAAAATAGGAAGCCAAACCAAAAGGTATATAAATATTATATATTGTTGCCCCAATAATAGGCAACTGTTGTCTAAATGCTCCTGCCTCTACTTTCTTTCTCTGTTCAACAGGGTTCTCTGAAAGAGGGCAGCTTATATGATTATGCTCAATTATGGAAAACAGTGTCTGGACAGAAAACAAACAGTACAAAGCCTAGCACAATTGGTATTCAGCCTTATTCCTACTATCAATTCTTAACAGCAAGCAGAAGTCCGGTCAGCTAAGAGAGAAAAATACCCACTAATATCCTGTCCAGATTAACCAATCCACTGATAAATGATAAATGTCATGTTATCCCTTATTCCAGACATGATTCTCTTTGGTGCCTCACACCATACAAAAGATAAAATATTCTGCATCATTTGAGCTCACATCCAATCATCTGTATTAGCAACTTGATTGCCTGCAGAATAGCTCACTGATAGAAAGGTGGTTTAACCGCATACTAAAACACAGGAAAGTCTTAACACTTGGAATGAACTTCCCAAACAGTAATAAACAATTCCCAGAGAGATCTATTAAACAGCAAGTAACTATTTTACTTGTCAGCCTAGGACCTCTATAAATGTACTCTGGTATCTCAGGTTTATAATACTAATATCATAAGAAACTTCCACAATGGGTTGCAAAATAGGTATGAAGCTGTATACATCTTGTTTGCTTCTCAAGAATTCCCGATCATGTGATTTTTCATTTTAATTAATAGCAAATATTTATTGATTCAGATTCTGAACTACTAAAATCTTGGAGACCGGCTATTCTACAAAGAATTTACTCTTTTAAAACAAACAAACAAACAGGATTATCCCTAAATTTTTTTTATTTTTTTAGTTGTTGATGGATCTTTATTTATTTTATTATTTATAGCAGTGTTGAGAATCAAACCCAGTGCCTCACACATGCTAGGCAAGCGCTCGACCACTGAGCCACAACCCCAGCCTGGATTATCCCTAATTTTTGAAGCTAAAAATTAGAGTACATTCAAAGTCAAAAAAAAAAAAAAAAAGAGGAAGGGGAGGGGAATGAGGAGTACAAGAAGAAAGAGAAAGAGAAGGAAGAAGTAGAAATTGTTTTTGTGGTACTAGGGATTGAACCCAGGACCTCATACATGCTAGGCACATGTCTTTCCACTGAACTACATCTCCAACCCATAATTCAGTTTTATCTACTTCAAAATGTCAGAGAGGGAAAGACAGTAGAATGAATCAGACATAACTTTCCTATGTTCATATATGAATACACAACCAATGTAATTCCATATCATGTACAATCACAAAAATGGGAAGTTATACTCCACGTATGTCAAAATATATTCTACTATAATGTATAACTAAAAAGAACAAATAAATTTTTTTAAAAGTCAGAGAAAATCTTGAAAATATTTGCGAAAACAATAGCTTCCTGCTGGCTACCGTGAACAGAATGGAGATATTTCCCTTAATCAAACTTTCTATGAAGAGAAAGGTCTAACAACTATGAAATAGATTGACTCAGTTAAAATTTCTATTATGTGTGTGCTTTATTTAAGCAAATTAGATGTTACAAATAAAATTTGAATTTGCAGATGAATTATTTTCTTTTTAAAGAAGTCTGCCCCTCAAAAAAAACTAAAAATAGAAAATGTTGCTTTCATTCATTTGAAATGGTCTACTGACAAAAGGAATTGATGTACAATTTCAGGAAACAAAGGCAAGACATAATCTGCATCCCTGAATTATTGTTCCATTCTGACACTACACACAGCTGGTGTTACACAGATTCCAACTTCCTCAACAAGAGAGGCTGGAAAAGGTCAATGTAACACTGAAAACAAATGGACTATAGTCAGGTGTGTGGCTGATGATTTCCCATCAGATGAAGACCCAAGGACTCAGGGATCTAGGGATTTCACATCTAAAAACAACAAATAGGGGGGAAAGCAACAGCTCACCAGTCTCCTGCTAGTGTAAAGCCTAAAAGAAACAAACAAAAAGCAAACTCAGAGGTATATCCCTCCTTACATGATAACGCTCTTCATACCAATTAAAAATCAAGAAAAGATTATTAAATTCCTCTGGAGAGAAAATGCCACTTAATCCATCTAAATTGCAGTTAAACAATGCAAAGCATGTTACAAAATCTATATCAAAGTATCATAAAAGCTTTTTAAAATTCATGCTTTAATCTAACAAAAATATGAACATATACATCAGAAAGTAGTTATTTGTATTGAGATTCTCTTTAAATATCAAGTTTGAAATAAGTTAAAATGATAGCATTACAAAGATATGAATTCCACTCACATTTTCAGACATTTTCCAGAAGAGAATACTGCCATTGTGTTTAATTAAGAAAGACACTCTGAGAGTTGAGATTAAGTATAGTTGTTACGTGATGTAAAGGTTAAAACCTAGAACCACTGACGTTCTATCTGGAAAATAACTCTTTACCCTCCACTGAACACATCATGGACTTTTATGTAGCAAATAAATCAATGAACGACTTACTTAAATTAATTCTGAAGGAGTGAACTCAAGTCCTAGGAAAACTACAATGCAATGAAAGGATAAGGCAGTAACCGAAGTGACCAATATAATACCTTATAAGATTAAGAATGATTAAGAATTCACTAACCCTTTACTAGATAATTAACATTTAAGGCATTTAAAACTCAAGGGGCTGAGGATATAGCTCAGTTGGTAGAGTATTTGCCTTGCAAGCACAAGGCCCTGAATTCAATCCCCAGCACCAAAAAACAAAAACAAAAAAAAACTAGCACCATAACAGAGTACTATTTGTATTTTCACCTTACTGAGAAAGAAAAAAAAAACTAACAAGTTAATTAATCAATCCACGGTTGCATAGCTAGAAGAATAAGGATTCCAGGCCAGAAAATCTGACTCCAGAGCTTATAACCCAGGATCCACGTTCCCTCCGTTATAAAGGACAGCAGGGTATTTTTTTAAATGCAGGGTTTTTTTGTGTGTGTTGTTTTGTTTTGTTTGTCTTGGTAAGAGGCAGTGAATGGTAGGAAAGGTGTTAGAAGTGGGATAATGTTGGAAAAAAATTTGAGAACAACTATTTTGTGTAAAAGAGGTGTTTATGATGGTGATTATGAGATGAAGTTAAAAAAAAAACAGGCTGAGAACTGCATTAGGAAAGTTCATTAATAACTACTACTGAGATGAACAGCAAAGAGTCAAAGAATGGTTAAGATATGAATAGCTGGAAGTAGGGTCAGATCCAAACAGAAGGCCTGGCATGAGAAAAAGCACTCAGGAAAAAGCAAACCGCTCTGTTTGGCTGCAGTGTACATACAGAGTAGTAGTGGGAGTTAAGGCAGGATGGGAAAGCTGGGACCATATGGTGGCTGGCCTTGAACACCCAGACGAAGAGTTTATATTTAGTTCAAAAAGCCATGAAGCCGCAGATTGTTCTGAACAGGTGCTGGGCATTGAGGAACATGATCAGCAAGCTGACACAAAAGAATATATATGGAACTGTGTAATTCCACATATATTAAGGCCAAGGCAAAACTAACCTTAAACTAGTTTAAAATTAATGGCTGCCTGTGGGGAAGGAAACTGTTTGGAAAGGGCACAAGGATACTTTCTGACCTGACAGAAATGTTCTATATCTTACTTTGAGTTCTGCTTTCAAAATTCTTTGTCAAAACTTAAAAGATTGACTATCTTTGTGGTTTACTGTATGTCAGTTACAGATCAAGAAAGAAAGAGCCAGCCGGTGGCACCCGCCTGTAATCACAGAAGCTGGGGAGGCTGAGACAGGAGGACTGCAAGTTCAAAGCCAGCCTCAGCAATGGTGAGATGCTAAGCAACTCAGTAAGACCCTGTCTCTAAATAAAACACAAAATAGGGCTGGGGATGTGGTTCAGTGGTTGAGTGCCCCTGAATTCGATCCTCAATACCAAAAAAAAAGAGAGAAAGAAAGCCAGCTAGCTCTCCTTATGAAATAGACCCGGGTATGAAGGCAGAGCTAAAGAGAAAAGCTAAGGTGGCTATCACAGAAACTCAGAATGATAATACCTGAAGAAGCAAGAGAACTGATTATATGTAAATATGTATGTGCAGTATTGATTATTCAGATCAATATTGATATAGAGTATATTTGCATGAATTATAATTTCATTTACTATGTCCCCTTAGAATGTAAGCTGCCAGATGGCAGCAACCAAACTTAATGTTTTGCATTTAAACCAATTCTTTTCCTATTCTTTCCCATTTGTATGTCCTTGATGCCACTGTTTCTATCCTCACTTATGCTTTAGTTTATATCAAATTCACACAATATGTTGATGATACTACTATGTAAGGTATTCCTGCTATGGAAAACTTTAAGAATAATTAAACTTCCAATTTGTTATCATGGGTCATTAAGGGCTTGACACTGTATCTTTTTCATTTAAGCATTACGGTGCTCCCATGAGGTTAACTATTACTCCTATTTTACAGATGCATAAACTGAAGCAAAGAGATAAGATGCCCAAGGTAACAATAAAATTAGACTCCTTTATCTGCCTGACTCAAGCCCAGCTACTTAAATATTGTGCTATATATTTATACTAAAAATAACTTGCAAAGTAGGACTGCCTGGGACTAAATTTTTAAAAAGGTAAGAAAGCACAAATGAACTCATAACCCATTAAGTATATTCATCCCTGCAGCTTTCAAAGCACTACATTAGTTAACCAGGGGTTAATTATTATAGGATTACCATTTTACAAGCATCTAAAACAAGAGTGGATGGATTTGATATTAGTATCTTTAAGCATCAATAAATATATTTAAAGATTTATATTTATAGTACATATACATAAAATGGAACATTAGATCAATTAAATCTCTATCAAATCAGGCTTCATGAAGTTTGAGGACTTAGAAAATTATTACAAATGATGTCAAATAATTAGAAAAGATTCTTAAAAAGATGAACTCAAGTTCTAATTTTTAAAGGTGACAAATGTCATCTCAAATCCATTTTAAGAAAGAGATTTGGCTTCAAATCTCTTGAAATCATGAGGATTTGTCAGATTCTTAAAAGGATTTGTCAGATTTTTAAAAGAGCTGGTAACCCAAGAGTTTAAGAAGAAGGGAAATCCTGATTCTGAGTATGAAATCTCACAATAATGTGAATACTTAGGCAAGAACAGGAGGAAAGTATACATAAACAAATTAAAGTGGTTTCCTAAGATATAACAAAAAAGATGAAAAAAGAAAGAATCCATCCCGTTGGGAGAACAAATGTTTCAGGGTCTTACAAGTAACATTTACATGAACATAATTTTAAGTATTCTAAGTACAAACCATTCTTACTTATTGTTCAAACATACCCTGAAACACTTCTTTGTGGCAAAATTTGTTTCAGTGAAATCTCACATTTCAGGTTACTTAAAACTTTTCTACGTGCAAATAAGTCTTCCAAATTCAAATTAATGAAATTTAACTATTATATCACTTTGACATTTTACTATATGGCACTTTTCCAAAGAACATATACTTGGTAGGTGATTTAAGTTATTCCACTCTGATTAAGTATTCTTTTATCAATCTAAAAAAATTAGCTATTCTGTAATTTTATATCTGTTTTTACCATTGCTAAAAGAAACTAAAACCTAATGAAAGAACAAACATACCATGTTCATGAATTGGAAGACTCGATATTATTAAAATGTCAACTCTCCCCCAAATACATTGCTATGTACATTATTTTTTTTATAGCTTTTATTTTTGTATTTTTATGTGGTGTTGAGGATCGAACCCAGTGCCGACCACGTGCTAGGCGAGCACGCTACCACTGCGCCATAACCCCAGCCCCTGCTATATACATTATTAAATACACTCTCAATAAAAATCTCAGTAGGACTTTCTTTATAAACAAGAAAATTAGGAAGCTTATAAGACTATGAAAGACCAAGTATGGCCAAAAGAATATTCAAAAAGAACAGATTTGTAGAGCTTACACAACTTCAAAATTTTCAAAAGTGATCATAAAACTATAACAATTACAATTATGGTACTGGCCTAAAGACAAATACATGGATCTCTGAAATAAAATAGAAGAGTGAGAAATATGGGATCAATTAATTTTCTAATAAAGTTGCCAATTCAATAGGGAAAGGACAGTCTTCTCAAGAAACAGTGCTAGCACAAGCGAATATTCATCTGGTAGGAAAAATATGAACATCCATCCTTACTTCACATTGGTAACAAAAATTTACTCAAGATGGTTCATAGTACACAGAGAAGCAAAACACAGAACACTTGGAAGAAATGAGGAAATTTTTCACAACCTTAAGGTAGGCAAAATTTTTTACATAGGACAGAAGCTGATAACCTGAACATCATCACAAATAAAAACATCATTAAGAAAATAAAAAAGAAAGCTATAGGTTATGAGCAAATATAATCAATACATACATCTTATGAAGGACTCATATCAAAATATATGAAGAATTGAACAATAAAAAGATAAATTTTTTTAATTTTTTTTGGTTGTAGATGGACACAATATCTTTATTTCATTTATTTATTTGTATGTGGTGCTGAGGATCGAACCCAGTGACTCATGCATGCAAAGCAAGTGCTTTACCACTGAGCCACAGCCACAGCCCAAAAAGATAATTTTTAAAAGAGGTAAATTATTTAAATAGATGCTTCATTAAAGAAGATGCACAGGGCTGGGGTTGTGGCTCAGTGGTAAAGCGCCTGCTTAGCATGTCTGAGGCACTGTGTTCAATTCTCACACTACATACAAATAAATAAATAAATATCCATCAACAACTAAACAAAAACAAGTTAAAAAATAAAAAGATGCACAAATGACCAATAATAGCATGTAAAGATGCTGAACATATTTAAGAACAAGAAAAAATAAAATTAAAATCACTATATGCCACTACATACCTACTAAATTGCAAAGATTGGAAAGAGTAAATATTGGCAAGGGTATGAAACAACTCCCATCATTGCTTGTTGGAATGTAAAATAGTTATAATTACTTTGGAAAATGGTTTGACAGTTTCTTAACAATTGCATTCCTAGGAAGAGAAATGAAAACATATGTATGCATAAAGAATTAGACATGAGTGTTTAGACAGCAGTTTTATTCATAAGAATTCAAAACAGGAATTAATAGCATCGACAGATAGATGGATGAACCCAGTACATTATTTCTGCTACCCAGCAATGAAAAGAACTGAACTATCAACAGCCACAACAAATAGCTGAAAACATTATGCTGAACAAAAGAAGTCAAACAAAAGTACTACATATGTATAGCCCCATTTATATGAAATTCTAGATGCAGGGATAGACTACAGAGGGGCACAAGGGAACGTCTTAGAGTGATGGAAACATATTTTACCTTGATTGTAATGATATTATGGCCATTTGAATCAATATATTTGTCAAGAAATTCATCAAACTGTACAACTGAAAGTGGATACTTTTTTATCATATATAAACTGTTCATCAATAAAGTTATTTCAAGGAAAAAAAGCAATTTATTTTACCATAGTCTCATATTTTACAAAGCCAATTCAAATTAGAACCAGTATTTTTCCTTGATTCATGTGCACTGGTGTCCAAAAAAGTCTCATCCACACAGCCTTACCTCATGGGAATACATGGAGTTGTAGTGTGAATCACTACCATGTTCTCTCCCCTCACTGCTTCACCTCATTGCCCAGATAAACTTTAGATTTCCTGAAAGATTTTTTACTCTCTTATCTCAAGGTTTCATAACACTATTCCTCATTCTTCTGCATTCAATAAATACCTGTGCAGTTGAATCAAATAGATATGCAGATTCTGTCTTAATTTTGTCAGCTAACATTATTGTGAAAACAGATGAGAATTGAAGACTTCAAATACCCTAAGGTTGTATTTTTTCTTTCACTTGCTTTTAACAGAAACTTTTTAAACAAAATATTATGCAAGAGTCCAATAATATATAAAATACACATACACTGTAAGTTCAAATTTTTAATATTTAATAATAAAATTAATCACTGAAAATAAAAGTTCATGTATCAGCACTTCCCAATATATCAAAAATAGTTCTTTATAATATATGAATGCATGTCTTATTCTTTCAGATTTTTAGCCATTAAAAATAAAATTTAAATCAAACACCAAGAAAGAGCAGTGATCAGCAAATTAAAATCCATGGGCCAGTCTGCTCATCATATGGCCCTTAAGCTAAGATTACTATTATTTTGTTTTTTACACTTAAAATGATTAGAACAAAGAAAAAAAACAAAGAACAATAACATTTTGATATGTAAAAATTATATGAAATTCAAAATTTAGTGTCCATAATTGTATTTTATTGGAACACAACCACACTCATTTATCTTTGGCTACTTTTGTACTACAATGGCAGAGTTGAGTAATTGCAAAGAAAACAGTATACAAATGTAAACACTTTCTGGCCCTTTATATTAAAAGTTTGCAGATCCCTGATTTAGAGAATCCTAGCAGCACCTCTGAAGAACCAACTTCATGGAGCAGACTTTGGAAACTACTATATTTTCCAAAGATGCTCACTATGATGTTTTCCACATTATATGCTCTTCTGTAATGTGACCTTGCCACTCCCTCACCACAAGAAGGGGTCTAATTCTCTTCCTTTGAATCTGGCTCATCTCAGTGATTTAGACAGCCTGTAATATAATATGGTATAAGTGGCTTCTGAGACTTCCAAGACTAGATCATAAGGAACCTTGCAGCTTCAGTCTTGGCCTCTTAGAATACTTGGTCATGAGATACTGCCTTTGAGAACCTAGCACTATGCTATCAGAAGGATGAAGGATGAAGAAGCCAAGGATAGGCATTCTTGCCCACAAGTCCACTGAGCACCAAGACAACAGCCAGTCCCAACTAAGAGCCAGGAGCTAGAGCTACCCAGGACCTTCAGTTCAGATAAGCCTTTAAGATGACAACCGCACCAATTGAAATCTGACTAAAACTGCATAAAAGACACTTTATGAGAACCATCTGTAATGTCTAGACAATCCAAAGAGCTATGAAAGATAACACATACTTGTCTTAAACCACCAAGTTTAGGGGCAGTTTGTTTCACAGCAATAGATAACTGAATTACCAATATACTAAAACAAATTTAGAAAAGTTTCAGTGGAGAAACTTTTTTTTTCTTTTTTTTTTGGTATTGGGGATTGAACTCAGGGGTACTTACCACTGAGGCATATCCCCAGCCCTATTTTGTATTTTATGTAGAGACAAGGTCTGACTGAGTTGCTTAGCACCTCGTCATCGCTGAGGCTGGCTTTGAAGTCGCAATTCTCCTGTCTCAGCCTCCCAAAGTGCTGGGATTACAGCGTGCACCATGGTGCCCGGATGAGAAATTTCAGATTTCTGAGGCAAGGCCAGCTTGGATTATCCATATGTATCTCCAAGCCAGACCCCACCAAAAGCCTCCCCCTAGAGGTAACCAGCAGTGAGGAAGTAGTAAATACTCCAATGGAGTCACTGTGATTTCCCAATTTATATGCATTCCCATCAGGCCTGCTATTGTCCAAAATATGCCAAAAAAGCATGAATCTTAGTCTAAAACTCTCACAAAGAAAGAGAAAATAAGTTTTCTAATTCCTGGAATTACTTCAAGATTGCAAACAAATAATTCTCAGTTTTTGTAGTATATATAAATTGATGATTAAAGTAATTCCTTACCATTATTTAACCTTTAGAAACAATTAGTGAACTTAGATCAGACATGGTCAAATTATCAATGTATGGAAATATCAATATATGGTGGTTTATCTACCAGCAAATTTCAGCTTAGTAATTAAATTCTATATTCTATTATTTTGTTTGTGTCACCTGCTTCTGTTCTAAAGAATAAGTAACAGTTGTTCACTGATATATTTCTGACATGTACCAGTAATGTGATAAATTTCTTAGCCTAGAAAATTTCATTAAATTCAGTATAACCCTCTATAAGTACATCATATTTTCAATGATATTACCTTAATCCATAGCAGATTCAATTTTAAAGAATGAATTCTTGATAATGCCAGGTAATCTGTTAAGTTCTAGAGCTACACCTTTTTTTTTTTTTTAATATTTTTTTAGTTGTAGATGGACACAATGTCTTTATTTTATTGCTTTGTATGTGGTGCTGAGGATCGAACCCAGGGCCTCACGCATGCGAGGCAAGCGCTCTATCACTGAGCTACAACCCCAACCCCTAGAGCTACATCTTAAACTGATGTAAATTTCCAAACAGACCAGTGGCAGCTCTGAATCATTAACCCATTGGCACTACTGAGAACCATGATGCAAAACAAATTACGTTACATCTAAAGGGACATTTCTGGAGTATATAAGATTCCTAATTTGTTCCTTAGTTAAGTTTTTGTAAGTTTATTTAAGTATTCATGTATGCAACTCAAACTGACATGGAAAACATTTGTACTGATCAAGTATTTTAAGTGGAGAACATTCTTTTAGTGGCATAAGCCATTTCTGCAAGAGTGCTATGACTAATTAGCAATGCCTACCACAGGAGCAACCAGAAGTGAGAAATATGCTGGACATTTGCCAACCCTGATCCATTTCATCCAGTTCTATGCAGTGTCCTCCTTCAAAGATCTCCATGATGGAACTTCCAGTCTTCCACCAAGTCTTAGGAAGTGGCTGACATCTCCCCTTCCTTAGCCAGTCTTTCTCACTGCTGGATGAGACTCTCCCTTGATAAGCTCCTCCCTGCTGCAGAAGTCCTGGTTCCACAAGGCCAATTCTCCTAATGCCAAAAGTCCATTCCATAAGCCAAACTTTGAGCTTAGATGGTAGATGGCCAAATCCCGGTAATATGTGATAGAGTCACAGATTGAATCCAAGCAACTGAGGGCCAGAGTCTCTTCACGTAAGTCACTCCTTTTGGCATTTCTACAATATGAATTAAATTTTATCTGTGTTTTCCAGTTTAAAACTATCAGATTCCATTACTAATACAAACAGAAAGAGTGAAAATCTTACAAATCCCATACAGTAAATATGACTTTTAGCTAAAAATGTTTGCATATTTTCTAATTAAAAACCTATTAACAAGTATGTTAATTAATGCTTTATACTCATTAGGAAAAATAAAAATAAATCAGTACTCTTTTAAAAAGTAAGAAACAAAAAATGATCATATGATTCATAGTCTAGTGTCCCATATAGTCTTTTTTTAAAAATATCTTTATTTTATTTATTTATTTTTATGTGATGCTGAGGATTGAACCCAGTGTCTCACGCATGCGAGGCAAGTGCTCTGCCACTGAGCTACAGCCCCAGCCCCTCCATATAGTCTTGTATTAAAAGTTCAATATTTGTGGGGCTGGGATAAAATAAAGACATTGTGTCCATCTACAACTAAAATAAATATTAAAAAAAAAGCTCAATATTTGAACATAATTTAGTGCATTTACCATTATTAATATTTTAAAAGTATACATAATCAGTGACTTTTCCAGCTCAGAATCCATAACAACAGTGAGTGCTATTCACATCCTGTGAAACTCCATGGGGATTCTATAGGGAAAGTTTCCATATATGGTAATTTTCCCTGATAGACTCTCCACAATTTATACAGGATATGAATCTGGCCCACTGTGACAATGAAAACAACAAGTCACTGAAAACTTATATATAATTTTTCCTGAACAAACTATAGACTAACAAATAAGGAGGCAAACACTGAAGTGAAACCAAGATACCATTGGATATTTTTATTACATTTTTGTACTAGTGGAATAAGTACATAAATATCCAGAAGAAAAAATTATTCTCTTGGTTTTAAATATTCCCTAAAGTATAAAACTTAGAATGTTGACTATTAACAGACAAAAAAAGTCAAAAAGGAAATTTCACATCAGAACTTATGTTGACAGAAAGTATGAGAGAGTAAGACAAGTGAAAAATACTATATTGGCTTTAACTCTCGCAGTTCCTGCATGACCATGTCCCTACAAAAAAAATCTCTGTAATTCATAGTTATTTTTTCATATCTGTGACTTGTAGCAGTCTGTGGTGCTTTACTTATCCAAAGTCATATAATAATATTTTCCTTTTACATGCAATGCTCTAAGTGTAGACTTACCAATTTTTATGTACATACTCTAAAAGCCAATATAGCTATAAATACTCACACATTAAAGCCGTTAGAATGGAAAATAGTTGGTATCTCTAAATTATGTAGTTTCATATGACAAACTAGATAAAAAGGAAAACAAAATATAATACTAAAATGCCAAACACATTAACATCAAGAAACAGCAGATTCTGACATGATTTAATAATAATTAAGTACTTATAATGAAAAATGGTCCAGTTGTGAATAGCCATTTTTTGTTTGTTTTTATCCTGTTGTTTTTTGTTGTTTTTGTTTGTGTGTGTGTGTGTGTGTGTGTGTGTGTGTGCGCGTGCAAGCGTCGTATAGGGATCCAACAAGGGCTCTTTGCCACTAAGTTATATCACCAGCACTTTTAATTTTTTATTTTGAAGCAGGCTCTCACAAATTGCCCAAGGTCAGCCTTGAACTTACATTCCTCCTGCCTCAGCCTCTAAAGTCTCCAGGATTACAGGGGTGGGTCACGACCACCTGCCCTGAATAGCCATTTTTGAATAACCATGATCACTATTCACATCTCAATCAATTCACAGCCATTACACCAAAACAATAATCTCACCTGTGACCCACTGTCAAGAAAGGTCCTAAAATGCACATAAAAGAGTATAACTCTTTGTTTATCAAAGAGATGCCTGTTTAATTACAGTATCTTAGGGACCAAATATTGCTAAAGTAAGTTCATTTGACTATCTCTTACACAATGGCTCAAAATTTGAGCCTTTACCTTGTTCTTGGCAACACAACATCATGCTCACTATTAAAACGGACAAGCTAAGCTGGGCACGGTGGCGCATGCCTGTAATCCCGGCACTTAGGGAGGCTGAGACAGGAGAATCGCGAGTTCCAAGCCAGCCTCAGCAACAGCAAGGCGCTAAGCAACTCAGTGAGACCCTGTCTCTACATAAAACACAAAAGAGGGCTGGGGATGTGGCTCAGTGGTCGAGTGCCCCTGAGTTCAATCCCCGGTACCAAAAAAAAAAAAACAAAAAAACGGACAAGCTGTCAATTCCAACTTGATGCACTTATCAGTAATGAAAATAAAATGCAAGAGTGAAATCTCTGGTGCCCATCACAGACAAATCACATGAGGCATGTCTCTCCAATTCTTCCCAGATTCTGGTTACCTATCCCAAGTTATGTAGGCATGCAGAAGATAGCAAGGAAGACATATGGGCCAGGCACATCAAACCTAAAGAGAATTGATCTCCTTACATGCTCATCATTTCCCCACATCCACTAAGCTCCCAGGTGGGTCTTTCAGTAACTACCACTTTGTTGGTACTTTAATGATTCTTCCCCTTTCACAGATGCTCTAGATGTTCTCTTTAATTTATTACAACCATAACAAAATCTTGTGAGGAGGGATTAATGATGCAGTTTGCTCCAAGGACATCCTGTTTCTCTGTAGGCAAGGGATTTCTCTCCTCACTGAACTAATAAGGCAAGTGCTGTGGAAGACACAATAATGTGTTAGACCAGGGCACAATTCCCACCACAGCACACCTTAAATAGCATCCTTCAATGGTACCCTTGAGAAATGAAAAAATTAAAAATGAGAAAGAAGGGAAAAAGAGAACTGTGCCCAGTAAGTACTAAGTAAATAAATGTTCAGCATATTAAAGTTTTTATTCTGTGGAGAATAACTAGCTTTATGAGGGCGGTTGTAACCCAATGGCAGCACTACAAAACTAGTTTTCTTTGCTCCACAAAAAGAAAAGATGAACATATGTTTTAGAGGGAAATTAGTTTTTTTAATTTTGAACAACTCGATTGATTTAAAAATATAAGCAACATTAAATCAAATTAAGCACCCCAAATATGAATTTTTTGTATTATTTATTTATTTGGTACTGGGGATTGAACCCAGGGGTGCTCTACCACTGAGCTATATCCCAGCTCTTTTGTTTTTATTTTGAGACAGGGTCTTGCTAAGTTGCCTAGGCTGGCCTCAAACTTGAGATGCTTCTACCTCAGCCTCTCTACTCACAGGGATTACAGGCATGTGCCACCATGACCAGCTCCAAATCTGCACTTTTTAAAATTTTTTTTCAAATCTGCATTTTAATAACAACCTTCCTCAATAAAACTTCACTGAATAGCTCCTCTTATACCTAAATGATTCTTACCTCAAAACTAAAATTGCATTTCCTCAAAGCAGATTAACAGCAGATATACTACTCTCATTTTCACACATGGAAAATTTCAGTAAAGTTCAGTGAAATAAAGCAAGATAGTAAAAGCGTTACAGAACTCTTCAGAGTTACTATACTTTCCACTTTATAATGATTAGTCTACAATCACTACAGACAACTTTCATCTTAAAATGAGAACAACAGTGGCGCACACCTGTAATCCTAGCACTTTGGGAGGCTAAGATAGGAGAATCAAGACTTCAAGGCCAGCCTCAGCAATGGTGAGGCGCTAAGCAACTCAGTGAGACCCTGTCTCTAAATAAAACACAAAATAAGGCTGGGGACGTGGCTCAGTGGTCAAGTGCCCCTGAGTTCAATCCCCAGTACCAAAAAAAAAAAGTGGGACCAAAATGGATTGTAGACAATCTATACAACTATGGGAGAATTAGATCCACTAAGTCACAGAGATAAAACTGGTATTGTTAGAGACAGCAACTAAAATGATGTTAGACATAAAAGAACCCTTATTAATTCTGTTGCCAAAGCTGTGTAAGTCTTTAATGTTGATGAATTAAGATATAGTTCTTTAAAATATTTATTTTTTTTAATTTTTAAAATTTTTTGGTTGTATTTTGGGTAGTTATTTCAGTCAAGCAACATTATTTCAGTGAGACAGACATGTTATAATGTGATCTCTAAACTACTACAAATTCATGAATTCAAAGGTCTGAAACATAAAATCAACTTAATGCCATATTTGAAAGTGAAGACATTTCCTTCTATGATAGGCAAAGAGCAAAGAGAATAAAAAGAACCATTTATGACATGAAGGTATGGCATCAAAAGTCAGAATGGTGGTTACCTTTTGGCAAAGAAGGGAAGTAATATAGACTGGGAAGGGCCACAGGCACACTTCCTGGGGAAATGGAAATAAGCTGTGTTTTGAGCTGGGTAGCAGTTCTACAGGTGTGAAGATGAGTAAAAGTGCACTGAGCCACATGCACACTTAGACTCATGCATTTGTTCATAAACCATACCTCAATTGAAAGAGTAAAAGCATTCACTACAAGTAAAGTGCTACAACCCAGAAATCAAGGATAAGAATCACAAAATCTGGAAAAGTTAGAAAAAAAATAACCTTTCCAGAACCTCCCACAAATTGCACACAGGTTGGATGGCTAAACAGGTATTTCTTATGATGGGTTAGGAAGAACACCTTAGATGGTTCGGGAAACTCCTTCTAAACTTACCAGAATTTCAAATGTGACTATTTTTCTGCATATTCTAAATATAATTTCAAGCTTATAAAATAAGCTCCATAAGTTTGAAATCAAAAGCCCAGAAAGCTATGCCTCAAAACACCAAGAAAATATACTTGTCTCTGAGCAGAGACCAAGTAAAGTCCAAAGAAGGCAGGCCATTTTCAACCTTTTATGTCCCCTAACAGAATGAATCTACCTATGTATGGGTTTCTAGAGAGAAGCAAGAAATAAAACCTACTACTCAGTAAAAGCAAAAAATGCCAAAAACCTGTATGATAATGTTCTGTCCTCTGAATGGTATTCTGTTCTGTTTAGTAATGTGTGGTAGCTATGGATACCAAAAGCAGCCAGCAATTTCAAAGATACCATATAGTGTATGGATGCTATTATCAAAAGATCAAGTTTGATGATCAAGAAAGGCCATGCATCTGCATGGTAAAACAGGCCAGACAGTCCAAAGAACCCAAAGACTCCCACACTGAGTTTCAACGTCCATTTTCAGCTAAACAAAATAACAGGACTAATTTTCCTTTAGTATGCTGTATAGATATTTCTGTCCATACTTAGAGTCCTACTTAAGTAGAATTCCATGACTGAATTGAAACTAGGAGAATGTCGCTGACACTTAATGATCTATTTCTATTTCTCGAATGACAATAATTCCAAATTTACCAGTAAGTGAATTTAAAAATTATTTTTAAGTTATTAGGAAAAACACTGTCACCTGATGAATAAAACATTACATCTCACTATTATTCTGTCTTGAACTTGATTAGGCAATGTGGTAGTTTCAGAGATGCAAAGCTTCCACAATGAAATGACAAAAATTAACCTTTAAGAGTCAATTAAGAAACAAAAGAATTGAGGAGTACTAGCTCTCGTGAAATGCTACTATTCTCCAATAATCATCAGCTATGCAAACAGTAACACGGACACCTAAGATCAGAAAGTAAAGGTCAAATTACAAATTCAAAAGAAATAGATGTCCTAAATTTCCTGCCCTAACCCTCTTTCCCCTGAAAAGCCTGTGTGGTGCCAGTATTTGACTTTCCGGCCCAGCAGGTTGAGTCTCCATAGACATTCTAAACTATAACCTTTGCTTATAGATGATGAAAAAATACCATGCATAGCCTGTTCAGCTACATTGAGAAGTAACATTATTCTATACCCAACATTAAATAATATTCAAATAGGTTGGTTATAATTTTTAAAAACCAATTTTAGGTGTATATAACGGCTGCCCAAGCTCAGCCCATTGTGCAGGGCCTGCTCTGCACCAAAGCAATTTCATTGTATAAGTTTTAAGACATATGATGCTATTGGATTGTGCTGCTAGGCAAAATATCAAAACTGAAGCCATTGCAGGAAAAATCCACCTTAAAAAATAAAGCCATTTCTTATTCTTTTGTAATATACACATAATATCTACTCATGTTTTTATAGAAATATGAAGGAAGAGTGTATAATAGTATCTTTTTATCTCCTCAGATGAAAATTATAAGCCCTTCTTTCCGTTCTCATAAACACTATCATCTCAGATCCTTCCAGCATCTATTTTAGGGTTTAAGCACCATTATGGGTCCACAACAATAGATCAGTGACAGGCCTGATCCCGTCAATTAGCACGTTCCAGGGAGGCTGCCTGGATCCTGTCTTCTTACCTCCCTCTTGGAGGCCTGGTTTTGAGCACAGTGACATCCCTAGCCTTAAGAATGAATAACCCAGTTAAGGGGAGTCCCTTCCCTGAGACCAATTCCTCTATAATTAGAGCCAAAATACAAATGGTGTTAATGACCTAAGGCAAAGTGGTATGAACTCCAAGCCAATGAAACCATGACAGCAAGCAGATTTCTAAACAGCAGAGAAGTGGAATCCATTTACTTACATGAAGATTCAGTGCCAAACATGGCTGGCTCCAGAAGCTGCTTTTTAAAAAATTAGAAGAATGGGGGGGGGGGGGGAGGGAAGGAAGAAAAGCAAGGAGAGTGTGCTTGTGAGTGGAGAGATGAGCTGGCTACACAGCAGGGGTCATGAAGCCAGACAATGCAGTCCGAGCTGTGTCCAGCTGCCAGATTCAGGCTTCACGCTTCAGTTTTCTCCCGTATGATTGAAAAGCATGGTCTCCTACAGCACCCAAAACCGAAAGGCAGCTTTTGAAAATCCACCAGGCAAAGGAAAGCCAACGTGGCTCTTCTGGGATGCGGTAAGGCAGGACTAGAGGTAGGAGCAGGGACAGGACTGGTAGCAGCAGCAACAGCGGATACTGCAATCCTCAGCCCTGCCGTAGCAGTAAGACAATAGCAGGGCTTATGCATACGCTGGATGACGTCAGGAACACTGCACAGACTGACTGCGCGGCTTGAGCCAGAGGCTCCGAGGGCTTCAGGGAGCAGCGTGATTCAAAGGGGAATTCCTTTGTCACAAAATGCACAACACCAAAAACCACATATACATTCCCCCTCCTGAGGAGCTCTTCATCCTGTGATGCGACTCGGCAAGAGACCTCAAAGAAATTTCAACACTAGCTTTACAGAAACTAACCACAAAGATATGCAGATCAGGGTTCTCGGTTTTATTGCAGCAAACAGAACTTTTCAAGGGAATTAAGAACATCAGAGATGAGAAAAAATCCACCTTTTAAAAGTAATTACAGAAAAGTTCAAAGTTATTTTCTCTAAGCTTAGGATAGACTAACAAATCAAGGATTATACACTCAAGCACAAAGAGATGGAAATATGTATACTACTGCAGACATATTCTGGATACATTTTACAAATGTACCAAGAAAATAACAGTGTAAGTATGCTAAGCACTGCTTGGCACAAAATGAGCACTCAAATGCTAGCAATTACATTACCACTTATTTTGCAACTATTATTCCAATGTGAAAACCACTGCTCTAGAAATACACTTATGCTCATATATTTCTCCTATCTTGTTCCTTTGCCTTATTCTTCTTAATTTTGCCTTATAAGAATTACTGTCAATTTTCAGAGAAATCCAGGTATTTTAATGTTATGTACACATATCTGTATATTATAGCTGTGTATTGGTGGGCATTTGTGACATGTGTGTATGTATTTTTATACATATATGTATGTACATATATGTATATATTTTTAATATACTCACACAAAGAGACAATTGAAGATATTAATAATTTGTCTCTTGATTCACTGGAAAAATAAAAGTTTTCTTGCATTATCATATTGTTAGAAACCTGTCTCAAAAACACACATAAGATACTAGAAGACACAGACTTTCATTAGAATGTCTATTCAACATAAGCAAAGAAAGAAATTTTGTTTTAATGTTTTAAAAATATTGCAGTGCACAAAAAGTATGTGTGTGCATGCATACGTGCATGTAATCATATATCCCACACTTTGATTTATTTATTTTTTAAATATTTTTTTAGTTGTTGATGAATCTTTCTTTCATTCATTTATTATTTATATGTGGTGCTGAGGATTGAACCCAGTGCCTCACACATGCTAGGCAAGCACTCTACCACTGAGCTACAGCCCCAGCCCCTATCCCACACTTTTAAATCATAAACAGCAGGACGTTCAAGAGTTAAGTCTCCTTTCTACCCATTCATTCAAGGCATATACCTTTTCTATAATTTCTTATGTTTATTTACAAAGATCTGTCAATATAGACAGTTTTCAAACATTAAATTGAGATATGAATGTAGAACTAAAAATTACCATCTAAAAATATCATCAGTAATTTTTCTGGTCAGTATGTGTAGCTCTATCTCATCCCTTTAACGGTTTCATAAAATTCACTGTATGAATGTACCATAATTTATTCAAGGCAGCTTGACCTTCAGCTTACTGAAAAAGCTGAACCATTCATTATAGCATTATAGTATGATGATGCTATATAAAATACAGAACAAACCTTTTGTTGTAAAAAAGAATAACAATAGTTAGTATTTACTTACTCTGTGCTGAGCACTATTCTGAGAACTTTACATGTATTAACTAATTTAATCTTTATAATAACCCTATGAGAAGATAGATACCACTTTTACCCACATTTGACAGATGGTTGAATAATTTGCCAAGGTGTTATGGTTTGGATATGAGGTGGCCTCCAAAAGCTCACATGTGAGACAATGCAAGAAGGTTCAGAGGAGAAATGATTGAGTTGTAAGAGTCTTAACCCAATCAATGAATTAATCCCTTGATGGGGATTAACTGAGTGGTAACTAAAGTGGTAGGGTATGGCTGGAGGAGGTGGGGATTGGGGGCATGGCTTTGGGGTATATTTTTATATCTGGCAAGTGGAGATCTTGCTCTCTGCCTCTAATCATCATGTGAGCTGCTTCCCTCTGCCACACACTCTGCCATGATGTTCAACCTCAACTACAGCCCAGAGGAATGGAGCCTGCTGTGTGTGGACTGCTGTCTGTGGACTGAGACCTCTGAAACCATGAGCCCCCAAATAAACTTTTCCTCCTCTATAATTGTTCTGATTGGGTCCTTAAGTCACAGCAGCGAAAAAGCTGACTAAAACACAAGGTAATGCAGATAGTAAATGACATGCTGGGATTGAAACCCAGGCAGTCTGTACCAAAGCAATGCTCTGAACCACTCTGCCACAATGTCTTTTGAAAAATGAATAAAAATTATATGGCATTTTAAAGACCCAACTGTAATCAAGAGAAATGAAAATATAGAGGGAAAAAATCCTTAAAAGATAAATGTCAACAGAGAAAACTAAAAATGACAGAAAAATACAAAAAAAACAACCCTGCAGTATTAATAAAATTGCCAATTAATAAAAAATATATCCTTTCAAAAATAATCAGTCAAATCAATAACAACAGTGTTTAGACATAACTGTGGGAAGTGGGAAATTCAAAGTGGTTAAATCTTAAAGCCAGAAAGTTATTTTATGTAAGATCTATTTTATTTTCATTATTTTTTTTTGCCCTGGCGGGGGGAAATCTCTTTTAAACTGTATATGAGATGTTGTATTTGGACTGGGGTTGTAGCTCAGTGGTAAAGCACTTGCCTTGCCCGTGTGAGGCACTGGGTTTGATCCTCAGCAGGACATAAAAATAAAATAAAGGTATTGTGTCCATGTACAACTAAAAAAAAAAATAAAAATTAAAAAGTTTAAAAAAATGATGTATGTGAATAATCACTCAGTGCATGGATGTAGACATCAGAAAAGGGAAAGGAAAAGGAGAATAAGAAAATGTTCCCTAGGTAAGAGACATTTTCCAGCATAGGCCATGATCTATCTGCAAAAAAGCTTTTACTAACTCACTTAGGTTGCTTTTTTCAACTCATACATGATGATGTATATATGAACATGAAAATGTATTTTTCGGAGAGCCTACATTTGCTTTGTGGCACAGACTTCTAAAAGCAAGTTAAAGGATGCAATACTCTTTTCAAGAAATCTACTTTTCAACAACTAGAAACAGAATCAATATGCTAAAAAACATAAGGCACCTCACTTGCCAAAACATTGACTCCTATGAAAGCTTCTGCATCCTGGAAGCCTGAGGTATTTCTAAACGCTTTAGAAGATCTATATCCATATCACTAAAGACCCATTATGGACAAACATGATTCCAGAAGTTTAGTTTTTGCTCCAATTTTCTCCTCTAGTAAGCTCAGAAAAAGAACACAAATTTTAACGTGTTGCTTAAGGAAAATGTAATGAAGGAAAATGAAAGAGGAATAAAGCTAATCTAAAGTCCCTCACTACCCACTCTTCAAAAATATTCCAAAACCAACATGATCTTTGGATCCATTCTAATTGTCCCTGCCTATGGCCTTCCATTCAAGACAGTACTTTTAATTTCAGGATAAATTTAGCAATAAAAGAAAAGATTAACATTTATATTAATTTAGTGGTCAAGATAATTGTAAAATTGGAAAGCTAGTGGTAAAGAAAGATAATAGTGAAAATTTTAAATTTAACACTTTTAAAGGAAACCTCATTCATGCATTCACTTGACAACTATTTCCTGGGAGCCTTCTGTTCATATTCTACAGGCATAGCCACAAATTCACTCCCTTCCCCATGCAGTTTATGCCCTAGAGGGTGAGATACACAGACAAATATGTAATATGTTAAGTGAAGGTTAATATTCGGAAAAAAGAGAAAGAGGAATTAGAAGAATGGGAATGACTAAACAGGAAGATCACTTTAGGTAAAATGTCAGGTAGGGCCACCCTAAAATGGTGACATTTCAACATAGATGTGAAACAATGAGGTTAAACCACATGAATAACATGGAAACCATGTGGAAGGGAGAGTATGGCAAAGGTGAAAAAGAGGAGTATTTGAGGACCCTCATTTTTTCTTTTACAATAAATCTGTTCTTGACTCATCACATATCAGCTTTCTATTGGAAAGTATCCCCTTTAGTGCTATGATGATGCCATTAGTACAAAAATCATTGTACTGAATTGTGCTGACTACAGAATAAATTTTCTTTTCTAATCTAAAATAATTCATTCTCTCATTAACTAAAAACATGAGTTGTTCTTTTCAAAGTTTAATAGACTAAATATACCTATATTTGCAAATGTATCCATGTTTATAAAAAGCACTATATAAGACTATTCAAAATAGCTTCCTACCATACCACACAGCTAATTTAATTAATGTATTTATGAATGTGGCAAAAACTTAAACCACATATTCTTCCTACAGCACACACAACAAATTTTGAAAGTGTCATATCTATGAATTTCTCTAAAGTCACCTACTTTGTTCTCATTAAAGTTTTTATTTTGTTAATATTCTTGATATCTGTTAATGTTGTATGTCTTAAAATATCAACTATACATACATAAAGTATTACTTAAAAACAGAAAACTGTTTTAATGGCAATATACAAGCAAATAAAAATGAAAGAATTAATCAATGACTGTTATTTGGGGGGAAAGGTATAAATTTATTACTAAAAACATACCCATAGCCGAGCACAGTGGTACATGTCTGTAATCCCAGCAGCTTGGGAGGCTTAGGTAGGAGGATTGCGAGTTCTCAGCAACTCAGCGAGGCCCTGTCTCTTAAATAAAACATTCTCAAAAAAGGAGAGGGAATGGGGCTGGGGTGGTGGCTCAGTGGTAGAGCGCTTGCCTAGCATGCGTGAGGCACTGGGTTCGATCCTCAGCACCACATATAAATAAATAAAAAATAAAGGTCCATCAACAACTAAAAAAATATTTATTTAAAAAAATAAAAAATTTTTTTAAAAAAAAGGGAGAGGGAAGGCTGGGGATGTCACTCAGTGATTAAGTGCTCCTGGGTTCAATCCCAGTACCAAAAATAAAAAATAAATACCCATAGGAAGACTATTTGGTAGAATTTTATAAATCTTATTTATTTACATTGGGCATCAAGTGTGTTCATTCCTGCTTCAAACTTCTAAAAGTAGGTAAAGTTAATTGCCCCAAATGGATTTATTGCATAAATCTATAACATCCTACTTTAGGCCTTTCTCTGAAAGAAGTATATGTTTGTGTGTGTGTGTGTGTGTGTGTGTGTGTGTGTGAACTTTTCCTCTTAGTATACCATAATTTTTATTCCACAGTTCTGAAACAAAACTTACTATGTGTATATTTAATATTTAATTGTAAGTCATAATCTGAACTCAGATGTTTGCATTTTAAACATTTTGGTGCAGAGGGGACAAATGTGGGTTAATTATGGCTGCAGTTTATTTTAAATCTGTGTATGACCCAAATGAAATACAAGAAACAACAAGAGTATACCTGAGAAATTCCCTTAAGTACTTATCCTAAATCAATCACAATTTGTATGCAGTGGATGCATAGTAAGGAATAAATTGGTATATATTTTTAAAGTACACAAAAACCAACATAATTTTAAATACAAATTCAAATATTATAATTTAAGTCATTCTATATAGGCAGAATATATTTTAAATTTAATTTTACCTGTATAATCCATAATAAAGCAATAATCAGAAAACTGGATATTTTCCAAAGTGCAACACTATCAGCCGCAAAATGAACTGGCTCCCTGGACAGGCAAACTACTCTAGGGATGCCTCCTGCCCTGTGACACCAAGCATACCCACATTCCTTATCTCCAGCAACCACTGTGGCTCTCCTCCTTTTGACTGTTTTTTCAAAGTTATCCTTAGAAAAGTCTCTCTCATTTGTTCCCATTTCATTCCTGTATTATAAGGTTAAAAAACTAGGGGAAAAAATAATTCTTGTAGTTCTCTAAGTGAAAAGAAGATATCCATATGTCATCCCACTTCTCAGTGTTACAAAGCCACACAGCCTAAAAGGAGTCAGTATCCAAATTCTTAGTCAGAACTTTGTCATTATGTTCATCTGAGAACGTAGGCATACTTGATCTATTTGAAATGCACTTGATTAAATTGAAAACAAATCTAATAAAGGTGATAAGAGAACAATTCCTTAAAGTCTACCTAAACCTAAGCCTCCAAACCATTTATCAAAGTCATGAAACAGATATCAGCTGGAAAGGACATGTCAGCTGGATAGATCATTATTTACTCTGTTGTAATCTTCAATGTCACAGAGCCAAATACCCAAAGCCATCTTTTGCTTCATTGCCAATTGTTCTGATCTTGAGTATGTCCCAGCTAAAACTTTAAATTAACAATGGCTACTTCATCTTGATACAACAATGTACCTCAACAAAGGACAAGATATAAATAAATAAAATGTCTTTCAACTTGAATGTTTGGACAATTTCCAAATAAGAATTATTCAGCTACCAAACTGTAACTATTTTGTAGAAGATATGGAACCAGCTATTTGGAATGGTTTTGTTGCAGTCGTGAGGTGTTTTGTTCTGTTTTGCTTTTATTTTTGCTTCCTCTCCCACCAAATACATTTCTCCAAAGGATAATTATAAAGTTGACAGTACTTTAAAATAAGACTTCTAATCCAATATGATATCAAAAGTATGTAGTAAAGAAATCTACAAATACTGAGCTAAATAATTTTGTCAGTCATCTAGTCATTGCTTCATTGCCACAAGCAGAGCCCATTACACATCCATTCTGTGAAGTCAAAAGCTGCTAAAAAGGCCCATTTCATTTTTCTCTCTACCTTGCCTAGGGTATAAACTGGGAAGCTTTTCATGAGATATAAAAATCTGATCAAGTTTATTCCTAGTAATTAAGATGTGCAAATGGTTAAAACATTAGAATCACGATTATTCTAAAACAGTAAGCTTAAAATACCTACAAATAACTACCTAAATTTCACAAAGCTTACAAGTATGTGGAAGTACTGATCGCCATTATCAGATGTCACATGAAATGACATTTTATGCATTTCACAATTTAGTACTATTGGCATGCATTTTTAAAGTTCTTATCTAATTATTCGAGTAGCATTATTTTTAGTGATCTTATTTTATTCTTTCATATTTGATAATTCTTGTTTAAGTCACAGATAGCTTAAGGAAATTCATATTAATTAACAGTTAGAAAATACTGAAAAATCTGAATTAGAAAGACAGATGGGTAGATAAATATAAAACCTACAACCTACTTATAGTTAAGTGATTTGCCATAGTTCAGAAATCCAACGTAATGGTTAAAAGCCAGACTTTGAGTCAGACAGAGAAGAATCCAATCTTACTTTAACCATTTATTATCTGAATGATGTTAAGCAAGTTTTAAAATCTCTCTGAGCCTCAGTATGCTCATAAATTTACAAAGGGCCTCAATCAATGCCTGCAACATAACAGTAATATGTAAATATCATTTTGTGTGTACTAGGAATTGTTCTAACTTATATATTAACTTACTTAACACTTACAATAACCCCATAAGGTATATTCCCTTTTTATAGATGAGGAAAATAAGGAATGGAAGATAACTAACTGAACCTGCCTATGGTCACATACTATAATTAACAGAGCCAGGATTCAACCCAAGTAGCCCAGCTAAAGGTCCTTGTGCTTAACCACTATATAACACTGCCACTGTAGAGCTGGTAATCAATAAATGGAAGCGAAAAAAAAAAAAAAAGTCATTCAAAAACTTAGGTTCAATCTTCCCAATAAAACTGACCCTATAATTTGCCAAATATTTCAGTTTAGAGTTTATAAAAATTCTCTTTATATGTTACTTTCAATTTTAACCCATGGAAAAATTAAAGAGGCAGAATGAAAGGGATAATGTTTAAAGTCATTGTGATATGGGGCTGGGATTATGGCGCAGTGGTAGCATGCTCGCCTAGCACGCATAAGGCACTGGGTTCGATCCTCAGCACCACATAAAAATAAAAAATAAAGATATTCTGTCACCTACAACTAAAAAATAAACATTTAAAAAAAATAAAGTCATTGTGATAGCTTAAAATTAGAGTTGCATTAGCCACATAAGCAGAAATAAATACTCAAGGGCAAAAAGTGATAACCATAAAAGGATCTATTCTACCCAATGCACACCCAGCAAATACCAAGTCCCTCTCTACTCAGTTCTCCAAATGTTCCGGTAGATAATACTGACCTGGATACTACGAATACTTTGGGAAGGTTCATCTCACTAGAACTTCAAAGCTTACTCAGGAGAGCCTTCAACCAAAACGTCCTGACTGTATCCTCAAGAATCTTCTCTATTTCCATGTCATCCTCAGCAAATGTGACTTTTTGATGTAGCTAGATACCTGCTCCCAATCATATTATAGTCCTCCCAAACTATAACAATTTATCTAAAACAGAGGTTTTTCTCAGGTTACCAGTTCTGGCCTGTGGGCCAGATACCACGGTTGTAACTACAATTTACTGAGTCATCATAGATTACGATAAGTGCACACTGCACGCCCTGAACCCCATCTTAGATTCCTGCTACAATTTAAACCTTCATGATCCAGCATGGAAGAAGCACTCATTGAATCAAGAGATCTGGGGTCTAACCAACATTGTTCATTACCGCTCTGGTCTGAGATAAGTCCTGTGTCTGTTCTCTCACTGGTGAGATGAGGAGGTTAAATAGGATGATCCCTAAAATCCAATCTAACTCTAATGAGCTAGGGTTCTACTTCAAACTCATTATAGCTGGATGAGAAAACTCAAGTAACTCCACTCCTCATCTAGTCTGTACTGTCCCTTCGGTCTTGCTACGGCTTTTGAAACAGCCTTTGTCAACAGGTGGGAAATCAGAGAACCAGGTATAACTGTCCTACTCTAAGGCATTTATGTTGAATGCTGAAGTACCCAGAAAGCCTCTTTCTGTTCACAGACACACTGTTCCTTTCTAGACAGGTCCCAAGTAACTCAGCATAGGAATCAGTATAACAATACACATTCACAAAACACAACTAGAAACAGCTGTTGGAGGCTTTGCCTGCTGGAGGATTCATGGCCTTGTGGGTCACAGCTCTTAGGACCATGCAGTGTGGATGCCAGCAATAAAGCTTGTGATGGAGACCCTCCTTGTAGGACTTGAGACAGCCAGACAGGGAGTGCCCAGCATTCTGTAGTGACAGCTCCAGGGCAGAGATACAGCTCTCCTCCTTTTGCCTTGCATGGCTTTCAACCTGGAGTAGTTTCTGCCATTTGAGTCCATGGCTCTTGACCTTACCCAGAGAAGGAGAATGAGCACAGCTCTCCTCTCACTCTTCCATCTTAACTCTGAAAATTATAACTTTACCATAATAACTTACATTCCCAATCCATAAAATAACTTGCTTTCCTATTCAAGGTTCAAAAACCCCAGGGCTGAATTACAAAAGTTCACCCTGTTTTTTTTTTTTAATTTCAGAAATAATATGGGGTTTCCCCTCCAGTCTTGATTCTCATCCTCATGAACATGTTAGAGCTAAGCCAAATGCCTTAAGGTTATGCCTCATCCCCACTTCCCATTACTGCTGAGATTAGAACAAACTTTACCTAAGATATCTCATCTTGCCTTTCTCCGGGGCTTCTTACCACCCACTCCAGCTTGAATGTGGAGTCAGCATTTCCTTTCCATATTCTGTCATTTTTCATTGACCTTGCTTACTGTCCCAGAGGCTGCTCCAACCTATGAGAAGGCACCATTGTAAAAAGGATTCTCTGCAAGAAGAAAATTCCTACAGAGTGAGCCCAACTCCTCCCATTAGTGAGCTCTACTCCCTGTTACTCAAAACATTTAAGACAGATGAACATCTAGCACCAACCAGATAACAAAACATATCTATGATATGAGGAGGTAATTCAACTGCTCACGTCAATGCCATGACCCAGACCAATGCTACATGATCTCCACGCAAAGAACCAAGGCAAAGACTCATCCTCAGCACACCAAATTATATTGTAATATTGTGTGCATGTATGAATATGTAACAACAAATCCCACTATTATATATAATAATGATGCACAAAAAAATATCATTCCCAATGGGCACAAAAGCAGTTATGACCAAAGCCATGAGTATAACCTGATAAAAAATCTGCTTTACCAAACTCAAAATCTTCAGAGAAGGGCACTTTCTGGATAAACAACATCTGTTTGTTAAGATTTTAAAGAATGGTGGCAGAATCCAAGGCTCTCAGTGGCCATAGGGCTGGCCTCTTTTCCTTCCTGGGCCTCAAGGGAACTGACACAAAGAAACCACAGCCGGAAGGAGGGGAAACAACTTTCCTAAGAGGTAAAGTACAATATCCCAATCATTAATATTGTATCAAAGATGATTATAAAAAGACATTATTTTAAGTATTTAAGGTTAACCATTAAAAAACAAAACACAATATTAATGTAAAATTAGAAGTTGTGAGAAACATGACTAGATTTTTACATCCACAAGATATGCCATTATAAATATGGAATATTCTAAAATCTGAAAATTAAAATACTTGGTCACAAGCATTTCAGATAAGGGATGGTCAACTTATAGTAATAGAGGTGATACATAAAAAAAGGTGTATAAATATTGATGTGTGAAGACATTTGCACCATATTATTGGGTAGGAAAAATAATTTATAAATATGAATAATATGGCAATATTGTGGAGTTTTTTGAAGAGCATATAATAAAAAAATTAAATAGAAATTTTGTATATGTTATGACATGTATGAACCTTTAGGACATTATAGCTACTATGAAATAAGCCAGTCACAAAAAGACAAATATCAGTATGATCCCACTTATATGAGGTACCCAATGTAGACAAATTCAGCCAAGCATGGTGGCTCATGCCTGTAATCCCAGCACTTTGGGAGGCTAAGACAGGAGAATTGCAAGTTCAAAGCCAGCCTCAGCAATGGCGAGGCACTAAGCAACTCAGTGAGACCCTGTCTCTACATAAAACACAAAATAAGGCTGGCTCAGTGGTTGAGTAACCCCTGAGTTCAATCCCCTGTAACAAAAAAAAGACAAATTCATAGAGACAGAAAATAGAATGGTGGTTGCCAGAGGCGAGGTGAAAGAGAAAAACGAGGACTTGTTGCTTAGTTGATACAGAACTTCAGTTTTGTAGAATCAGAGTCCTGAAGATTGGCTGCACAGCAATGTGAAGATACTTAAAACTAATGAACTGTGCTCTTAAAAATGGTTAAGAGGGCCAAGTTTGGTGGCACATACCCAAAATCCCAGCTACTCAAGAAGCTGAGGCAGGAGGATCACAAGTTCAAGGCTGGCCTGGGCAACTCAGTGAAACCCTGTGAAAAATTAAAAGGGGCTAGGGATGTAGCTTAGTGGCAGAGTGCTTGCCTAGTACAGATGAAGCCCCAGGCCCCATCCCAGCACTGAAAAACAAAAAATAGTTAACAGGATAAATCTTACGTATATTTGACCACAATTAAGCTTCTACACAGCAAAAGAAACAAGAGCATGAAGCACCAGCCTACAGAAGGGGAGAAAAATCTTTGCCACTGGCTCTTCTGATAGGGCATTAATATCCAGAATAAATAAACAATTCAAAAACTGGACACCAAAAAATCAAAGAGCGCAATTAATAAATGGGCAAAAGAATTAACAGACACTCCTCAAAAGAAAAAATATGACTGGCCAACAAATATATGTAAAAATGTTCAACATCTCTAGCAATTAGAGAAACGCAAATCAAAAGTGCACTGACATTTCATCTTCTTCCAGTCAGAATGATAATTATCAAGAACATAAGTAACAATAAATACTGGCGAGGATGTGGTGAAAAAGATACACTCACACATTGTTGGTGGGACTGCAAAGTAGCACAACCACTCTGAAAAGCAGTATGGCGATTTCTCAAAAAACTAGGAAGGGAACCACCATATGATTCAGCTATCCCATTACTTGGTGTATACACAAAAGATCTAAAATCAATATACTGTAGTGACATATGCATATCAATCAGTATTTATAGCAGTGAAATTCACAACAGCTAAGTTGTAGAACCACCTTAGGTGTCCCTCAGTAGATAAATGGATAAAGAAAGTGTGGTGTATATACACAATGCAGTATTACTCAGCCATAAAGAATGAAATTATAACATTCGCTGGTAAATGGATGGAACTAGAGACTATCATGCTAAGTGGAATAAGCCAATCCCAATAGTCAAAGGTCAAAATATTTTTTCTGATATCTGGAAGCTAGTCCAAAATAAGGTAGAAAAAAGAGAGATAAAAAGAAAGGGAAAGGTGGGGAGGGGAGTGAGATTCCACCAAAATAGAAAAAAGACCAGTGAACTAACTAGATAAAGGAGAATGAAGGGAGGGAGAAGGGAAGAGATAAGGGAAGAACAGAGGAATGAATCTGACCTAACGTTCCTATGTACATGTATGAATATACCACAGTGAGTCTCAACTTCATGTATACCCACAAGACACTAACCAAAAACAACAACAAAAAAATCTAAAAGTAAATAGCAGGAAGATCAGTGGAGTAGAGGAAAGAGAACAGGGAGAGAGAGGAGAGAAAGGAAAGAGGAAATACTGGGGACTGAATTCAAGTAAATTATATTCCATGCTTTTTGAAACTACATAAAAATAAATCCTAATGTTATGTATGACTAAAAAGAAACAATAAAAAATTTCCTCTTTAGGGTTGACAGAATGCTTTTTCATTGTGAACTTAAAGAGGAAAAAAAAGTATTATCATTTTAAGCCTAAAAGCTGTGAAATCTAGTAGCTAAAGAACCAAGTAACCTCCAAATACATTAAGACTACTGTAACCAGGAACTAAGTATTTAAAGCCAGAATAACTAGCTGAAGGAATTATAAAGGATAAAGGCTTGGCAAAAATCAGATATATTTCTGTTCTTAAATTTGTTAAAATGTTAATTATAAATGGCAGCTATGCAAAGTTTATGAAAATTTAAATTGTGAATAAAAACATTATATAGCACAAATAATTAGAATTTAATATTTAATCTTATGCCTAGTGATGCTTGTTGAGTGAATAAATAGACAAGCTTGACTAGAAAGCAACTTAAATCTCAGAAAACACAGGAATATTCAGAATAGATGACTATGTTGTACTGCTACTCAGTGATGAAGTATCCTTAAAACATAAGGGTGATACATAGGATATGAAAAAGTTAATGGTGGAAATTTTAAAAGTAAAGATATAAGAGTGACACACAACAGCTGCCCGCCTTCAAAAGCTTTATTATTTCCAATAAACATGGACACTTCTTTAAAAAGGTATACTAGCTCTGCTTATAAATCAACCATGAAAACGATATGAGACAGGAAAAGTACCAGAATCAAAGCAAGATCTCTCTTTAGATCCTTGTTTAGGCAACTCTTGTGCCTCAGCTTTCTTTTTTCTTCTTTTTTGGTACCAGGGATTGAACTCAGGGGTACTCACCACTGAGCCACATCCCCAGCCCTATTTTGTGTTTTATGTAGAGACAGGTCTCACTGAGTTGCTTAGCGCCTCGCTATTGTTGAGGCTGGCTTTGAACTCGTGATTCTCCTGTCTCAGCCTCCCAAAGTGCTGGGATTACAGGAATGTGCCACTGCACCCGGCTATTGTGCCTCAGCTTTCCGACATAAGACAGAGGCTGCCCTGAAGTTCACATGGAGATAATGGGAAAAGTACCCTGTAAATGAAAAAAAAAATGTCAGGAGTTGGTATTGCTTATTATTATTAATTAAGCTACTATTACTGACTTTCATAAATAATAAAACATCTCTGAAACATTTCTATTTATGCTCAATGTATTCATATCAAACAAACAAAATGCATTAGCTTTTCAAATGTGAAAATGCCTGATTAAGGTCAGAGGATCTCCTTCAGGGGAGCCAGTCTTTCACATGGAACTCAGACTTCTCAATTCTATTCAGATTTTTTCCCAGGACATTCTGCCCTCTTCTTCTACTTAGCAGAAACACGTACTACATACTTTTCATGAGCATAACTTATTTTTATATTGATGTCTGGGAATTCAGCAGCACACTGGATCTTAAAACAGTCCTCCATGTCAGTCACTGTTTCCATAGCCCATGAGCACTTAGGAGGAAGTGTGATGTGCAAAGAAGGAACTGAATCTCATGGGACCTATCAGTAATATCTTTTAACACTTCATTAAAAAATTGACATATAGCTTTATGAAAACTGAAAATGTTTTTATATTAACAGTAACAACCAACGTGAACACAGAAAGGAAACGGGTCATTTGTGACTTACTATAGACAGGAGATAACTGAAAGGGGAGTGGGTTGAAACTGGGACAATCAACAATTTGTAGATTTTACTACTTCATCCAGTGTTAAAATAATATTGGATTTTATGTTCATGTAATATGACTTCCTAACATCAAAAACTTGTTCTCATAATAAGTTGTAAGTAAATGATGATAAATGAAATGGAAATGTTTCAAATTATTTTACCAGCATTATAATGTATTAACAAATGCATCACACTTCAGTAAAATTATATCCAAGAGCATTTCATTAAGAATGTAAAAACTTCAATGAAATTGTGATCCAACAGCATTTCATTAAGAATGTAAAAGATGAGCAAGGCACAGTGGTGCACGATTGTAATCCCAGGGACTTGGGAAGCTTAGGAAGGAGAATCGCAAATTCAAGGCCATCCTTAGCAACTTAGCAAGATTCTCAGCAACTTAGCAAGACTCTGTCTCAACAACAACAACAACAACAGATGCTAGGAATGTGCATATTTTTTCTTTTAAAAACATACTTTGAGTGATAATATCATAATGAACAAAACACAAAGGCCAGTGAACTTCCAGGCAGCAACATATTTAAAAATAGCCATGTTTCAAAAATAGCTGAGGAAAGGAAAACATAAAACATGACAGTTTCCCACATAATACCTAAAGCACTCCTAACTCCACTTGAATGTCTTTATAGAAATACAGATTAAAGTGCTATAAATGTTTCTTTCTACCCAATATATTCCAGGAAAGATAACTCATCTTGTAACCATTTCTGCAACTTACACATTTTTTGGTTATGTACTTTTTGAGGGGGCTGGAGGGTACAGGGAATTGAACTCAGGGGCATTTAACCACTCAGCCACATTGCCAGCCCTTTCTCTTGTTATTTTTTATTTTGAGAAAAAATCTTGCTAAATTACTGAGGCTGACCTCGAACTTGTAACTTTCTTGCCTCAGATTCTGGAGTTGCTGGAGATTATACAGGCATGCACTACTGTGCCCATCACATACTAATTTTAAATTACACTAAATCACTTATCTCTAAAGCATTACAAGCTAAAAATAAGGGTTCATAGATATTTTTAAACATCAGATATAAAGTTTAAGTATACTGAATGTGAAATATAAAATAAACATAAAAAGAAAAAATAAGTTTCATTTCTATAATCAAATGTCTATTTTCAGACACTCATCACTAGAATCTATACCTATCAGGAAACATCTTTCTTAAAAGTGAACAGATTATTTAGGTCATTTGTGGGAAAGTTCAATGACAGCTCCCGGAGTTTCTTCCTGAAGCACAGAACAAGAATTTTATTGCACAAGTCCCCTGGATCAACTCAAAGAATTCGGGAAGAAGTGTGCGGGAGGCCTAGCACTTTTGAATTTGCAGTCAATGCCTGCAGACAGAGGCATTCCTTTTGGTAGTTCATTTCAGTACTACAGTATAAATGTATTTGTATGAAAACAATAGAAATTATATGAGATAATCATAAGAATTCTTACTTGACATTTTAAACAAGGGAAAAGTTTTGGAAAAAATAAAAACAGACAAGAATTAGCAATTATTGAATACTTAGTATGTCAGACACTAAAATACCATGACAGAAACTTTCACATATTGCATTATCCCAATCATTTTCTCCATCTTTGCTATATGTTAAAAAACACAAAAAGAATCAATCAATCTCCCATGCTCCTGGATAGGCAGAATCAGTATTGCTAAAATGGCCATTCTACCCAAAGCACTATATAGATTCAATGCAATCCCAATTAAAATCCCAATGTCATTCCTTATAGAAATAGAAAAGGCAATCATGAAATTCATTTGGAAGAATAACAGA
>CM053407.1:31919079-31958306 GCA_028644305.1 Xerus rutilus
AAAAAACTAACAAAGATTCTATATACCTGATTAATTTGAAATAGATTATATTGAAAACCTTCCATGGTATCACCTAGGGTTAATTAATGAAACTTGTAAACATAAACAAATAAAGACAATACTGAATCAGAAACCTGAAATTCCAAAATAAAAGATTTTTTTTAAATATTTTTATTTTATTTTTATGTGGTGCTGAGGATCGAACCCAGTGCCTCACGCGTGCTAGGCGAGCACGCTACCACTGCACCACAACCCCAGCTCCAAAATAAAAGATTTTAACTGATCTCCAGCTAAAATTACTTAGACAAGTGTTTCTATATACTTTTATTATGTTTTGTCTTCAAGTATAGCAGATATATCTAATTATATCCTCTTATAACAAGATAAACACCTTTCTATTACTATGATATTGGTGGAAAAATAAGTAAAATGGAGCAAAATGGTCACCCTTCCCTTTTTTAATATACCACTTGAACTAAATTTATGCAGTATCAATCTAGCACGCATAATTACCACAAAAAATACTTTTAAAAGGAAGTAACACGAGACTACTAAAAATGGTCTCTGGTCAAATGAGTTCCAAAAGGTATACTTTCTTCCAAGTTTGGCCCAGGAATAATCCTGAAGGCTTGTAAGCTTCATGGATCTCTTTGGAATGTATCATTATCTTACTCCTGCAGGTTTATCGCTAACGGCTTTCCTCCTACTAACTCACAGGAACGTAAAGCCTCTCCTTCCAGCTCATTTACCAAGTGCCCAGTTCCTTAGCAGGCAGAGAGCCGTGCTCCAGATCTCACCACAAAACAGCAGGGAAACCACTTAACTGCACCCAGAATTGGTAGTTTTCTACTACGTTTTTTGAAGAAAGTGCCTGTAAACTTGGAAATGTGTTCTACACATACACGCTCTACATAGTACAAAAGCAGTTTGACTGATCTGTCTTCTAACAGGGTGGCAAATGCTGCTGGGGTGAGATTCCAGCTCACGTGATGAGGCCTCCTGCTTAGTTCCCTCCACGGCAGTCGTTGTGCAGTTTCAATGGTCCCATGGATGTGTGTGCACACTAGACAAGGTGCCAGTTTCACTGTGGTTGCTCTAAACAAACAGCAGTAGCTTCTTCAGCATCTTCCAAAATTAACTTTGGAATGTTCTACTACCTGCGTGGTGCTAGGATAAAGTCCTAGATTCACAACACCCCAGGCTTTACCGCAGAAAATCCTCATGTCCAGAGCATTGGAGAATGTCTACCAGACACAGGAGTTTTTCAGAAAAGAAATAATCTTTTGAATCCTAAAATTTCTAAGTTTTAATAAAACTTTCACCATTAAAAAAAAAGCCAATGGTACTTCTCAAAGAGGCACTATAGACATTTTAAGAATAAAGAAGAATAAAATTACAGTTAGCCCCCCAGTCACTGAAGCCCAGTAGTAGTGACCTGTCACTGTGACAATACAAAGCCCACATGCACATTTGCATGTGGCCCCTGGTGGCCTCTGGGCTGCCCTCCTAACCTTCATATATATTTTCCTACCTTCTTCAGTCACACAAAGCTCAGAAGCAGCCTCTCATAATAATAATGTGATTATTTTTATAGACTACAGAATTAACTGCAAATGCAAATGAAGGTGATATGGGATACAGGAATAACACCTAAAGGGACTACTAAGCAAGCTTCTTAAAAAAGTCCAAAGGTCACTGTGCTTTTTGACCAGTTATTGAACTTACTTCAAATTCAAATTGAGTTCCTCATTTGTACTAGTCACGAAGTAAACAGACACTATATTACAGAATATTTCCGTTAATGCAAAAAGTTCTCTTGGACAGCACTGCCCTAAAGCTTCCTGACCATATGACCTGCCTCCTCATTTGAGGGTGATCCACAGCAAAGACCGAATTCTTCAGTGGCCATAACAGAGAGTACTCATGCAATCCACAGTTACCTCTAATTTTTTTTTTAACAACTGGCTTTGGAACAAAACTCCAAATACAAGCAACATTAGAAACAGAAAACTGAGTATTAGAATAAGTTGTTTTATATCCATATAATGTATCAGTTCCCTCACAATATCTCCTAAATAAACTGCTCTACAAGATAATGTTGATTTGGTGAAAATAATACCAGTAATGTGCCTCACCTCTCTTTCTTCTTTAGATATCATCTATTAAGGGCCAAACTTTGTTTTTTAATACAGGAAGACTGTCTCATGGCTCTGTGTAGCTTTCTGAAGCCACAGAGATAAAGATGTGTATTTGCTCCTCCCAAATTCAAGGCTGCCCCATCTCTGTCAGTGGATACCCTTCTTTACTCAGTCTACTGTTCACACGTGGAATTGTGCCCATGAAGGCGCCTAGAAAGCTGGACCCCAAGTGTCTAGGATGCTTAGTATATAAACTCTTTTTAAAAGCATTTGATAAGGCTGTGGAAGTATTTTTCTACCTCTACACTATTTGAAGTTCTAAGAAGGAGGAAGTGATTCTCTTATAATTCCTTGTAAATCAGAGTTCCCCAACTTGGAGTATTAAAGTTCATTAGCAGACCTAATATTTTAAAAAGGGAGAATGTGGAGATTCCAACATCCAGTTATTTGGAAGGAGTTATATCCCAAGCATGCCTGAGTTCCATCCCTGTCCCACCACAAACTCACAAGCTCTGAGACCTCAGGCAGAAGGTATCATGAGCTGAGATTCTCATCTGTAAAATGATGAAAAAGATACTCATTCAAAGTGCTTAGCACATGGTAGGGACATAAAGTACTTTGCTAATGTTACTTTTGCCCTTGCTCTTCCTCCTGCCTAGAATACTTGCCCCCTAACAGTATGCAGAGCCAGCTCCTTCTCTTTCTTTAGGTTTCTCTTCTTAAGTGTCACCTCCTAAGTGCCTCTTCAAGCTCAGTACATGCCTGGTTATCCCCTTCTTAGCCCTCTGTTTAGTTTCTTCCTGCTACTTCTCTCAATCTATGAGGCATTCATTTATGATCTCAGTTCTTTATTATCAGTTTTTCCTATCAGAACATTAGTTTCATGAGGACAGTATATCCTAGAAGAATAGCAAAGTTCTTCCATCAAATAAAAAGCCAATGGTACTTCTCAAAGAGTCATATAGTAAATGCTCAATAAATAGCTGACGATGAATGACTGAGCAAATGAATATACTTCTGTATTAAACAAAGTTAACTGTGCCTCCCTGAAGGACTTAAACTTTTGCAGGCAAATTTGTCTTGTGATTCTCCAAGAGGGCCATAGGATAAGTAGTATTTCTCCAAATTAATGGATATTAGAACCCTTTGCTTGTAGAACATCTTCAGAACTAATGTTTTAGGGGACACAAATTGGAAGAAAAAAATCAATTATACATACGCATTCAATTGTATACTAGAAAGTACAAAGAATATCTAAGTGTTATGTAGAGATTTTATCCACATACCTTGGCAAAAGGGGGTCACTCATTAGTACTGTGAGAAAACACTAGAATACCTAAATCATTTCAAGTGATACTGTAAGATCATAATGATAATGAGCCTATTCAGAAAATAATAACTGGGCTGGGATTGTGGCTCAGCCGTAGAGCGCTTGCCTCGCATGCGTGAGGCCCTGGGTTCGATCCTCAGCACCACATACAGAGCAATAAAATAAAGATATTGTATCCATCTACAAAAAAATTTAAAAAAAAAAAGAAAATAATAACTAATGGACTAGAGGAAAGAACTTTATAAAGATTTCATATCCCGCCTGCTTAAGGGGAGATCATATCTACAAAAACAAGCCTGATAAGGGGAAGTGGCACTAACAAGCACACATTCTCTCTCCACAAAAGCCAGCAGGGGTTTAGCTCACTTTCTAGACAGTGTTCCCCAAAATGCATTACCACACTTTTGGACATAGACTCAAACATAAAGAATGTGCAGACCAGAAACTCCAAAGTGGAAGACATTCGTTCAAGAAGTGGTAGGAACCCCAGTTCCAGTTTAATCCTCTAAAGTCACTAAGAAATGTACATATCAGAGATCAAAAATTGGCAGCCCACAGGTCATACTCAGCTCTCATATGTGTTTTATTAAGCCCATACTATATTTAACATTTGTAATTAGTTGCTGCATTTGTAAATTTGAGGACTTTACATACAAATGAAAAGTTAGAAGATAAGAAACCTCAGACAATCCACATTCCTCCACTGCAGCAACTGACTACAATCAATATATTCCTGCAGTTCACTCACCTACCTAACTCCTACCACAAGCACTCGGGTTTGCCACTCCTGGGCTATTCAAAGTCATGACCCATGTCAGGTGCTGACTACCAGGAGTGATGAACAAGCAGCACAGTCAACCTAAGGAAAATCAGGACACAACATGGCGCAGTGTCAGCCTTCTGTAAAACACTTCCCTGTCACTCAGTGCTGCTTCCAAGACTCCCAATCAAGTGCCAGCCCTTACCATTTAAGGCTCAGATGTCACCTTCCTGCCCAATCATGCTACCTCTAGGAAGAGTTTATTCCTCTCACTTGGCACTTCACGCTGATAATAAACATCATCATAATAATGCCATTCATTTGTGGTAGGCTGTTTTTCAAAAAGACTTAGGGTGTGTGTGTGTGTGTGTGTGTGTGTGTGTGTGTATGTATATATTTTTTTTGGTACTCGTGATTGGACTCAGGGGCACTCGACCACTGAGCCACACCCCCAGCCCTATTTTGTGTTTTATGTACAGACAGGGTCTGAGTTGCTTAGCACCTCGCCGTTGCTGAGGCTGGCTTTGAACTCGCATTTCTCCTGTCTCAGCCTCCCAGAGTGCTGGGATTACAGGCGTGCGCCATCACGCCTGGCTTAGGGTATATATCTCACCACAAATCCATCTTGAGATGGAGAGGGTTAATATTGCTATTTCTAATTTGTCACAGGTTTTTAGACATGAAGAGATTACACTGTCTCACAAGTTAGGGCAGAGCCAGGACTAGTATCCAGATCTCCTGGAAGAGTGGATCGTTCCTCTCTTTCAACTATCCTCTAGATTCTGTCATGTGTATTTTTAGGGTCCTAGCAGAAAGCAGATCCCACACAAAAATTAGAATACTTTGAGGAGAATTTTAGTAAAGGAGCTACTTACACAGCAAGTGTGAAAAGGGTTTGGTGGGGAGGCCCAGCCAGATGACTCACTCCCCTACATCCACCCACCTCCCACCAGCTCCTTCCCGTTGGCTATACGCAATCAGAAGAGAGAAGACTGTGGTCTTACACTGACACTTGTATTGAGTCAGTACTGGCACTTTCCAGGGCAGAACAAGAGCTGGAAAAGGGTGAAATATGAATCTCAAAGAGCAAACAGAAGATGACCACTTCATCATCCAGTCATTTAAGGACAAAAAATATGACACATATTGCCAGCATCAGTTTCCCAACAGAAACCACTGCTATATCTTCCTGTTCCACAACTGCATGCTTACTTCTATTTTTCATTGTGATATCTAAACAGATATCCTTGTCAAAATACTCTAATGCCTTGCTGAATTCATTTTTAAGTCTTAAGCATAAAAATATCACCAAAGGCTTTTTTTAATGTAAAAATATTGCATCCATTGGTTTCGGCTTGTTTGAAGGTAAATATACCCTCTCAGATACATCTAACAGATTCTATTATAAAAGTCAGGCAAACTTCCCCCCATGAGTCATCATTGCTTCGTTAGTCAATGATTCTACTATTTATTATGCATAAAAATCATTGGTCAGTTAGACTTTATATAGTTTGGCAAATAATTATATCCAGAAGTTTCTTTGATACTTTTGAAAATATTGATTTTGCTTTATGGGCTTGGGGGGTTTTTAGAGTTGACATGTTTTTCAAATTTTTAACCGATACATAAAATACATTTTAAAATGTTGATTCTTTGTGTTGATCTGTTTTATGCTAGGGAGTAAACCCAGGGTCTTGTGCACACTAAGCACAAAACATCTTCCAAACTACTTGCCTCAAAAGAAAATTTAAAATCTTGAAGACGTTATGATAAGTGAAATAAGCCTGTCACAAAAGGATACATATTGGCTGGCAGCTCCTACATCAGGCTCCTGCAGTCGTCCGGTTCTTTGGGACAGTAAGCAGTGTGTTGTAAGCAGTAAGTGTTGCCAAGGGCTGGGAAGAAGATTGAGCGTCAGTTGAAGAAGCTGAAAAAGTTCTGGGGGTGGGTGGTGGTGATGGTTGCACACCATGAATGTACTCAATGCCACAGAACTATAAACTTAAAAATGGTTAAATGTAAAAGTTAGATTATATGTATTTTACCATAATAAAAAAGAAAACATAGAAATTAGGCCTCTATCTCCTAATACCTATATTATAATAGGGAAAAAATTCAATATGCTTGCTGTCTGCTTTTCTATCTGAAGATATGTTTTACAATATAATCAAAGGGTACTACCACCTAAATTTCTTTCTTCAAATACATTTAGAAGCCCTCTTATTGCTGGTTTTGAAGTTTCTACATGGTAAATTTCATTTAATCCCTGATTCTTCTATAAACTCATTTCTCCTCTCTCTAGCTTCATTCTGAAAATAAAAGCTTATGTGATCCCTCAGAAACAGTCTTTAGATCATTACATGCCTGGCCCATGCCAAACATTGCAGTTTCAAAGATGATTAGGTCTAGATTTCTGTTATCAAGCCCCTCAGTTAGTGGAGGATGCAAAAGTAGCTGGATAACATTTCTGCTTCCCCAAATCCAAGCAGGTAGACAGCCCTGTTTGTTGCCTCAAAGGAAACAGGAATAGGGTAGAAAAAACTGTAGCCTAAGATCCTTGCAGGCTTTTTTAAAACAAAGGACAGGGCTGGGGATATAGCTCAATTGGTAGAGTGCTTGCCTCGCAAGCACAAGGCCCTGGGTTCAATCCCCAGCACCACCAAAAAAAAGGACAATTATAATAGCTAAAAGTCCAACTGGAAACCACCCAAATATTCATCAACAGTAGGATGGTTAAATAAGTTGATCATACAGTAAAGTACTATACAGCAATGAAAATGAACAAAGTATTGATACATCACAGATGGACCTTAACATAATCTTGAGATGGAGAAAACCAGAGAAAAATTGTACATTTATTCCATTTATATAAAATTCAAAACATGCAAAACTAATGCATGAGACAGGAGACTAGTGAGTAGTAACCTTTGAGGAAGCACTTAGGTCAGTGTTAGTAAATAGGGAAAGGCATGAGGAAAACCTCTGGAGTGCTGCTATGCTCAGTTTCTTGATCTGGGACACAATGACTTGGGTTTGTCATTTTGTGAAAATTCATCAAGCTACAAATTTATGATTTCTATTCTTTTCTGTATGAATGTTATATTCAATTAAAAATCTCCTTTAAAAAATCTGCTTTCATTTTGAAGAGGAAAGAAACAGAAGTAAAGTATTATAGAATTTCAGATGGTGATATGTGTACTAAAGAAAAATTAAAATGAGGAAAGAGAAGAGGGAATGCCAGGGCATACAGATGGGTATGGAAGGGGACTTAGAATCATAAAGGTCAAGGAAGGCTGAACAGAGAAGGTGACTTTTGATTAGAAGCCTAGAAAGGGGTATGAATGTGAGCCTCTCAGCTTTCTAGGGAAGAGTGCAGAATAGACCTGTGCTTGCATGCTGCGATTTATGTAACTGAGAGGAAAAAAGAGTTCACCCATCTTCTACCTTCCTGTCTTTTTCTCGTGGAATTATAGCAACCTAAGTCATTATAACCTTTTTTGAAATGTGGTTTCCCCATGTATACATATAACAGAACAAAACCAAACAAGACTAAGCTATAGTGGAAGGGGACTCTTGGGTACAGTCAGAACTAACATGTTGAACAAAAGTAGAAGGGAAAAGTTCACCCAGTCTAGAAAGAAACTGGCTCAAGCTGGATGAAGAAGTTGGAAGAGAATTTAATCATTTTCAATTATTTGCTCATTCAACAGAGAGTTCAAAGATTAAATGCTAACCTATCTCCCCAACCCTAAGGATACACATACAGTTTTCTACCCATCAAGGAAAACCAGACACATGAGGAAATTCCCCAGCAGAAGAAACAGTGAAAAAAACAGCACACAAAATGCTTTTTGCTTTAAAAATAAATGTGGACAATGTGGGGACAATAAAAACAGAAAAGGAAATTTTACAAAAAGAAACTTGGAGAAGTAAGAAAAGACGGTGCAACCTTGGAATGAGAGAAGATGTAGTTTTCTTAAAAGGTAGGTGAGAGAATTGTGCACTGCAATGGGTACATTTCTTGGTACATAAAAGATACCTCAGTAAGGAGAGAGAGGCTATTGCTCAATTTCTAGGATTCAGCCTGGCCAGAGGACTGGGCCCCAGAGCTATGCTGTGCAAAAGGAAAGCCACAAGCTAGATGTGACTACTGAGCAGCTGAAATGAGACAGATCCAAGAGAAGACATGTTATAAGTATAAAGTATATGTTGGATTTCAAAGTCTTAGTACAAAAAACAAAGTATAAATCTCAGAAATAACCATTATGGGTTGAACATCCCTAATCAAACTTTTGGAAATCAAAATGCTCAAAACATGAAGGATTTTGAGTGCTGGCACTAGGCCACAAGTGGAAAATTCCACACCTGATCTCACATGACTGGTCACAGTCAAAATGCAGGCACACTAAAAATATTATATGAAATTACATTCAGGCTATGGATATAAGGTATATATGAAACATAAATCAATTTTGTGTTTAGACTTGGATCTCAACTCCAAGATATCTCATTATATATGTAAATATTCCAAAATCTTTTTTAAAATCCTAAATCCAAAATACTTCTAGTACCAAACATTTCTGATAAAAGATACTCAACTTGCAATAATTTTTTTCATATTTAGTACATTTTGAAATAATGGTATTTTTGCTATATTGGGTTATATAAACTATATTACCAAAATTAATTTCACTCAGTTCTTTTTACTTTGTTAATGTGTCTTCTAGAATATTTAAATTTTGCATATGGTTTGAATATGTTTATATTTGATAGCATCATACTAATTTTTTGAAGGTTTGTATTTACCATTTTTTGTGTCCCTTAGGAAACATACAATAGAGTAACTGCTCAATGGGTATTCACTGAATAAATAAAGTATGCTTTCACCCTATTAGTCTCCAAAACTGTCATTTTTAACGTGAGCATTTTGGAAGTATATCCTGAGGCAAAATAGTCAATTGAAGGAATGATGCTCATTCTTGTCCTTTATCAACTATTTAAAGTAGTTTCGATATCCTTTATAGATCATGATTTATTCCTTACATTCTTGATTAGAAAATAATAATTACTTCAATAACTATGATAACAGATATTTCAAAAATCAAGAAATGAATTAAACTGCTCCATCTTTTACAGAGTGCTCTCTCGTACTCATAATATTATTAGAATACATTGTCCACAATGATTAATTTGCTTTATAGTGAAACTTAAAATAAATTTAACTCTAAAATTTACAACTTACAATATGTTAAATGACTCAGGAAAACATAATAAAACCTAAATTCTGGAAGAGGTGTCTGTGTCCATAAGCTTCAGCAGGATAGGCCTATAGGCTGATTTATGGAACAACTCATGGCAGCCACCAACTGGGACCAGATGTGACCTTCTTCTGATTGGAATATCTCAAGTTGTTAAAACTCTCGGTGCACATCTAAGGTACAGAATATGTAGGGCAACATGACCGCTACAGAGGCCTTGGAGGTCGAAACTGGCACTTGAATTACACTGAGCCTGCGTGTTGAGGTTAAGATGTACCACTAGCACAGGACTTATTACAAAGAGAGAACTACTCACCAAAGGACCACCCCTGTAGAAGAGGAACATAAATCCATCTCTGGAAAAGGAGAGAAATTGTTCATAGTATTAGGAATGGCTAGGGAATTTTCAGAAAATAAGAAATAGTATAGTTACAATGCATGATTCCAGGTACCAGAGAGTGATCCACTCCAGAAGTCAATGAGAAGAGAGTCTGATGACAGGTTCTGTCTGAGGGATCTGTCTGAGCAAGTGGTAAGATCAGTAATGTCTGTGTCTGTGTCTCTCTCTCTCTTTCTCTATCTCTTAAACTGAGTGCCAAGAGCAATCTTTTTTTTTTTTTTTGGTTGTTAATGGATCTTTATTTTATTCATTTATTATTTATATGTGGTGCTGAGGATCGAACCCTTAGGCATGCTAGGTAAGCACTCTGCCACTGAGCTACAGCCCCAGGCCCCCAATAGCAATCTTATAGGAATTTGATACGTATGAATTTTAGGGAGTGGTAGAAAGTCAGGAACCAAACCAGAGGCCACTTGCCAGGACAAGAATATGGGACTAAGCACAGAACATTATTGAAAACGGAGTTTTCTTGCAACAGCTTTGAACAGCTAGAACAGATGTCATAGCAGATTGGAAGGCCAAGGAGGCTGCGTGCCAGGAGGCACACTCCCAGGGAGCCTACTCCTGCTGATGGACTCCTGTACCTCAACCACATCTCAGCTTCAAGGGAAATCTGTTAGATGGCAAAGGATGGAAAATCCCAAGCGCATTTACAGGGCTCTAAATCTAACACACTAACACTCATTTATAGTTTATAGCCCTTCTTTGGACTGACAGAACAGTGAGGAAGGGAGATTCTTCAAATGATAGATTATCTCCCTTTGTCTGCAAGAAAAGAAGGCATAGGATTAGACTTTGTATAAATTTCTGGGCACTGGTTAATGTCCTGCTGAAAAAGCAGGGACTTGAAAGGAATAATACTGAGGAATAGTGGAGATCAAAAAGTTCAGAAGATGAGAATATATGTGTGAATTCTCACTAAAAGGTCTGACTGAGAAATTCTTAATCATCCTTCTCAGCCTCATTCGCAGGTGCTTCCTCTTTTTCCCAAATTTTTTGGGTTGGAAAGCCCCAAAAGGCAACTGAAATTTTCTTACGTATACTTTTTCCTTCAGTAAGCACATCTATTCTCGTGACTTTAAACACTCCCATAAACTTACATATCCAAAATCTGTTCTACCTCTAACTCATATGTCCAACTACCCACTCAATACCTCAGCTTGAATGTCTGAATATCTCCAACTTAACATACATAAATCCAGTCTTCCCCCAAAGCCTGCCACCCCAACGCTAGCTTTCCCCATCTCATCTGATGCTAATGGGGATCGGGACATGGGTGCTCACTCTCTTTCCAAAGAATCTGATATCTAGCAGTGGTTGTAAAAGAAAAGAAAAAATGAAATAGCTGGAATTCACTCATTATGAAAACTATTTTATTCCAAGAAAACTTCATTGTTTCCTGCTACCTAGATCTCCGAAGACATTCTACATTTTGTCCTTTCTGAAATCTAATTCTTCAGTTTTTCATTAGATTCAGAAATTTATCACTTTTCCTTAAATTAGCCAGAGTTTGTTTCTGTTGCTTGAAAATAAACTTCTCACCCTATCCAACCAGCAGCTCTCAATTCACTAACTCTGCTTTGCCAGGACCAACTCTCAATTTGTTACTAACCCCTGTCCCCTATCCTCCTTTTCCATTTAAATTAGAATGAAAAGGCAGAGTCTTACCACTTTCTAGTATAACACATTCTAATTCCACATGCCCAGAACTGTTCTGAGTACTATTTGTTAAATTCTAAAACTCAAAATTATCTTTCACCAAAGTATTCGTTCCCAAACTGGTCATGTCAGCTCTTCACAGAAAACACAATGAGTAGGAAATCTCTAACAGGTGCCCCCTGCAGCTCATATAAAATAGTCCTATGCAATAAATTCTGAAAATCCTTTCCTCTCATCCTACACAATCCCTACTATAGCAGCTGACCTTAGTTAAACACAGTTAATTATTTCTAAATTCATAAAAGGAAGAGTCCATCTTTTATCTCTGTACTCCCACATTGGCAGCTGGGCGTTTGCAGGATTTCATCAGGTACAGAAAATGCCCTTTTTTCACAGTCATTATAGTTCAAATGAGATGCACTGAATTGTATATGATGCTGATTATCCACTATTAGAATGTCTGAATGTGAACTGTCTGTTAAGGTTTTCAGATTACACTGAAAAATCAACAAGAAATTACATGGGCCTACATTTGCTTTATTATTCTAATAGTTCTAACTAACTCATGAATTAATCTAGGCCCAACTCTGTGCACATCTCAAAAAAATACAATAATTTCAGTCGGGAGTGGTGGCACATGCCTGTAATCCCAGCACTTTGGGAGGCTGAGACAGGAGAATCGTGAGTTCAAAACCAGCCTCAGCAACAGCGAGGCATTAAGCAACTCAGTGAGACCCTGTCTCTACATAAAACACAAAATAGGGCTGGTGATGTGGCTCAGTGGTTGAGTGCCCCTGAGTTCAATCTCCAGTACCAAAAATATATATATATATATATATATATATATATACATATAAACAATTTCATTAATTTTTCTCATCTCATTTTTTTAAAAGTAAATATCTTTTGTTTAAACTTAAGGATTGGGAATTATAGCAGTAGACAGAATGATCTAAAAGAACTTTAAAATTCTCATCTAAATTCTCCCCCACCCTACAATTTAACCTTAAAATATCTCATCAATAGGGTGTGAATGAGTATCAATACCAATATACAATCTTCAAAGGTCAACAAGATGTGCTTTTCCCCAAATAATATAATTCTGTATAGAAAAACCTCACAAATACATGAACAAGCACCATCTAGTGGCAAAAAGAATTACTCTGAATAAACTCAACCACCACTGACCACAGATGAAGCCACTGGAAACTACCTGTCTTCCAAAAATCCAAATCATGAACAGTGTTGCACGGAGCCCAATTTTGCTAACAAATTTAATAATTATGTAGCTACTGAATAAAGGGTAGCACCAGTTTTTTATGAAATGCCCAACACTGAATTGTGATTGGGATAGTGCATTTCAGCTGTCTTAACATTCTTTTGTGAACTTCTTGAAATGGAGGGGAATAAATGATGCCCATACTGAGCATCTGGTCTGCCACGTGCAGGAGCACATTTACATATGCTATACCTCACAGAAAAACAGTAAGAAAGTTATTAAAATCCCTGTGTGCAAGTAAGGAAAGTGACCCTCAGATATTAAACAATTTATGTAACATAGACATTAAGTGATGAAGTTATCTCTCATCTATTAGTAGGTACTTGAAAAAAATGAGGAAAAAAATAATATCATAGGTGAAGTGTCTCCAAACTCACTGAGCACTGAGGTTAGGCCACAAATAATAAACTCCAACATGGATAAGAGATGTGCTGTTAGATAAAAACAATCTCTCAGACTTGGAAATAACCACATACTAGTTTCAGGGGACAGAGCCCATCTTGTCCTAAACATGGCAAGGTGCAGTGAAAATATCATGAACTTTGCTATCAGACCCAAGTACAAACCAGAGTTGGCAAAGTAACTGACAGCTGTTAACTAACAGCAGGGCCTCCTGGGTAACAGAGCATAGTGCTGGGGCTGGGCACACAAACGTGTCCACAGCAGACATGCCTGCTCTCACAGAGCCAACAAGTCCTGTCCTTGAATTTCTTGCAGACTATTGAAAAAGTTGATGACCAGTAGGTCCGTCCACCACACCGGGAGAGGCTGCTTCATCTATAACCTGTTTCAGGCAAAAAGGAGAAATTTCCTGAAGTTGAAAAAACAAAGTTTAAAGTTTGTCCCCTTCAAAAGAAGAGAAGCCTTTATAAATTAGTTATCCAAACTTTCAAAAATTTCTCCTCTCTCTGGCACAAACACAGACATACATACACTTAACACAGAGAGAGAGAGGAGTGTGTGCTATGTGGAGCTCACATTCAGAACAATGTTTCCTACAGATATGCTCTTTGGGACAAGGTCCAATTCTTCAAGTCCCTACATATTCACAGAATTAGATCAAAAGCATCTTAAGGACTAAAGGCCGGCCAGGCACAGCGGCGCATGCCTGTAATCCCAGCACTTAGGGAGGCTGAGACAGGAGAATTATGAGTTTAAAGCCAGCCTCAGCAATGGCGAGGCGCTAAGCAACCCAGTGAGACCCTGTCTCTACATAAAACACAAAATAGGGCTGGGGATGTGGCTGAGTTCAATTCCTGGTACCAAAAAACAAAAGTGGGTCTCCCTCATCTTGTTTCCTTTCCCCTTCCTAAATAATTCAGTTCTAAAGCCATATTTGGGGCCAAGTGAGGTAAACATCTGTGTTAGAGTACGACACAGAGAGGGGTGGAGAGCAAGGTAAGAGGGCATCCATGCATGGAGCAGCCCTGCCTCGGATGATAGAGCCCAGGTAGAAAAAGAAGGGTATACCAGCAGCCACCCATACATAGCATCATAGCCAGTGGTGTGAGGAAGGCATCCTCTGCATAGTGGAGCGGGGAAGGGCGTAGAGCACATGGGGCCCTGGAGCCCAAACAGGATGAGTACAGCCTCTGAGCAGTGGGGTTTCAGAGCCCAGGCATTCAGAGTCAGAGATATTGGTTATATACTGATGAACTGAGCAGCTCAGTGAATGTATTTAGATAATGGGACCTAGGTTTCTAACTTGCCAAGGAAGGAACAAATATGGAAAGGAAGAAAATTGAATGTTTCTGAAGAAAGATTGAAATTTGAAGTATTAACATGAACTCATGATTTCAAGAGAAAGAGGCAAATAAGAGCTAGATTGTACAAAAACAATTTACAAGTAAATATACATATATGTGTGTGTGTGTATTTACACATATACTTCCTTGCTCTGTCCCCTGAGAGGACTAGGAGCAGCAACTCTTAAATGGCGAAAAGCATATCTTATGATCTAAAAGCTGACTAAAATAGCACAGACATTCACACCTGTAATCCCAGAAGGCTAAGGTCCTAAGCAATTTAGCAAGACCCTGTCTCAAAATATTAAAAAATTAACAGGGCTGGGGATATAGCTCAGTGGTAAAGCACCCCTGGGTTCAATCACCAACATCAAAAAAATAAATAAGTAGCAGGAAAAAGGGAATCTTAGAGAAATTGCTGATTCCAAGACTGGAATAGAGTACTTAAATATAAGATGAAGTTGAACATCTTAGAAAGTAGTCAAGTCCTTAAAGAATGATAGGATGTATTGCCAGGCGTGGTGGCGCACGCCTGTAATCCCAGCACTATGGGAGGCTGATACTGGAGAATCGCAAGTTCAAAACCAGCCTCAGCAAGGCAAGGTGCTAAGCAACTCAGTGAGACCCTGTCTCTAAATAAAACACAAAATAGGGTTGGGGATATGCCTCAGTGGTCAAGTGCCCCTGAGTTCAATCTCTGGTACCAAAAAAAAAAAAAAAAAGAAGAAGAATGGGATGTGTTAAAAGAACACAGATATCAGATTACAGAGACTCCTATAGGCCCAATGTGGGACAATTGATCCAAATAATAATGATAACAAGTCCACAGAATAAAACAGGAAACCAAGAATCCAAAGTGGTATAAAGAAGAAAAGAACGGGCTAGGGATATAGCTCAGATGGGAAAGTGCTTGCCTTGCATACACAAGGCCCTGGGTTCAATCCCCAGCCCAACACATACAAACACACACACACACACACACACACACAGATTAGAAAACTCCTTAAAACCTGATGAAGAAATTACATAGTTTCAATAGTTCAAAGTGCCTCTTCAAAAATATTTATTGTCATGAAAGTCAAGGAAAGACTGAGGAACTAATCCAGACTAAAGGAGTCTAGAGAGACATAATAATTAAATAAATGCAAGATAGTATTGTAGACTGGATTATTTTGCTACGAATTAATGAAACCACTGGTGAAACTTGAATAGCATCTGAGAATCAGATGGTGGTACTATACCAATTTCTGATTAATAATTAATTTCTCATTTTGATGGTTGTACTGTGGTTACATAAGAATGTCTTTGTTTGTAGGGAACACAGACCAAAGTATTTCAGAGTAACAGAACACCAACTACATCAGCAATCTATTCTCAAATGGTCCTGGGGGCCGGGGGATAGTACCAAAATTTAAATAAAATTCTTTAAATTTGAGATTATCTTACAATAAAAAATTATGAGTCAGGACTGCTAGAGGGTCCTCCATATAAACTGTCAGTTGCTTCTTGTGACCAACATCAAATAAAAAAGCTCATCTTATACAGGAACATGCACTGAGATGAAAAGACCCAGGGAATCTCTGAGCCAGAGGCCAACAAGCCTGGATGCTCCATGATGTAGCAATAAAACTCTGGAGGGAAAGGTGAAGGCCCTCAGGAACCACAGGACAAGGAAAGGAAGCAGACAATGGGTTATACTGGTTATGTGAGGGTATTTAGGACCTGGGGTATTTGAAACCAGTTGGATTAAGGTAAACTAAAGAAAGGCATCCAAATTGCAGATGAATCATCTGGCCTCCATGATAATAAAAGCAGAGAAATTTTTAAATGATTAAGAATATAAGTATGAAGGAAAGTACTGAGCTTTAAGCTAGAAAGGTCCACTGGTACTAATGGTAGAGGCCTAAGACATTAGGTTTAGATGTCTTTATTTTATTTGCTAGGCAACAGAAAGATATTAAAGGATTTGAAAGCAATATCCTGGTTGTGGAGAGATTAGAAGAGATTAGAGGTAGGAAGATCAGTTGAGAGATTACTGTAATAAGATTATAAGTGCTGAAATAAAGGCAGAAGTAGAAATTGAAAAGATATTCATGAGACACTATCAATTTGACAAGATTTTCTAACTAAACATGTAAAAGAAAGAGTAGATGAAGATTATTATGAACTGTAAAAGTGAAGGATCCTTGAGCAAAAGTAAGTTCTACCAGGAGGAAGAGAAAAGGGGAGGGAGTGAACTGAATCAACAAGGTGATAATTTGTTATCAATAATATATTCTTTATTATTATCCTACCCACATCTTTGTATTAAATTCTCCTCAATTACCAAGTGGGAAGTATGATCCATTTCCTGCTAGGACCTTCATTAACATAGTTCCCTACCTTTATCAGCCATAATGACCTCCAGAATAAATATTAAAGCATTTCATTTCCCCTACTATTCTTTTTTTTTTTAATATTTTTTAGTTATACATGGACAGTGTCTTTATTTTGTTTACTTATTTTTATGTGGTGCTGAGGATCGAACCCAGTGCCTCACACATGCGAGGCAAGCGCTCTGCCACTGAGCCACAACCTCAGCCCCTCCCCTACTATTCTTATAGAAAGTTTCAGTCAAAAGCCTTTTCTAGGATCTAACTGGTGCATTTTATCTTTGTTTTTTTTTTTTCTGTTGTCTTTCATGATGCAGAAATCTAAAATATCAGAAGTGCGATATATCTTCACCAGTCCCAGTGGAAACTGGTGTCTCTGGGGAAAGGAAATCTGAGGACATCATAAAAGCTCACGTCTGCATATTATTAACTACACTCTCCCTTATTCTAGTAAGAGACATGTTTCACACACGCTGGCCCAGCCATCCTAACTCATGGTCCCTCTCCTTGAAGGTGACTGCCAAAGGCCTGTAAGTTACCTGTCATACCAAAAGATGTGAGGCTGGCCAGAAAGGGCCAGAGAACAGCTCAGGTAAACTACTGGCATTAATGAACTAACCTTTCCCTGATTACCTACCTGACAGGATAAAATGTATTGATGTTGAAGAATAAAGCAAGTAGCTAATGACTAGCCTATTTAAGAGAATCCTGGTATGCCCAACCAACCCACTGAAATTGTGGCCTCAAGATTCAAATTCCATTACCATACAGAATATGAAGATAAAGTGCACAAGGCAGCTCTGCTCCAGATTAAAATCACCTATTTAGAATGAACCAGGCATGTTCACCCTGACTTAGCAGCAGTGAGGACAATGGTGCAAAGAAGTTGGATTGGAGGGGTGAAACTTCACCAAAACTCAGCTTGAGAGTTTTAGAAATCCCGTTGTAAATTCAAAGCCTCACAGAAAAAACCCTAAAGTCTGGAGTATAAAGTCTTAAGAGAATGCGCTATTCTAGCCAGATGGAATATACCAATCCCTGACACAGAGGAGGCCTTTATCCTATCTGTAAGAGAAACAGACTCCACATGGATATAGAAGAGACCTTCCCTGGCAACATGGAACCCCATGAGTCCTACAGAAGCCAACAGCACCTCTGAAGAGCCCTGCCTCCTATCCATATTCTTTCTGAAGGGATGGTTCCTGCATAGGAGCCACTAAGGCACCAAGAAAAACTGGTCACATTCCTAGAACCAAAAAGTAGTTGATACTTCCTTGAGTGACAGTAGAAATGACACAAATGCTGGTATGTGCATAGGCACCATCATCTTGCCCACAGGCTACCAAGGAGAATTCAAACTAATGTTCTCCCTAGAGCTTCAATCCATCAAGCCACTAACCCTAGTCTTACTCCACAGTTCCTAGGGTTTTTGTGATGGAGAAGAATAAAGATAGACAGAGGACTCAACCTGAGTAGCATCATGGGACCTGAGAGGGTAGGAGAGGGAAACAGCTTACTGCAAAGAAATTGAGCCAATTATTTGTGATAAATTACTAAAACAGATGAGATTGGGATGGTAAAAGCCCAGCTGACCAGAATAGGAGAGATAACTGAGAGTAGTGGTATATAAAAAGCAGAAGACTAAAGGGGCCACTAGAACTGTTGCTGGGTTATGAACTTTATGATATTTAAGGTATAGCTGTAGAGAATGAAATTCCTGTTCCACATTTTTTTTGTAATGTATAGCCTATAATTCTTTAAAAATACTCCCATCCAGGAACTGACCTGTCAGATCCTAGAATAAATGAGATGATATTCACCAGGTAAAAGCTCTGTGGTGCCTTTTACATTTCCACCCTTCTCTCACCTGGATGGTGCTCTTCAGTAAGACCTGCCTCCATATCAAGGGAGCACCAATAAATAGGGAGCTTATTTCTCAGAGAAACACAGAAATTCATTTATTGAAACTCATAATATCTGCATATTTTGGAATAGAGTCATATTTTCAAAGAAGTAATCTAGAATACAATTCTTATATTTTACTTACTAAATGGATTCAGTAAAATTAGACTATTGAGAAGTGGAGAGAAAATTATAAATGTATCCTGTCTACAGAATGAGAGCATAGAATAAAGGAGCCTTTCATAAATAGTGTCTAGACATTTTTAATGATCCTCAGAATATCTGACATCAAGTAAACAAAAGGAAAATAGAAATTAGTTGGTAGTTAAAGTTTGTAACTAATTTATGCTTATAAAAAACTCAGATTCCAAATTTCTATTTTTGTCACAAAAAGTTCAGCATTCTCACTACCTGACTTCATAGTGGAGGAAAAAAAATCTTTTAAAACAAATATATCATATTTTAAGACATGAAATTAGAAATGGAAATGAAAATAACAATCTTTGACACTCATTAATCCAACAAAAAATAATGAAGTCTGGTAACATCAAGAGTTGGTGAAGATGTGAAAAATAGCAGTTTACATATGTTAGATAGAATATATAACAGTAATATCATTGTGGTAGACTGAATCATTTTTCATAATGTTCACATCTTCCCCGTACTAGAATTATAATCCACATCTTTGCCAAATGACTTTGCAGTACCACCCACTACAATGAGCACAGTGTATTTCCCCACCCCACATATGTTGGCTTGGCTATGTAACTTGCTCTGGTCTATGCAGTTGAGCCAGTTCTAAGCATGACACACATGAGGTTTTAGATATTTCCACTCATGTTCTTTTGCTTCTGCCACTTCCCATGAGAAGAACTTGTCCTGACTAGCTGTTTGTGCAAGAGAATGAGAGAAATGGAGTGCACCTGAACCCAAGCTCAATCAAATTTGCAGAGTGGAACCCAGAATCTAGAGTCTAGAATCCAGCCCAGCTCATCTGATTTGCAATACCCCACAAACTAATAGGAAAATATACTTATTGCTTTAAACCACTGTTTTGAAGCACTGTGCTTGTCTTTTTGCTTGTTTGTTTAATGTGGCATTACTGCAGCAATCCATGACTGAGAAGCCATTCTGTAAGCAATCTGGCAATACCCAATAAAGAAGAAGATGTTCATACAGCCCAGAAATGAACATTTCCATGTATGTGCCCTAAAGCAGTGATTCTTAGATCTAACATCTTCTTTTATAAACAGATCATTTTAAACACACATTTTTCAAAATTAACACAATATCCTAGCTATAATATAAAGAAGAAATGAACAGAAAATAATGTGTCATAAGGTCAGGACTAGGATGAGGCAAGCTAGGTGCTTAGGGTGTAAAATTTAAGCACTGAAATTGAACTTGCAAGACCCTACGAGTCTCCCTTAAATTTTGTAGCAAGGCAACCTCACAGTTCTCACTTCATCCTGGCTCTGTTTAAAATAATGTAATTGTCTTAAAAATGCAAATGCTTTTGCACCTTTGTAGAGGTCTTAATGAAGTAGACAGATATTTGGCCTACATGGAGTCACCATGAATGCAAACCCTACAAATGCAGGCTGATACAGGTGTATTAGTGACTCAGATACTATGAATAGTATTGCATGCGGAGTCATGAGTTTCCAAAATGGTAAACACTTCTCAGTTAAAGTTCTGAACAAAGTAAAGTCTTTAAACTAGCATAATAGTTTGAATTCTTAAAAACAACATATGCAAAAACCATACCAAAAATTGATATAGATTCTCCACCCATGAGGTGGGTGAAAAACTGAATATAAAAACAAACAGTAACCACACCATATATAAAAACAAACCTCTGACCCACAACCTGCAACAACCAGTCTAGATGGCCAAACTACAATGTTATGAACTGAATGTTCCTTTCTCCCCCAAATTCATACACTGAAATCTAAGCTCCAGAGTGATCATATTTAGAAGTGAAGATCTAATTATGTCATGAGAGTGAAGCCCTCAGGGAAGAAATCACTGTCGTTATAAGAAGAGACATAGGAAAGTTCCCGCACCCCAGTTCTCCACCACATGTGGGTATAGGGAGATGGCCATCTGCAAACCAGAAACAGGCCTTAGCCAGATACTAGATCTGTTGGCACTTGATCTTGGACTTGCCAACTTCTGGAACTGAGTAATAAATGTTTGTTAAACCCCCTAATCTACCTATATTATTAGAGCATCCTGATCTGACTAAGCACACAACTTTTGTAGCCATCAGTCCACTTTACCTCTGTGGTATTCCTCCCAAAGACCCAACAATGCCAGAAAAATATCAAAAAAATCTCAACTAAGGGACAGTCTACAGATTTTTTGACTAGTACACCTCAAAACAGTCCAGGTCATCAAAATCAGAGAAAGTACTAAAAGCTGCCATAGCCAAGAAGAGTCTAAGGAGCTGTGACTATTGTATTAAGTGTAATGTGGTATTTTAGAATAATAAAAGGATATTAGATAAAAACTAAGAAAATCTGAATAAAGTATGAACTTCAGTTAATAATAATGTATATATATTTGCTCACTGATTGTAAGAACAATATCATATGGTAAGAGCTATCTCACATACCACATAAGAAGTAAATAAGGGGGTATAAAGTACATGGAAACTATATTATTGCCATAATTTTTTATGCAAATCTGAAAGTGTTCCAAAAATATAGTTTAATTTTAAAAGGAGAAAACAGTTATATGAAAACCTTATTAAAGTTATTATAAAATTAACATACTTTAAATATTGCTTGTGGGCTTCCTGGTTATTATTATTTCCTGTCCTTTTTGTGTGGTGTGTGATATGGGGGATTGAACCGAGGGGCATTTACTGAGCTACACTCACAGTTCTTTTAGTATTTTATTTTTGAGACAGGGTCTCACCAAGTTACCCAGGCTGGCCTCCAACTTGTAAGTCTCCTGCCTCAGCCTCCCAAGTTGCTGGAATTACAGGCATGTACCACCACACCCAGTTCCGATCCTTTTCTACATAAGTAAATATATCAGAATTTCAATTATTGTTTATCCTGAAAAACGAACTCCAATTTAAGACCAACATATTATACCTTTTCTTCCTTTTCCACTCTCCTGTCAAACACATGGCAGTTTTCTGAAGGCACCAAGGGTTTTCACATTCCCACATTCACCAATGGCCTGGGAATTTCTACAATATGCAACTCAGTAAATACCACCATAAATTTAAAGCTTTCTCTCATCTCCTTCTTTAGTACTATTTGATTCCTTTTTGCTCTACACATTATATTTTGCATTAGAGTTGGCTGTGTGCCTTTTTCTCTTTTCTTTTATGCTAAATACCTAAAGATACTGAAGACAAAGGCCACATCTTGGTCATCATTTCATTCCTCCACATCCACACCAAGCACTGGACTTGATAATAGTATGACTCAATGAATTTATTAGTTGATGGTAAGAGACTAGAAGTGCTACATAAAAAGTCCTTTTCTGCAGTGCAACAAATCAATAAAACAAGGGGTCTGGGAAGAGATTGGTGATTTGGCTTTGAAATTACCCTGAGGTTTAAGAAGTTCCTGAAAAATCATGAAAGTAGGCACAGAGTATAAAGAGATAAGCAGTAAAGTTACAAAACATAATAAAAAACTTCCTCATTTTGATTAGGAATGGAGCTCTTTCTGCCTTTACACTTCTCAAAATTGAAGGAAAACAGAAAATATACAGAGGACATATATGTAAGCAAATATGAAAAAGGAGAACAGAAGCATTTTTAAAAACTCAATCTAGAAACTGACTCAAGAGAAAAAGCTGATTGAGTCATAGAACAAAATTGGGATTATAGAAGCATCGGCAACAGAGGGCAATAACTAAATATCTTCAACGTGCTGAGCACTTAGATGGTCACTGGGGCCTTGCTCCTCTTTCTCAGTTAATCTTCATAACAACCCTATGAGATGCTTACTATTATTATCCTCAGGTAAAAACAAGGTAACTAGTGTTAAGATCACAAAACTGGTAAATGAGCCCACACTGACCTTGTGCTAAAATGTGGTAAGGGCACTGTCAACTTGATTACAGGTCAGTAATTTTACTTTATTTTATCTTATTATTTGTTTATTTATTTGGCACCAGGGATTGAACCCAGGATTTCCTTACCACTGAGCCACATCCCCAGCCCTTTTCTTTTTTAATTTTTTTTTAGTTGTAGATGGACACAATACTTTTATTTATTTGTTTGTTTATTTACTTATTTTTATGTGGCACTAAAGATTGAACTCACTGCTTCACACATGCTAGGCAAGTGCTCTGCCACTGAGCTAAGATCCCAATCCCCCAAACCTTTGTATTTTTAATTTTGAGATAGGGTCTCACTAAATTGCTAAGGACTTCACTAAGTTGCTGAGGCTGGTCTCAGACTTGTGATAATACTGCCTCAGCCTCCTGAATTGCTGGGATTACAGGTGTGCACCACTATGCCCAGATAGGTCAGTAATTTTAAAGTGGAAAGGCTGGATACAATTAGCAGAAAGACTCAATGGGACTTGATGAGCTGGGCCTGCAGACCTGCCCCCGGGGCCAATGACTTACACAGACTCCCTGAAAACAATCTTTCATGTCCCAACAACAGCAACCAGTGAGAAGAGAAGATGAGACCGAGGTCCTAAGCACCAGGAGCCAGAAGGAACAGTAGTGCAGCTGGATCACTTATAGGGAAGGTGAGCATCAGGGGCCAGACTGGCGGTAGGCAAGTGCTGCTGGGGCCCTCCAGAATGGACTCAAAATTATTACTTATTTGGGGGCTTGGGTTATGGCGCAGTGGTAGCGTGCTTGCCTAGCATGCGTGAGGCACTGGGTTCGATCCTCAGCACCACATAAAAATAAAAAAATAAAGATATTCTGTCTACCTACAACTAAAAAATAAATAAAATAAATAGAAATTATTACTTATTCGTATTCTTAGTCCTACTCCTCTAGGCAAATACAGCCTGAAAAACCCTGACTTTGAGTTGCTTTGTGATTAGTGGCAGAAAAAAAAGGAAAGAGGAATAATAAAAACTCTCAAAGTGAATTCTCTGATGTTTTACAACACTTTATGTCATCCACCATGGGTGGTTTATTTTCTAACATCTATCTTATTTATAAAAGTAAAATATGATGCATTCATTTTTATTGATTTGAGAATTGTACAATCATGTTTTGAACAAGCTGCTATATCCTTCCATAAAAAATCTGGGACAAGGACTCACAGGCACACAATGCTGCTGCAAGAAGCAATAGTCACTTGTTCTCCAGGGGCTCTAAGAAGAGGATGAAAGCAATGTGCCAGGACTAGGAGAGAACTGTTTTCATTTAAATGCAAGGTGGAAACATCATTTCGTAGACAACTGGACTTCCTGCCTGTGAGGCTATCTGAAATTTGCCTAAACTAATTAAAACGTCCAATAAATAGTTTTAAAAGGACTGACACTGTCTATTTACCTGCAATTTTCAATCTTCTGACTAGCTAATCAGTGCTAACAAGAGATTTCCATAAAGCCAAGTATCAAAAGCATTCACATATGAACAGTATATGTTTTTTTTTAAATTTTTATTTTTTTGGTACTGGGGATTGAACTCAGGGGTACTCGACCACTGAACCACATCCCCAGCCCTATATTTTGTTTTATGTAGAGACAGGGTTTCACTGAGTTGCTTAGCACCTTGCTGTTGCTGAGGCTGGCTTTGAATTTGCGATTCTCCTGTCTCAGCCTCCCAAAGTGCTAGGATTACAGGTGTGCACCACCATGCTGGGCTCAGTATGTTTTGTTTTTGTTTTTGTTTTTGTTTTTTGGTACTGGGGATTAAACTCAGGGGTACTCGACCACTGAGCCACATCCCCAGCCCTATTTTGTGTTTTATGTAGAGACAGGGTCTCACTGAATTGCTTAGTGCCTCGCCATTGCTGAGGCTGGCTTTGTACTCGTGATTCTCCTGTCTCAGCCTCCCTAAGTGCTGGGATTACAGGCTTGAGCCACCACGCCCAGCTCTCAGTATGTTTTTAATGAAACATGTTACAGGAATAATAAATGGCTGCAACAAAAAGGCATAATTCACTAAAAAGGTACTGTCATAATGTTTACATAATTTTATATATCATTTTCTTTTTGCAGGTGCTACAAATAAAACACTTTTAAAGGACTTTATATTTTACTTTTAAAAGCTTTTTATTTTTTCTAATTTTTTTTTAGGTGCTGGGCATTAAATGCAGGGCCTCATGCATGCTAAATAAGCATGCTATCATTTACCCTCCATATTTTACATGTAAATCATATTTATACCTAGAAAGTGAGCTGGGCATAAAACCATGGATTGCCATAATGTTCAAGAAATTGTAGGGAAAAAGTCCTGGACTATGACCACTGATACACAACTCCCTTCCCCTATTAATCACTATACTTACAGACATCATTTAAATTTTTTCTTTGGACTAAATAATAATAAATATTTATTTTCTCTTAACAGCTGGCCAGTTTTCATGAAAGCTTTCAATTTAGATCTCCAACCCAAATAGCATGTTGTTTGTCTTACCTTCTTTAAGTATCTCTTTAGTCTTCCCTATCACATTTATTCTCATAGTAAAAAAATTGCTCATTTTTAACAATCATTGTTCCTTTAACCATCCTTTAAAAGCTTCTAGAAATTGTTACATTATTTTCTATAGTAAGCAATAAAAAATAAGTCAATGTAAAACCCAAACATTTATAGGAATGCTTTTATAGTCCAAACTAATTAGTGTCTACAAATACTTTCTCAAACTTAATTGATGTTATGTTGTCATCCAGTCTGGGCTTTCCCTCTAAAAAGAGAATCTGTTCAGAAACTTCACAGAAGAAGATATACAATCAATCAACAGACATATGAAAAAATGTTCAACATCTCTAGCCATTAGAGAAATGCAGATCAAAACTAAGATTTCATCTCACGCCAGTCAGAATGGCAGTTATCAAGAATACAAACAACAATAAGTGTTGGCGAGGTTGTGGGGGAAAAGGCACGCTCATACATTGCTGGTGGAACTGCAAATTGGTACAACCAATCTGGAAAGCAGTATGGAGATTCCTTAGAAAACTTGGAATGGAACCACCATTTGAGCCTGCTATCCCACTCCTTGGTCTATACCCAGAAGACTTAAAAACAGCATACTACAGTGACGTAGCCACTTCAATGTTCATAGCAGCTCAATTCACAATAGCTAAACCATGGAACCAACCTAGATGCCCTTTGATAGATGAATAGATACAGAAACTGTGGTATATATACACAATGGAATATTACTCAGCAATGAGAGAACAAAATTATGGCATTTGCAAGTAAATGGACGGAGTTGGGGAATATCATGCTAAGTGAAGTAAGCCAATCTCAAAAAACCAAATGCCGAATGTTCTCTCTGATAAGTGGATGCTGATCCATAATCAGGGGGAGGACACAGGAAGAATGGAAGAACTTTGGTCACAGGGGTGGGAGGGGGGAGGGGCAGGGGGACAGTAAAGATGGTGGAATGATGGACATCATAGCCCTAGCTTTATGTATGACTGCATGTATGTTGTGATTCTACATCACATACAACGAGAGAAATGAAAAGTTGTGCTCCATCTGTGTGCAATGAATCAAAATGCACGCTGCTATCATGTATACCTAAGTAGAATAAATAAATAAAATTAATAAAAAAGAAACATTCTTATATATTAACATGTTTTTTAATGTTGAAACACATTATAATAAAAACTGCAAATCAAAACAGAAAAAAAAGAGAGAGAATCTGTTCAAATAATGTAAGAGAAAGAAAAAGTTTTTCCTAGGACGGTGTCTTTACAATTGATTAGATGTGTTATAAGATTTTTTAAAAATACATTTTATATTTATTTTATAATAATGCATATATAACTTCCAGTTTAGGGGAAAAACAATTGAGAAGCTAGTTTCTAATGTTTAAAATTCCATTTTAGCCTCTTACACTTCATCTCTCAAACGTAAGGGTACAATTTAAAACATACCTTCCTCAAAGAATCATTACAAACATATTTCTGCTACATAAGAAAAAATGTTCTCTCTGAATCATAATGTCAACTTTAAGCCTTAACTTAAGAAAAGCATAATTTGTTTAGTTTTGTTTAAAATAAAAGATGCCAATGATAGAGGATAATTTTACACACACACACCCCCCAACTCCAGCGCTCAGGAAAAGTGCAAACCAGGTCATACCAATTCTTACTATGTAACACTTTACAAATCTAAATAAATGTCACAGAAAGAGAACCAATTGAGTGAATTGGGTGTAATAAATTGCAAAACACCCCAACAGCATTATTTGATTTGTTCTATTAGGGATATTCAATAAACAGCACCCATTAAATAGATGAGAAAGACTAATTTTGGAAGAGAAGTAAAATTTCTTCCTATTTCCAAAACAAGAAGACTAGAAATTGTAAGTTTACCAGAGGGAGGAACTGTAAGAACTTTGCTTGTGTCTATTACTAATAAAATACTGACTTTGTAGCAGAACAAAATGTCCCTAAAGAACATAACTCTAGACCCAAACTGCCTATATGTAAAAGTTACTCCATTTTTTAAGGCTATTTTATGTCTCAAAGTGTTTCTACTGTTTGTGCTATTTTAAATTGTTAATTTTTTTTTCAATAGCAAAACAAATAGGCTTTGTTCCCTGACCTAAACATTCCTTTAAAGTCCTTTAACTCTCCACAAGCTTTCTCAAAACTTCTAAAATGACAGACACTTACCCAGAGCTTTTACAAGATTTGGAGATCAACTTGGGAACCAAAGTTAAGAGTTCCCCACAGAGTAAGAGAGTAACTAGCACACTTCCAGTTTCCTAAAATTCAGAGGGCAAAAATATGCTCCTCAGATAAATGTTGCCTTATTTTGCACTAAAATCAGGGATTCCTCTAGCCACAGCTAACAAACACTGTTAGAACTAACTGGGCCTCCTCACTTTCTTATTTTAGCTCAGTACGTAGTGCAGGAATGCCTGCTATATTTAAATGATGGGTAAGAGGAACACATGAGCAACTGTCCTGCTCCACTGTAATATTAAAAACACTTCATTACACATTTTCTCTCTTCTGGAAAATGCAAAACCCATTATATACATCTTCACGATGACATCTCAAATACAGTAAGGATGTGTACAATAGACAGAAATTCAATACTGTGGTTCCAATCAATAACCCATTATCCTGACTAGTGCAATCTGAGAAAGCACACCCAGCATAAGAGAAACCATTATCTATTTTACTTTGTCATTTCACTGTGAGATGCAAGCCTATAGAGTATGAGTCTGGGGAAACAGGCTACTAGAGTGCCATGGGTTTATGTAGTATTTTGCAGTCTTAAAAACACTTTCTCATTCACTTAACCATCTCCTATGAAGCTGCATTCTAATCAAAAGACCAATTCTTTCACCAAGTTGGAAAGCAACATGCAAAATTCATATAATGCCTAAGGATGTGCCTATTACAGGCTGTTTAAGTTGTAGTATTTGTGCAGTTGCACACTTTCTATCAATTCCATTCTAGACCCATATCTAGGTAATCGCTGAGCCACTGTGACCTATCTCTCCAGTCATGTTTATACCACATTATCCTTTCATACCCTTGGTATTTCCTGCTGGTTTCTCCATTAGTTCCTCCTCTGGCAATCACCTCCTTTGAACACAGAAAGGAATACTCTTTTTTTTTTTTTTTAATTTTTGTAGTTGTAGATAGATAGCATGCCTTTATTTTATTTGCTTATTTTTTGTATGCGGTGCTGAGGCTCGAACCCAGTGCCTCACATGTGCTAGGCAAACGCCCTGCCACTGAGTCATAGCCACAGCCCCAGGAATGCTCTTTTTTTCTCCCTTTTTATTGAACACTTGCCCAATTACCTCAGAAGAATCCTATGAGTTATAGTCGTGAGACAATTAGCCCAGTCTTGAGTGCTGAGTATTAAAAATACCCATGCGAACTAAGAGGAAGGAGAAACTTAGGCAGTGAAGTGAAACAAGTAAAGTACCATCTATCTTGGAAAGCCTTGGACATGTCCAGTCTGAGTTGTGTGCCATCATTTCACGTATTGCCACGGGGCAACAACATTTGATGGGAATACAAAGATGAATAAGTTACAATCCTTCCTCTAAAGCTCTTCAGAGTATAAAAAGCAAACTATCCCTTTTAAAGGTACTGTAAAAGTCTCCACCAAGTTCTCATCCTCATTCATAAATTAAGCTGCTTTCCCACTGAAATACTTTTAATGTGTTCACTTGTATTGTTAGGACAACTAGTATTACAATGGAACTCATTTTGTTTGGGGTGGGTTAAACATTTTTTTTTTTATGTGATGCTGAGGATCGAACCCAGTGCCTCTCACATGCTAGGCATGCATTCTCTGAGCCACAACCCCAGCCCCTCATTTTGTTTTGAACAATATTTATTCCACACAAACAAAAAGAATATCAGCTATATTAAGGATATAAACAGACTTTTGTGAACAAGTCTAGGGAGTCTATGGATCAATCATAAAGCAGGCAGCACAGTGCCTGACTCATATATAAAGGTTAATTCCTCATCCCTCCCTAGTTTCAATCAACGGATTTACACTCAAATTTTTATTTCATTTCATTTATTTTAGTGGTGGTGCTGGAGATTGAACCCAAGGCCTCGGGCATGTCAGGACACATCCCTAGACCCAAACTTCTTTCAAAGATGTGACATCTATGTACAGTCCTTGTTCTTAGGAAACAAAGAACACCTGGAGGCATTAGCAAACAAGATAACATATTAGAAGATGCTAATTGTTCAACACAGAAAACAAGTACAAAAATTTGGAGGAATATAACTGACATGAGATTGTGTATCCAAATAATAACTGACAGGAATAGTAGAATTGTAGTTTATTTTTCTTAATAGATAAAAAATATTTTGTGGAGAAATACTCCAGTAAAACTGGCTACAAAGCAAATATCTATAATACCAAAAGTACTTTCACTCTAGCTTCTCTCATAACCTTAGAAATGAGTGCTAAAGTTAGAGGAGGGGATAAGCAAATACATGAACTTAAAATGGTGCTGAAGTATTTCTAACCACATTATGTTTCTGTGAGTTAATTTCATTACGCCTTCCAATATTGTTCTGAAAAAAGTTCCCAACCAAATCTTTCTTCTACTCCCCTTTCTCCACATAGGCAACGATTTTTTTCTGCATTGGTAGAAAGTACAAGGTATGTCACAAAAATTGGCTCCCAAAGCCTGCAGTTTTTGACTTAACATTCTTTATATTAAATTTATAATATGGACCAGAAGAACATCCTTTCTTAAATTCTTCCCCTAAAGAACACATCAAAATGTATTAATATTCTGGAACATCAGTAAATATGCATAATTTTACTTATAATTTTACTCAGCAAACACAATTCTTTACCATGCAGTAATAAGAAATTACTACATGGTAGATTTCCAAATCATTTCCTAAAGGACAGTGACACTGCTGAGTCACCACTACCAACTGGCATCGTTTCCATTCATTTAATGATTACAAATTCAGCATGTGTTAAGCCCAGATACACTCTTTTTTAGATCCTAAGACAAATAAGGTCCCTACTCTCGTAGAGTTTACAAGGACATGGGAACAATGCAATACATTAACAAATAAGCCAGAATTACATCAAACAGTGTTTTGTACTATGCAGAGAATTCAAATCTGGTGAGATACCAGTGACATAATGGTCAGTAGAGAAAGCCGCTAAAGAAATGAATTTGAGCAGAGATGAGAATGGCAAGAAGACTGCCATTCCAAATCAATTGGAAAAGACTTCTGGGTGAAAGGTACAGCCAGTGGAAAGGCAGGAACAAGCCAGAGATGTTTAAAGAGGAATCCCAGCTTGTATGGGGTATCATGATCTAGAGTAAAGAGAAGTTCAGATTCAAGGGGTAGGAAGATCATCAGACTTTGTAAGCCAGGATAATATATTTATATTTTATCTTCAGTGCAATGAAAAGCCATTTAAGGAAGCCACATAAAATGTGAGGTTGTGGGCTGGGGTTATGGCGCAGTGGTAGCGTGCTTGCCTAGCATGCATGGGACACTGGGTTCGATCCTCAGCACCACATAAAAATAAAATAAAAATATTCTGTCCATCTACAACTAAATAATAAATATTTTAAAAAATGTAGGGTTGTATTCACTAAGAATTAAAGTCAAAACTGGGGGGGGGGGGGGAATACATATATAGTCCATGTAGTTGATTGCTACTATACCTGCACTCAAAGAAATTCATCCCGAGACACCAACATAGAATCTTGGAATAAAAAAAAAATCTTACAGAATATAAAGTTTCATTTTATATATACATAAACTGGAGGGGGGAGAAAAAGACATCATTCAGATTGCTTCATTAATGGCTAAGAGAAATCTCTCCAAAAGTAAGTAAGGATAACTAAGGTATGTGAAATACATCATAAACTCAAAGCTAACATTAATCAGAAAGTTGTCCTTTTTTGTGCCCACAAACTGGACCACCATGAGATATATATGACCCATCACAAAATTGAGCCCCTGACCTCAATTTAAAAGTGAAAATTTAGTTGAAGCATATGCCCAGTAATATGTTTGATCAACTCTAGTGTTCCAAAACCAAATCACTTTTCATATAATAAGTTGAGAGACTTATTCATCCAGTGAATGATAAAGAACCACTATGGCTGGGTACCACACACACGCCTATAATCCCAGCAGCTCTGGAAGCTGAGGCAGGAGGATCATTCAAAGCCAGTTCAAAGCCAGCCTTAGCAAAAAGCAAGGCACTAAGCAACTCAGTGAGACCCTGTCTCTAAATAAAATACAAAATAGGGCTGGGGATGTGGCTCAGTGGTCGAGTGTCCCCAAGTTCAATCTCTGGTACTCCCCCCCGCAAATTAGAACAATAATTTTCAACAAGGAAAAAAACAAAACTGAGCTGTAGCTAATGTGATTCGCCAATATAGGAGACTTGCTTCTGTATTTATCATCTTAATTTAAAATGCAAGAATATTTTATAGTATAAACAATTTTAAGCCTAAGCCAGGCTATTATATCATGCATTTGTTCCTCAAGAGGAATGAAATAGGATTTCAAATATCCTTGAAATTTCTGGACACAAAATTGAAAAATCACTTAAACTGCTTGGTGTAAAAATGGCAAAAGTGCATATTTTTAAGAAAAGGTGTGTCATGCAAAGTGTTTTAAATACAACTCTAAGACTTTAGAACATAGGGTATAAGAAAAAGTGCCATCAACATCACAGTATAAAGTTATGCTATTTTTTAAGGTAAATCTATTGTTTTTCTGAATAACATCTGCATGATCACCCCAATCTATAACTAACTTTTTGCTTTCTGGAAAAGCACTGTTTTATGATATTAATTCACTTGAAATCTGACAAGTAATATAATTAGGGGTTTTTCAAATTTTGTTAAAAGTTCATTATATTTTCAGTAAATCATAAAATAATTTTAACACTCTCCTATCCAACTTCAGGGCTGAGCATCAAAAATCAGTTATCAAAGCTAACCAGTGCAGTGCTACTCCTAATATATTTATTTTCTCCTTTCTTTTTATAATTCATTTTTCATTATAAGATTTGGTTGCCTCTGTGAAGTTTTTCCTGTGTGGCCTAAGAGAATACTATGAAATTCTTGGAACTGTATCCCTACTCTAACTCTGGCTCAGTTCAGTGAAAATCAAGCAAATCCAGCTAGTGAGAGCAGGGAAGCCCTATGATAAAACTAAACTACACCTTGCAAAGAACCTTTAAATACTTTTCCTTGGAAAACTACATATGACTCAAGAGCTAAAAACAGGTATGGTTGTTCACTAAGGTCCTTTTCCTGTATTGTTTTAAGTGAAATTCCACAATTCATGGTTCTCTGAATCTGACCTTCACTTTCACATCACTGTGTCTTTGGAAAGTTTATCCCTCTATATCCCAAATTCAGTGCTTAGAATTCTCTCACCCTTCCAGGTTCAATTCCAGGGAAATTTCCATTGGGTTGTCCTTCACCTTATATGATGGAAACCTGTACCTCATGTTATAAACTACTTATTTAGTCTGAGTTTTACAAATATCTTTTCTTCATAGTACCAGCCATAGTACCCTATGCATAGGAGGCATTCAAGATTTTTTTCAATTTAAAGTTAAGCACGTTTGCTACAAAACAAAGTTAAAAATATTAAAATTGCCCTAGATAATCAAGATATTAAGAAGAACACAGCAAGTTGATCTAAGAACAACTCAGAACATTTTTACTAGATTCCACCTCTACAGGTGAAGAGCAGTGTCTGTGTCACAGAAGCCCTGGCTCCTGTCTCATAGCTCTGCCTCACTGTGATGGTGTGGGAGAACTGTGTCACCTGCAGATCCCCTAAAAGCAGTTCTAGATTCAACAGCCTTTCCAAAAGCATAGTTGCCTTCATCACAGGAAGAGAAAGGACCACAAGGCTGAAGAGCAAAATTAACCCTGTCAGAACCCATTGAGATATCTCAGCAAGGTGAAGTTTGACCAGAGGAGGACAGTCCCTGCCTCACCTAGAGCGGGAGCTAGCTAGTGAGTTCTTCTCTGAGGCTTCCTCCGCAAGAACTTACAGAAACTTGTTCCCAAACAGAAGGGAAACTGGCAAGGAAAGGAAGAAATTAAGTTGGCAGCAATCTTTGGGCAGTTTTCCTAAATTCCAACTTCTCACTTTAATTTAAAAGGGAAAAAACTGGGCATGGTGATGCATGCCTGTAATCCTAGCAACTCAGGAGGCTGAGGCAGGAAGATTGCAAGTTCAAGGCCAGCCCCAGCAAGTTAACAAGGCCATGTCTCAAAATAAAATAATAAAAAAGGGCTGGGGATGTAGCTTAGTGGTGAAGTGCCCCTGGGTTACATCCCCAGTACCACAAATATAAAAAGTAAATAAATAAATAATAAAAGGGAAGGAAAAAAGGCCTCCAATGTCTGCCACTGAGTTTTGAAAACCCTAATCTGTTCTGAGATGGTTTAGTCTTAATTTTACATCCTCAAAACAAAGTCTCTCCTCTTCCTCTATATTCTCATAGAAATATCAGAGAGGTGAGTGCTCTCTGTGCTTCTCCTTTTATCTTCCTTTATGATGAAAATGTATAAGAAACCACACAGGAAACAGAAGTCCAGCATCATTGGGGAAAGAGACCCAGGCTTCTCTCTATCATTTGTCTAGGGAAGTACAGCCCAAATGGCCCGTCTATCTTCAAACTGTCTCTACCTATTACATACCCAAATGAGAATTACCCCTACCCAAACTGACAAAGTAGCAATGAGAAATGCTAGATTTAATGTTGCAGTGATAAAACCTAACAATTTTCTTCTTTAAAAACTGCCCCTTTTCCCAGTAAATATTTTGCTTATTGCCTGTTCTGTATAAAGCACTGGCATGTGGCACTTGTGGGCACATCTGCACATAGATGCACAGTTGATTATTTAACTTAAGCAAAATTTAAAATTGTGAATGCATACTAGTGAGAAAAATTCACATTTAAAAAATTCTTACAACTAGTTTTCTGGGAGAAAAAAATTCAATGCATTTACCAATAAATTCATGATATATTTACTTGAATAACTTCTTAAAAGTATAAGACTTTGGGATTTGAAAATATAATGATATATTTGCCTAAAGCAAGGAAGACAATACTGTAACAAGTAGACATCCTAAAAAATAAAAAATTAGAAAATCAGGGTTTCTAGAGTGACTGGACCCAAGGGGCTGAGCACTATCTATTCAAATGGTGAGAGGATTCTTGGGTACAAAATCCTACAGATGTCTTCTGAGGGATAGATACAAGGGATAGTATGAAACAAATGTAAATAGAAAGGAGTTCAAGTTAAAGTAATCAAGATGCTGAAGGTTAGTATCTTAAAAGAACAAGTCCTAAGTACATTGTTGCAAGTGTTTAAAAAGTGATTTCTCAAAGGAACCACCACAAGAAAATGAATTTTCAGACCTAGACTTCCAGAGTATGTAAATCACTCGCTGGGGGATACAGGTGTTAATACTTATCTATATCCAGGCACAATTCAGAACTGTAGGGATTTCCCCTGTGACATTAAGGGGTTGTTGTTGTTGTCGTTGTAAAAAAGGCCCATCTATCTTGAATCCACAATTATTTTCACATTTCAAGGATTGTAACACTTCCTTTAAAATACTTTGTGTTTCTGCTTTGTCTCTAGAGTGCTACTGTTGGCGTTATTTTGTCTGTAGTGGCTGTCCACCGATTCAGTTGGCAGATCCAAGTTTATTAACCCTGTCCTGATTACTTCTGCATTTAAGACCATGGCCCTGAGACGCGGGAAGCACCTGGTTAAGCCCTTGGAGCTTTGGGGGGAAAGACCAGTAGTGATCTTTTAAAACCTCAATTGGGACCTTCGGAAATTCTAGATATCCTGTCTCACCTGGTGTCCCTTCCACATTCCGTTTGGTGACCTGACACGTCATCCGTGCTCCTGTGAACACCTGCGGGAATCCCTCGCCCAGCCTTCATCAGAGCAACCACGCTCCCTCCCTAGCCCGGCTGCGCTCGCGGCGGGCCAGTCCCAGAGGCCCGCTCCCCACCCGGCAGCGGCCGGCCCACTCCCGCCGGGCCGCACCGCGCTTCTGACGTTCAGCGCCCGCCCCGGGGCGAGCGGGCAAGGATGCGGTCCGACACGGAGGCCCAGCGGTTCGTGAGCAGTCGCCCGAAGGGGCGTCCCGGGAAGTCCCTCGCTCCCGACGTCTGTCCTCCCAGGTGTCCAGCCAACCTGCCAGGGGACCGCAACCGGAGGTCGGACCGGGCCGCGGTGCCGTCGTGGCCGGCCCGGCCCGCCTCGCGGCGTCGCTCCTCCTCCGCGGCCCGCGGGCCCCGGAAGGCCGCCGGCCGCCACCTGAGGCGCCCCGTCTGGGGCAGGCAGTCGCCGGCGTCCGCTGCGCGGGCCCCGGCGCGGCCCCGAGCGCGCGCCCGGCCGCCCGCCCCCGCCGGCCGCGGCCCCGCGCGAGTTGCACTAACTTTCCCGGGCGGGGGAGGGGCGAGCGCGGGCCCCGCTGCCCCGGCCTTACCTGTGCTCAAGTTGTCGTTGATTTTGAGGGGCACCCGCAGGATGTAGACCAGGAAGAGCACGATGAAGAACCACACGGTGCAGAGATAAGTCCAGGACCAAACCATGCAGGACTTGAGCTGCTCCAGAAAGCCCGTGGCCGCTTCAGCCATTTTTCAGCGCTGCTCTCTGCTGCCGCGGCTCTCGGAGTCTGCCGGGATGATTCACCGGCCCCGAGGCGCCGCTCGCGCCGCCGCCGCCGCCGCGGCCCGGGCGCCCCCGAGCCCGCCCGCCGCCGGGGACACGGGCGCGGCGGGAAATCGCGCGGGCCGCGGCGCGCTCGCCGTCCTGGCTCCAGCCTTCTAGCTAACTCTCTGGAGGACCCTACAAGTGGCTTGCGTGGAGCGATCACGTGGCCCCTGCCCCGCGTTCTGATGCCTTTTATATTTATTATACTCATATTTGGGAAGACGGGCCAAGGGGAGCGCTGAAGGAAACTTGACGCAGAACGTTGAGCGCTTACAATATGCCAGGCAGTGTTCCCCGCTTTCTGTAATGTTAATCCTTACAACAGTTCACACGATTATCCCACTTGGATAGGTAGAGAAACTGAGGCCGTATGACAGTTGCCATATTTCACCCCAACGTCGAGCCGAAACCCCAATTGCAATCATAGATTCCAGATCCGCGGTATTAAACCACACGCTCTATTTCTTTCTCGAAGGACTCCAGCTCAGAGGGGTGAATGAACCCGGGACACTTTGAGTCTAAGAGCTGTGGCCCTGTCACCAATTAGTGGGTCTCAAGATCGCTATGTGTAGCAAGATTTTTGGTTTATAGATGCTATTTACCTTTGTTCTGTCTCTTGAAGCAGCACAGGGAGGGAGTTTCCAAAGTAATTTTGACAACATGAATATTCTCCAGGTTTGTTCCTTGGGTTTTTTTTTGGTTGGTTGGTTGGTTTTGGGTTTTTTTTTTTTTTGGCTGTAACAATTAAAATGACCCTTAGCTTGTTTTTTTTTTGTTGTTGTTGTTTTGGTTTTTTTTTTTTAGTTGTAGATGGACACAATATCTTTATTTATTTTTATGTGGTGCTGAGGATAGAACCCAGTGCCTCACATGTTCGAGGCAAGCGCTCTACCACTGAGCCACAACCCCAGCCCCCTTAGCTTGTTTATAATATAAACAATTCTCTGTAATAATGTTGGCTTATCCTGAAACTGCTACTTTAAACAAAAAATAAATTATGAAAAATTTCTGCCTGTGCTGAATTCTATTTATTTTATAAAAGTTTCCTGACATTTTCAGGTCTGTTTATGTCCACAAATTATTTGACTTTCTATGTGTTAGATGTTAATGAAGCATTTGCTAGTTTTTCCCATCATACAGCAACAGCCAGGGCAGATTTAGAAATCTGAGCATTCAGCAAAATATTTATAAATTTTGTGTTGCTTGTGTTGGAGTTCAGAATGCAATACCCCAAAGTATAGCACATAGGGTGCTTTGGTGTACTGACTACTTCAGTCAGAAGGAATTGGAAAGGCCTCAAAACTAAGATCTTTCTGATTTCCCATCCATCTGCCTCCAGACCTTATTTTTTCCCCAAAGCAAAGTGAGTCATAGAAACCAGAATTCCCCTTCCCAGAGATGGACCATAGAAGCTAGAACTCCTTTTCCTCAAAGCAAGCTATAAAACCTAGAAAGCTCATCCCCTCCCTTCTCCCTTCTCCTTGGAGACCCTCATTCTAAAGGGATCCTGCCCTATACCTCTAAAGGAAGGAAGGGATGATACACAGAGAAGCCAAAAAGAATTCAAACACAGGGCTTACTGGGCTCTCACTCGATCTGTTACCATTACAGCATATTCTTTTGTCCAATCATGTCTACATGACTGTCCATTCTTCATCAAACCTGAGCATAAAAATAGAGTATTCCTGGGTCATTAGGTCTTCATTTCTGAAGGTTCCTGTGTCATGTAAAACTTTTATTAAATACGTTTGTTATTTTTTTCTCTAACCTGTTTCACAGGAGTGTTGGCTGCCACCCTTACCATGGGTGAGGAAAGGTATTGCACTTTTCTGCCATCACACATAGTTGTAGTTTCCTCCATAACAAAATCAGCTCCTTTAACTTTTTACATGCAGGTCCTATTTCTGGCATAATAGAACTATTCATATTTTCATGAATTCCAGCTTTACTCTCAGCTCCTGTTTCCTCCACACATTTCGTCTACCACAGTGAGATACAGGCCAGGATAAGAGAAATTGGCACAAACATACTTTTTTTTTCTTTTTGTAGTTATTTATGGCAGCATACTATCAAATGATTTTTGCACCTAAAAATTATGTCCCAAGTCTTAGTAGAATAAAACAAAATGAGTATATTTTCTGCAATGATTAACTAATGCACTAGAATCTCTGCAATTCACAGAACTAGGATATTGTTTGCTTAATTTAAATGAACATTTGGGGGGGCCTGGATTTTTGCTGTCAATGAACCTCAGTGAAGGGACATGAATATGACTCAGTTGAACCACAGTTTTCTTATTGTCAGCTAGGTGTTCCTGGGGAGTCAGCCCTCTATTACTCATTGTTGCTTCTCCCTGATGTGCAGTCAGCCAAGGGGGTTAAAGACATACCTTTACGCTTCAACACAGAAGTGAGAAAGCATGAGCTATTGCAAATTGGCTGCCTCAGTATGGCTGGAGAGCAGGTTCTATGCAGAATGCCATGGAGACAGATTAATCTAACCTGATTTCAAGGGCCTTGTAGAGACGCTAATAAGGTGTTCTCATTATTTGTTATTGCACACATCAGTGGAAAGGACTAATCCAAAGATGTACATTTATGGGAATTAAAGAAATATTAATGAGGTGCAATTGACAGGCCTTGGTGACAGTGATGGTTAATTTTAGGTGTCAATTTGACTGGATTAAAGAATACTTAAAGCACAGTAAGGCATTATTTTGGGATGTGTTTATGAGAGTATTTCTGTAAGCACAAAGGAGCTTTAAGTGGGTTCCTGGTCAGGGAACCAAGAATGTAAGCACAAAGCATGGAGGCGGCCGGGCATGATGGCACATGCCTGTAATCCTAGCAGCTCGGGAGGCTGAGGCAAGAGGATCGCAAGTTGAATGCCAGCCTCAGCAAAAAGTGAGGCACTAGGCAACTCAGTGAGACCTTGTCTCAAATAAAACACAAAATAGGGCTGGGGATATGGCTTGGCCTAGTGATCAATTGCCCCAGAGTTCAATCCACGGTTCCAAAAAAAAAAAAAA
>CM053407.1:31958806-31984726 GCA_028644305.1 Xerus rutilus
TTTTAATCAAAATAAAAATCCATTGTCAAAAATATTTTGAATATGTAAAATATCATCAGCTATCTCAATTTTATTCTTTAATTTTTTAATTTTTAATTTGTTCTTTTTAGTTATACATGACAGTAGAATGTATTTTGACATATGATACATACCTGGAGTATAACTTCCCATTCTTGTGATTATACATAATGTGGAGTTTCCCTGGTTGTGTATTCGTATTTGAACACAGGAAAGTTACGTGTGATTCATTCTACTATCTTTCCTATTCACATTCTCCTCCCTTTCCTTCATTCCCCTATGTCTAATCCAAATTATTTCTCTTCTTCCCTACTGCCTCCTTTTTTAAAATTTTTTTAATGATGTCAATCTTATTCCACCTTCTTTACTGTCCCCATGCTCCCTCCCCCCTCCGTCCTCTTTGACCAAAGTTCCTGCATTCTTCCTGTGTCCTCTCCCCATTATGGATCAGCATCCACTTATCAGAGAGAACATTCAGCATTTGGTTTTCTGAGATTGGCTTACTTCACTTAGCATGATATTCTCCAACTACACCCATTTACCTGCAAATGCCATAATTTTATTCTCTTTTATTGCTGAGTAATATTCCATTGTGTATATATACCTACTCCCCCTTATTGTGTGTTAGCATCTGCATATCAGAGAGAACATTCAGCCTTTGGTTTTAGGGATTAACTTATTTCATTTAGCACGACAATCTCCATTTCCATCCATTTAACAGCAAATACCATGATTTCATTCTTCTTTATAGCTGAGTAATATCCCATTGTGTATATATACACATTTTCTTTATCCATTCATCAGTTGAAGGGCAACTAGGTTGGTTCCATATCTTAGCTATTGTGAATTGAGCTGATATGGCCACATCACTAAAGTATGATAATTTTAAGTCCTTTGGGTATATTCCAAGGAGTGGGATAACTGGGTCAGATAGTTGTTCCATTCCAAGCTTTCCAGAGTGGTTGCACCAATTTGAAATCTGTTCAGTTCCTTTGGCCATTTATTGATTGGCGTATTTGGTTTTTGTTTTTTTGTTGTGTTTTGTTTTAAGTTTTTTGAGTTCTTTATATATCCTGGAGATGAATGCTCTCTCTGAGGTGCAAGTGGTAAAGATTTTCTTCCATTCTGTAGGCTCTCTCTTCACATTCTTGATTGTTTCCTCTGCTGTGAAGAAGTTTTTTGGTTGGTACCGTCCCATTCTGTGGTTCTTCATTTTACTTCTTGTGCTTTGGGAATCTTGTTGAGGAATTCAGTTCCTAAGCCACAATGATGGAGATTTGGGCCTAGGTTTTCTTCTAGTAGGCACAAGTGTCTGGTCCAATGCCTAAGTCCTTGATCCAGTTTGAGTTGAGTTTTGTTCAGGGGTGAGAGATAGGAGTTTAACTTCAATTTGCTACATATAGATTTCCAGTTTTTCCAGCACCATTTGTTGAAAAGGCTATCCTTTCTCCTGTATATGTTTGTGGTGCCTTTGTCTAGTATGAGATAACTATATTTACATGGGTTTGTCTCTGTGTCTTTTATTCTATGTCATTAGTCTTTACACCTGTTTTGGTGCCAATACCATGCCATTTTTGTTACTATAGCTTTATAGTACAATTTAAGGTCTGGTAAAGGCACCGTAAACATACATTGGAGAAAAGATAGCCTCTTTAACAAATGGTGCTGGGAAAACTGGAAATCCATATGAAAGAGAATAAAATTGAACCCCTATATCTTACCCTGCACAATACTGAACTCTAAGTGGAACAAGGACCTAGGCATTAGCTCAGAGACCCTGCACTACTAGAAGAAAAAGTAGGAACAACTCTCCAACATGTTGGCTTGGGAACTGAATTTCTCAACAAGATTCCTAAATGCAAGTAAAATCAAGAGTCAATAAATGGGATGGCATCAAACTGAAAAGCTTCTTCATAATGAAGGAAACAGTCAACAATGTGTACAGAGATCCTATTAGGAGAAAATCTTCACTATCAATACCTCAGATAAAGCATTAATTTCCAGGATACATAAAGAACTCAAAAAACTTAACAGCAGAAAAATAAATACCCAATCAAAAAAAATGGGCAAAGGAACTGAACAAAGACTTTAAATAAGAAATACGAATGGTCAAAAAATATTTAAAGAGTTCAACATCTCTAGCAATTAGAGAAATGCAAATTAAAACTATACTGAAGCTGGGCGCAGTGGCGCAAGCCTGTAATCCCAGCACTTAGGGAGGCTGAGACAGGAGAATCATGAGCTCAAAGCCAGCCTCAGCAACGGCGAGGCGCTAAGCAACTCAGTGAGACCCTGTCTCTACATAAAACACAAAATAGGGCTGGGGATGTGGCTCAGTGGTCAAGTGCTCCTGAGTTCAATCTCCAGTACCAAAAAAAAAAAAAAACTATACTGAGATTTCATCTCACTCCGGTCAGAATGGCAGTTAGAAAGAATACAAGTAACCATAAATTTTGGCAAGGATGTGGGGAGAAAGTACTTTTTTTTTTTAATATCTTTATTTTATTTTTATGTGGTGCTAAGGATCGAACCCAGTGCCTCACGCGTGCTAGGCAAGCATGCTACCACTGCGCCATAACCCCAGCCCGAGAAAGTACTCTTATACATTGTTGATGGGACAGCAAATTGGTGCAACCACTCTGGAAAAGCAGTATGGAGATTCCTTAGAAAAGTTAGAAAACCATTTGACCCAGTTATCCTACATCTTGGAATATACCCAGAGGACTTAAAATCAGCATACTACAATGATGCAGCCACATTAATGTTTATAGCAATTCAACTCACAATAGCCAAGCTATGGATGAATGGATAAAGAAAACATAGTATATACACACAATGGAATATTACTCAGCCATAAAAGAGGAATGAAACTATGGCATTTGCCAGCAAATAGATAGAGAATACTAGAGAATATCATGCTAAGTGAAATAAGCCAATCCAAAAAAAACACAAAGGCTGAATATTCTCTCTGATTTGTGGGTGTCAACCCACTACAAGGGAGGATGAGGAAGGGAAGAATAGAAGTCCATTGGATTAGACAAACAGAAACCAAGGGAAGGGAGGGAGAGGAGAATAAAGACAGTAGAATTAATTGGTCATAACTTTCCTAGCCTTGTATTTGTACACACAACCAGGGTAACTCCACATCATATATGACTACAATAGTGGAAACCTAAATAGAATAAGTTATACTTTATGTATGTGTATTCTGCCAAAATACATTCTACTGTCATGTATAGCTAGAAACAAAAAAATAAAAAATTTCAGATCTGTTATTGTGATGCCTCCTGCTTCACTTTTCTCACTGGGATTGTTTTGGCTATTCCGGACCTCTTACTTTTCCAAATGAATTCCATGACTGCTTTTTCCATTTCTATGAAGAACATCATGGAATTTTAATAGTAATTGCACTAAATCTATATAGTGCTTTTGGTAGTATGGCCATTTTGACAATATTAATTCTGTCTGTCCAAGATCATGAGAGATCTTTCCATCTTCTAAGGTCTTCTTCAATTTCTTTCTTTAGTGTCCTGAGGTTGCCATTGTAAAGACCTTTACTTCTTTTGTTAGACTGATTCCCAATTTTTTTTTTTTTTTGAGGCTAGTGTGAAGGGGAGAGTTTTCCTGATTTCTCTTTCAGCTGATTCGTCATTGGTGTATAGGAATGCAATTGATTATGGATGTTAATTTTATATCCTGTTACTCTGCTGAATTCATTTATGAGTTCTGGAAGTTTTCTGGTGGAGACTTTTGGGTCTTCTAAATATAGAATCATGTCATTGGCAAATAGGGATAGTTTGACTTCTTTACCTATTCATAGCCCTTTAATGTCTTTCCTCTGTCTAATTGCTCTAGCCAGAGTTTCACGGATGATGTTGAACAGAAGTGGTGAAAAAGGGCATCCTTGTCTTGTTCCAGTTTTTAGAGGAAATACTTTCAATTTTTCTCCATTTAGAATTATGTTGACCTTGGGTTTAGCATATATGTTTTTAGCATATATGGGTATAGCATATATATATATTTTATGATGTTGAGGTATGAATCATACCTCTAGTGTTTTGAACATTAGTTGATTCTATATTTTGTCAAATGTTTTTTCTGCATCTATGGAGATAATCATGTGATTCTTGTCTTTAAGTCTATTGATGTAATGAATTATGTTCATTGATTTCTTTGTGTTGAACCAACTTTGTGTCCCTGGGATGAACCCCACTTGATCACAGTGCACTATCTTTTTAATACTTTCTTTTTATGTATTTGCTGGTATTTTATTAAGAATTTTTTATCTGTGTTCATCAAAGATATCGGTCAGAAGTTTTCTTTCCTTGCTGTGTCTTTGTCTGGTTTTGGTATGAGGGTGATACTAGTTTTATAAAATGAATTTAGAAGAGTTTCCTCCTTTTCTATTTTATGCAATAATTTGAGGAGGTATTCGTTCTTCTTTGAAGGTCTGGTAGAATTTGGCTGAGAATCCATCTAGTCCTGGGCTTTTCTTTGTTGGTAGGCTTTTGAGGGTGTCTTCAATTTCATTTCTTGAAATTGATGTGTTTAATTTTCCTATGTCCTCCTGATTCAATTTTGGTAGCTCATATGTCTCTAGAAATTTGTTGATGTCTTCAAGATTTTCTATTTTATTGGAATGTAAATTTTCAAAATATTTTCTGATTATTGTTGGTATTCCAGTACTGTCCATTGTGGCATTTCCTTTTTCATCACAAATTTTAGTAATTTGAATTTTCTCTTCCTTTCTCTTTGTTAGCTTGGCTAAGGGTCTAACGATTTTGTTCATTTTTTCAAAGAACCAACTTTTTGTTTCATCAATTTTTTTGTTTCAATTTCAATGATTTCAGCTCTAATTTTAATTATTTTCTGTCTTCTACTGCTTTTTAATAGGTTATTTGCTGACTTTCTATCCTTTAATGAATAAGCTCTATGTGATGAACTTTCCTCTTAGAACTGCCTTCATAGTGTCCAAGAGATTTTGATATGTTTTATTGCTATTATCATTTACCTCTAAGTATCTTTTTATTTCATTCTTAATTTCTTCTGCTATCCATTAGTCATTCAATAACATATTATTTAGTCTCTAGGTGTTAGAGTAGCTTCTACTTTTTATTTTGTCATTAATTTCTAATTTCACTTCATTACAATCTGATCAAATACAACATATCACCTCTATTTTTTTTCTATTTGCTAAGCATTGCTTTGTGGCCTACCTAAGATACAGTCTATTTTAGAGAAGGATCAATATGCTGCTGAGAAGAAAGAGTATTTGCTCACTGATGGATGAAATACTCCATCAATTAAGTCTGTTAAGTCTAAATTATTGATTGCATTATTTAGTTCTATATTTAGTTTTTGTTTGGAGGATCTATCCAGTGGTGACAGAAGTGTGTTAAAGTCACCAATTATTATTGTTTTGTGATCTATTTCAATCTTTAAATTGAGAAGGGTATTTTTTGATGTACATAGATGCTCCATTGGGGCATAAATATTTACAATTCTTATGTCTTGTTCACATATAATTTCCTTAAGCAGTATAAAATGTCTTTCTTTGTCCATTCTGATTAACTTTGGCTTGTAGTCCATTTTATCTGATATGAGGTTAGAAGCTCCTGCATTTATGAGATCCATGTGAATGATATTTTTTTTCCATCCTTTTACCTTTAGTCTGTGCATGTCTTTGCCTATGAGGTGTGTCTCTTGGAGACAGCATATTGTTGAGTCTTGGTTTTTAATACAATTTCCCAGTCTATGTCTTTTGATTGATGAGTTTAGGCCATTTACATTCAATGTTATTATTGAGAAATTATTTTTATTCCTTGTCATTTTGATTGATTTCTCATTTTTAATTTGAATTAGTTTCTCTTTTAATTAACTATTCTTCTAGTGTAGTACCTCTTCTTTTCTGGTTTTCAGTTTTATTTTCCATTTCTTCTTCATGAAATTTTTTATTGGGTATGTTTTGTAGAGCAAGTTTTCTAGTTGTGAATTCTTTTAACTTTTTTTTAATCATGGAAAGTTTTTATTTCATCATCAATTCTGAAGCTTAATATTTCTGGGTATAGTATTCTTGGCTGACATCCATTTTCTTTCAGAGCTTGGTATGTATTATTCCCAGACCTATCTTTGAGGGTCTGGGTTGAGAAATCAGCTGAGATCTGGATTGGTTTCCCTCTAAATATAACTCGCATTTTTCTCTGGCAACCTTTAAAATTCTATCCTTATTCTTTATGTTAGGCATTTTCATAGTAATGTGCCTTGGTGTATATCTGTTGTAATTTTGTATATTTGTGGTCCTGTAAGCCTCCTGTATCTGATTTTCCATTTCATTCTTTAGATTGGGGAAATTTCTTGATATTATTTTATTGAAAAGTTTGTGCATTCCTTGGTTTGTATTTCCGAGCCTTCATCTATCCCAATAAATCTTAAATTTGCTCTTTTCAGGTTATGTCATATTTCTTGGAAGTTCTGTTCATGGTCTCTTAACATCTTTTCCCTATGGTCAACTTTATTTTCAAGATTATATATTTTCACTACTGGAGTGACTGCACCAGGTACACCCAGAGGAATGAGAAGTTGTGCTCCATTTGTGTACAATATGTCAAAATGCACTCTACTGTCATGTATAACTAATTAGAACACATAAAACAATAAAATGCTCACCCAAACTTACAATAAAAGGAAAGCATATTAAACTATTTTTTTAAAAAATTGTATATCTTGTCTTCATTGCCTGAAACTCTGTCTTCTAAGTCTTCTAAGTGGTTTAGTCTGTTGGTGATGCTTTCCATTGAATTTTTAATGGTTTATTGAGTCCTTCATTTTGAGGATTTCGGCTTGAATTTTTTTTTTTTTTTTTTTTAGGATCTCTGTCTTTATTGAAGTGAGCTTTCACTTCCTGTATTTTCTCTCTGATTTCACTCTTTACATCATCCTTTACCTTTCACTCCTTACATCATCCTTTACCTCACAGATGAGTCTAACTATGTAATTCTAATCTCCTTCTCTGACATTTCTTCCACTGTGATATTGATGGATTTTGTTATTGGAATATCCTGATTTATTTGGGGTGATTTTTTCCCTTGCTTTTTCATATTTTTTGTGTTTCTACCCATCTAACAGTATGTATCTGATGCAGTAGAGTTTCTACCCTGTAGACTTATACTGTCCCTGAAGGTTTCCAGTATCTCATCACTTAGGGGGACAAATAATAACAATAACCAATGCAAACAATATACAGCATTAAACCAGTTTCTGCTATGACATCTACAATGTTGTCACAATAAACAGAAATGATATGATTGGTTATTGCCTACAATAAAAACAGCAAGTTTGCAAAAGGTTTATAATTTCATATGGTGGATGGGAAGAGAACAGAAGTGATGTAGGATGTAAAGATTAGGAAGGAGGAGAGAAAATAGAATAAAAAAATGGAGGAAGTGTGAAGGAGAGAATAATAGAGATTGGTGTTAGCAGAAGAAAAGAGAGAAAGAGAATCAAGGGAAACAGAAAAATGAGAGAAAAAAGTATATATAAAGTAAAAATTTTTAAAATTCAAAATAAAAAAAATGAAATAAACTAATCAAACACCCTAGTCCTCAAAAAACATATCCATGAAAAATAACTGGCTTCAAAAATGCTAGAAATTGAAGAAAAAACAAATATGCATATGTATAAATATCCATTTACCATTAAGGTAACAATTAAGCAGAGAAAAGAATAAAGGGGGGGAAAATTTTGATGAAAAGTTAAAGAATTGTTTCTGTTGGAGATCAAAAGATTCTCAGCTTCCCTTCTCGGCAGTGTTAGGTGGGGTCATCTGGAGTATGATGCTCACTCTACCCTCAGGGTGGGGTTGCTAGAGTGAGAAAGGTAATCCCATTGGTGGAACTCCAGGAATTGGGGTTTAGGCTTAGGTGGACTCCAGGCTCTTCGTTGAATGCCAGTTGGTCTGGAAATTTTAAATCAGTGTACTCCAGGGCCCAGCAATTGCCAGTCATGCTAGAAGACTGCTCCCCAGGGATCTCCTCTGGGTTCCACATATGTGGTGGAGGAGCCAATTCTTAGTTCACTATGTCACTTGCATTTCCGGGTCTCAGGTTCAGTCTCCAAACTCAATCTCCCCTGCTCTTTCAAATTCCTGTCCAGGTACATCTCTCCCAGCTGGTCCTGCAAGCAGCTGGATTAGAGTGGAAGGGGAACACCCCATGGGTTTCCACAACCAGTTGTCCCCTTTGCAAACCTCTCCACATGTTTGATTTTCTCTGGGTCACTCAGGGACATTCTATGTCATGCAGTGTGGGTTTGCCAGGCCTGTATTTCAGGCCAGACTTAGGTTTTCCAGGAATTAATCAGCTCCCTCAGCTGCTGGCTCCAACAACACGGCTGCAAAATGTTTCCTTCCCCCATCCTCCACACACAGCCTAGAGAGATGTGGTTTTTTTCTTGTACAAGGACACTGTGCAGTACACCTTTCAGTTTAGTTTGGAAGTCTTTGATCTCTAAACTCTCCATACCTAGACGTGCTGTGGTCCTCCTAAAAATGCAAGTTCCTTTAATTCCCTTATCCCTCCACAGTTCTCATGGAGGAACTGCTCTGGCTAGTGCCTCTGGCTGCAGCAGTGGCTGTGGTGCTGGCAATTTCTTCCTTTTATTATATCCAAACTCTTGAGTCCATGATCTGCTATGAGTGTCCAGTATTAAATTCCACTAAAGCTGCCCACCCCTCCATTTTTATTCATTCATCCACCTTGCTCATAAACTGCCTGTCCGCTTTCTTGATTTCATACCACGAAGTAGCCAGGAAAGTGACTTTTCCTATTTCACTATCTTGAAACAACTGGCCTTATTATTTTATTTTAAAACAGTATGGTTTTGGTGCATAACTGGGCTAGGATTTCAGAAAACAGAGTCACATCTAGATATCTCAATGCTAAAATGACATGATTTCAAAAAATATGCAGCCCTAATGATAATCATCAGATAAAATAATTCAAGTACAAAAACAACAGTCTGTCTATTCACCTCCCACATGTATACTATGTTCTTTTGTGATTTTGGCTTCACATTTCAGGTTCATGAACACAAACCTCCAAAGTACAAGACAGGAGTTTTGTTTGTTTGCTGCCATACTATGGATTTAACTCAGGAGTGCTTACCCCCAGCCCTTTTTATTTTTCATTTTGAGAAAAGGTTCTCATTAGGTGGCTGAGGCTGGCCTCGAACTTGTGATTGTCCTGCCTTAGACTCCAGAGTTGCTGAGATGACAGGTGTGCACCACCACACCTGGCATCATGGAACCGATTTAGATACATAATTAAGCAATCTTTTGTGTTAAAAAAATAAATCCAATTAGACTGATCTTATAGAGTTATCAGTAGAAATAAGAAAAATCTAATATCTGTGACATGAATGCAGCTCATTTTTTATTGACATAGTGTTTATTCTTAAATCCCCCCCCCATATTTTTATTGGTTAATTATAGTTGTACATCCTAGTGGGATTTGTTGTTACATATTCATACACCTGCAATGTAATTTGGCCACTATAATTCCCCAGTATTTTCTCTTCTTTCTATTTCACTTCAATTTTCATGAAATCACCCCCCCACACACACACACTTTTCATTCCCTTTTCCTCTCTAGCTTTCATATGTGAGAGAAAACATAGGATCCTTGACCTTCTGAGTTTGGCTTATTCCCTTAACATAATGTTCACAAATTCTATCCATTTTCCTGCAAATGACATAATTTCATTTTTCTTTATGGCTGCTATTCTTAAATTTTTTAAAATTGATTTTATTCTTTTAAGCAAGATAGATTCTCTTATATTTTACTGATTATAATTTTGTGCCAATTTCTGACATGCAAGACTAAGGTGTGAAAATTTCACAATTATCTGGCATATTTGGCCTATGCAGAAAGCTAATTAAAAAAAAAAGGAAAGATTGAAAAACCAGAGTATTTTTATCTTAAAGTGCATCTCAAGCTAATATTAAGTAATGCATTGCCCACTCCAGCATAATTTAGCTGTATATCTAATATTAAATCTAACCTCTTTAACTTACATTGGAAAATTCATTTCAGGTTTTCATTTATTTGACATTTCAATGCCATTTGCACAGTTACTAAATTTAGCACCAAATGTGCATTTAAATGTAATGGGTTCATCTCCTTGTTAATCATAAGTTAGTGAATATGATTATGATTGAAGCTGTGTCTTCCCTTGAGTTTTTTCCTCCCTCTCAAAATTATCTTCATAATAGTATTTTTACAGTATAACTTTGCCTCTTTGAACAAGTACATTGTTCATCCTTTGAGCAGAAGATGTCTATAAAACCAAGCCAATTTGAATTAACTTCTCAGTATGACTGATAGGACAAACTATAGCAAATAATTTGCTATAGCCTATATTTAATTATCTGTACTTCTTTATCTCGTATGAATTTCATATTACACTTTTATTCTGAAAAAGGCATTTATTTTGGGCTATCATATTTAGACATATCTATTAAGTGTTCTTTATAGTTTTGTTCATTGGTCTATGTTTCTTTGTTAGGTATCCTTGGGGTTTAGCACAGGTCCTATGTTGAGTTGGAAGAGAGAATGGGTATAGTTGTTTGATTTTTTTGACCTCTCAACAAGTTGATTTTCTAGACTTATGACATAGAAGCCCTGTGTGATTTTCATGTAAGAAAGGTTGAACATATGTGAATGACAGGGTAAAATATTTCAGTCTGAGGTAGAAGTATCCAACAGAATCATTAGCTAGTTTTCTATCACTAAGAATATTCTAAAAAAGGTTTGGCTGACCACCTAGGCTCATCTGTAAAATAGGACCAACAATAGCTTGTTTTATCGTGTCAGAAGGGATTCTTGGGGGCTGGGGTTGTGGCTCAGTGGCAGAGCGCTTGCCTCGCATGTGTGAGGCACTGGGTTCAATCCTCAGCACCACATAAAAATAAATAAATAAAATAAAGACATTTAAAAAAAAAAAAGAAGGGATTCTTGGAGAGAAGGTATGGAGTTGTATGACCAATTCATCTTGGTTTACTGGAACTTTCCCAGTTTTTAAACCACAAGTCTCTTGTCTGGGAACCCCCACGCACAGTTGGGCTAAATGACCTCTCAGTTTTATTTCAAGTCTTAAGTCTCTAAGATATAGAGTCTACCCTAGGCAAAACTGGGAGGAAGTTTCTTTTCTCCACCTCTTACTGGGCTTTCTGTATCTTCAGCTGCTGTAGGACTTTTCTTTCTTCCCTACTTTCAAAATTTGCTCTCACAACTATTTCTGCATAAATAATTTATACCAGCCCAGAGTTATTCTTCCAAGTACTATTAACAGATCCCAGATATCAAAGCCACAAAACAAAACAGTCCTTCTCAAGTTTTTTCAGGCATCAGTATATTTGGGGAGTCAAGGGACTCATATCAAACCTTAATATACTGACAAATTCAATTCTATCATACAAGGTAAGAATAAATATGAGTATACATTAACATCTGCAATTTTTAAAATCACAACTAAAAACACATATCTGTAAAGAAGCAGACAACCAAAAAATTAATCTATGCTTTGCTGTTTCTTTCATTTCTAAGTTACTATTTATTCATCTATTTTATTGCTCTAGTAAGACTCCAGAAAGCAAATATAGTCACATGTCACTTAATGACAGGATATGTTCTGAGAACTACATTGTTAGTTGATTTTGTTGTTATACAAACATCATAGAATGCACTTACACAAATGAAGATGGCTACATCACTAGGTGATATAACCTATGGGGCTGCCATCGTACCCATAGTACATGGTTGGCGGAGACATCATCACATCATGCATGAGTGTAACAGCATTGAGCAAAGGTTTAATAAAAAGGCACGGGAAAGAAGCAACTTTAAGAAAATGATTCTCTTTTTCACAAATTAAGATTGCTGTTTTAATCTTGTCCACAAAACACCTGAGTTCCAAGAAAGACTGGAGAAGACTGAGGTAAACAAATGAAACTCCAAATTCAGATACTAACCATGCTCAGGTGGGATTTAATCATGATATTGTAAGAACAACATTTAATAAGTAATTTACTAAGTTAGTAAGTAAATATGTACAAAAACAGTCTCCAAACTTTGGCCAGCAATATAAAAAAAAATTCTTAATCTTATTCCCAAAGTATGCAAATCTGTTTAGTTACAAGTTTGATCCACACTACCAACATACTATGGACACAATGAATAGTATGTGGGCATTTAAAGCATGAGTTAAACATAAACACAAGGGCTGGGGTTGTAGCTCAGTGGTAGAGGGCTTGCCTTGCATGTGTGAGGCACTGGGTTCAATCCTCAGCACCACATAAAAATAAATAAATAAAATAAAGGTATTGTGTCCATCTATAACTAAAAAAAATTTTTTTAAAAAACCATAAATGCAAGTTATATCATTGCCACTCTATGCCCCATGGATTGTCTATGTGCCTCTAGACTGCCTGAACCCACTTTAAAGATGAGCAATATGGAGAACTTACTGTCATTTCATTATTGCCAGCCTCCCATAAATCACATGACACCATTGCTTCCTATAGCTGCTAACTCTAAAATAACTTTGGATCAAGCATTCATCTCTATCGATCTTTTGAGGGGAAACCCAAATTTTATGAACTTAAATCATTCTACCCTGCAGGAAACTTAACTCTGCATTACCAAAATGACACATCACCCCCTGCAGCAATCACATTTTACTCTCAAAGTCATCTTTTCATTGGCTAGAAAGAGTCAATGAAAATTTTCTCTGAGGCAAAACCCTTCAGAGAATCAAGTGTTCCTGGTCAACTGCACCCTGCCTGTGTTATTTTTCTAAGACCACCATAGCAAATGACTTCTTTCCTCTGAACTCTAGCTGCCTTGGTCTCTCCAGACTCTCAGCACTGTCTCCTTGATTCAGGGTTCTTATTGGTCTGTGCCTCAGTCTGCCCAACACACAGGGGCCTGGAAACTCTCTCAAGAGTGCTCACTTGTTTCCCAACTCTTAGGGATCACTGTGTTTTACTACCTCATGTCCAGGGTCTTAAAAATCGTTGTTTCCTATATTCTGTCCATTTCATTGTTGTTTCAGGTGTGAGGGTAAATGGAGCAACAGCCATTAAAATGTCTCCCAAATAATAACAAGATTTATAATTGGATGAATCTTTTAAGACAAGCACAAATTAAATAATTTTTAGAGGGGATAGCCTTTGGGTCAGGATTTAAGGTATGGGTAGAATTTGGACTTAATGAAAGGGCATACATGGTACAGGGAAATGAAGCATAAAATAATGAGCAATTAAGTGGAGGGGTAAATGGAAGTGAAAGTGAGTGTCATAGTATGGATAGTTTTGTGAAATTATTTCCAGGAATAAATAACATATATTGAAAGTGTTCTTGTTTTATGGATGAAATGATCTGTGGTCAATGCTTCACATGTTGGAAGCTAAGTACCCAGTACTGCACTGATGAGAGGTGGTGAGGAACCTTTTAAAGAGGTGGGGTCTAGTGGGAGTATTTAGGTCTCTGGGGGTGCTGCCCTTGGAAGAGATTAAGGTAGCTCTCATGGGATCCTAAATTCATTCTTGAGAGCACGTAGTTATAAAAGAAGAAGACTGGCCCCTCCCTGCTCTCTAGTTTCCTATCTTGCCATGTGATTATTCTCACAAGTCCTTCTGCCATGATACCATTTGTCATGAGGCCCTTGCCAAAGCCAGTGCCATATTGTTTGGACCTTCATCATCCAAAACTAAATAAGCCTCTTTCATTTATAAGATGTCCAACCTCAGGTATTTTGTTATAGGAACAGAAAGTGAAGGAACACACATTTCAAACAAACAAGATTTTATAGATTACTTGCTCTACACTATGCAAGTATGCTATCTTCTGTTCCAGTGAGTACATTCACTCACCAAGAATGTGGTGTTCTAGGTGAGCTCCACATTGGTGAACAAAAGAAGGATCCCTGCCCTAGGGGAGCCTACAACCAAGGACAGGTGGGGAGCGGGAAGGTGGTAAAGAAGGAAGACAGTAAATAAGATATAGTCACACTCTTCACATCGTCATCATTTTCCATGAAAATCTCTGCATTTCTTTCACATGAGACCATAAATTAAATGGACTAACTTACTGAGTGACTTGTATGCCAGCCTGTTTCTTTTATGTTCATAGGTGTCCTGAGGGGGTGGAACAAGTTGCTTTTAAAGAACACCTAATAAAAATAAACTGTGCACGGTTAGATATATGTTTAGGGTGCAAAAATAGCCTTATGTTGTGCTACAGATGAGTAAGGCTTTATAAAATAATAAGTAGGTTGTGCTAATTGGTAGGTATGTTATGGCTAAGAGAAGAGTAGTTCCACTCAGAGGGACACTAAACTCTGCTGGCTTCTAACTTGAAATTCGCTGAACATTTAGTAAGAGAAGGGATATAACAAGTATTATTATTATTATTATTATTGGTACTGGGGATTGAACTCAGGGGTACTCGACCACTGAGCCACATCCCCAGCCCTATTCTGTGTTTTATGTAGAGACAGGGTCTCACTGAGTTGCTTAGTGCCTCGCCATTGCTGAGGCTGGCTTTGAACTCGCAATTCTCCTGTCTCAACCTCCCTAAGTGCTGGGATTACAGGCTTGCGCCACCACACCCGGCTTATTATTATTTTTTGTCTCATGAATTTATACAACTTGGTGATACAAAATAATGCCCATATGTACGAAAAAAGTTCTCAATAGACAAATTTAATTTTCATGGATCATCTTTTTAAGACCAAAAATCTGAGGGCAACATTGCCCTTCTGGACATTTAACACTGTGGAATGTGCCTTTTTATACAATGGATGTCTTTCAGGTTTAAACTAGGTTATAGGAATAAAGAAAAAGTTCTACTTTTTCTCCCTCCCTCCCTCTCTTCCATTCTTCCTTCCTTCCATCCATCCATCAATTGGAGGTGGTTAATAAGAGGAAGCAGGGAGGAAGTGAGAATAATGCCAGCAGCTCTCACCAAACTCACTCAATCCCCCAATTACGGCCTTGAGGCCTTTATGGAGGCTGTTTCCTTGTGGAAATACTCTTCGCTGCATTTTTTTTTTCACCTCTTCTGCCGAGTTTACATGCCCTTTCTTTAATGAGGACTTGCCCTTGTTTTCTTTTCTTTTTTTCTTTTTTCTTTTTAGTTGTAGATAGACACAGTACCTTTGTTTTATTTATTTATTTTTATGGGGTGCTGAGGATCGAACCTAGTGCCTCATGCATGCCAGGCAAGTACTCTATCACTGAGCTGTTACAACCCCAGTTGTTTTATTTTCTTATTACATGTTTTTCATTGCCTGACATTTTGTTTTTGTTAACTTGTTTATTGTCTGTCTCTCCCCTAGTGCGTAAGGGTCTTACTTTCTAATTCACTGCTGGATTCCTAAGTGTCTAGAACCAGGAGGAATTCAGGAAGAGTTTGTTAAGTGAACGAATTAGGCTGAAAATAATTTAATAGTGGAGGTCTGTGAAATTTTTTCCAATAAAATGGAATGAATAAAATCTCTGGATATTATTCATGTCAGGAAACACTGGATTGTGGGGCCATGAACCCACTTAAATTGTATAAAGAGGTGTGTGGGTGGGTATTGAGAGAGAAAGAGAGAGAGAGAGAGAGAGAGAGAGAGAGAGAGAGAGAGAGAGAGAGAGCGAGAGTGCACACACACAATGTGCAGATATGAAAGCATTATTCTGGAAAGAGGAATCATAACTTTCTTCAGATCTCCAAATGAGCTGCTGACCAACAACAGTTGAGTTACTACTCTTGCCTTGAATATATTCAAACTTTCTACAAATGTTTGTGTGCAATAACCTAACTTATGGCTAAATGTTTCCACATCCTCAGTATTCTTTTCTTGGATGCTAGCCATGGAGTTATTCTTCCCAACATCCCTCTGCTGAATATCAGCCAAGTTTGACAAATCCAGGTATTCCAGAGGGTGAGATAGTGTCCTGGCCTCTCCCCAACACCTCCTCCCAACATCTCCCTGAACTGATTAGCCTGAAATGAGAACAGTGCTATCTGCTGGCAACTCTCAGGAACTACAACCAAATCCATTCTGATGATCAGAAACATGATCTCAATCCACTCAAATGTACACTCAGAATCTCCGTTTTTCCGTTCTTAAAAAAATATTTTTATGATTATTGATGGACCTTTAATTCATTAATACGCAGTGCTGAAAATTGAACCCAGTGCCTCACACATGCTAGGTAAGATCTCTAGCACTGAGCCAAAACCCCAGTTCCCATTTTTGCTTTCAAGAGATATTTTGAAATGCTTAGTTAGACATGTAGTCATAACATCTCTGATCACAAAAGATGCCAAACAAAAAATTATTAGGTAAATAATTTTATTTACCTAATAATTTAACCCTTGGTTAACCCAAATAGGTTTTTTGAATATTCTTCTATAGAATTATTGAACACATTCTGAAGTCAGAAATGTTTAAATGTTTTGGGAGGAGAAACATGTCAATCTTTTGTGGTTTTTTTTTAGTTTTGTATTTTTTTAGGAAAGTTATTCTTTTTCTTTTTTAAATATTTTTTTAGTTGTAGATGGACACAATGTCTTTATTCTATTGCTTTGTATGTGGTGCTGAGGATCGAACCCAGGGCCTCACACATGCGAGGCAAGCGCTCTACCACTGAGCTACAATCCCAGCCTGGAAAGTTATTCTTTTTAAAAATTTTTTTAGTTGTCAATGGACTTTATTTACATGTGGTGTCGAGAATCGAACCCAGTGCCTCACACGTGCTAGGCAAGCGCTCTACCAGCGAGCCACAACTCCAGCCCAAGAAAGTTATTCTTTAACTCAAGAATATCAGCACCAAAATGTCCATCATTCTATTTGGCTAGACCTTAAATCCCATTTGGATTTTTTTCTTTTTAGTTATCTGATGAGGTGGGATGAGGGGAAGAGTGAGGCTCTTTCTTTTAAGATTAGTTTAGGCTGCAAGTGACAAGAAATAAAATAGCAGTGACTTAAAATAGAAGTGTAATTCCCTCTCTGGTAAAAATCCAGGTAGACAGTTCCTGCAGACACAGGCTCCAATGTGTGAAAGACTGGGTTCAAACACCACTTGTGCTGAGACATAATGGCTTAAGGTGGTGGCATCAGTTTCCAGTAGCAGGATAGAGAAAGAAGGAAAGGAGAAAGGAGTGCATGAGTTCGACCCCGAGGCAAGACCCCTGCAGTACTTCCACTTTTCCCATTAGCCAGAACTGAGTCCAGCTCTAAGGAAAATGGAAAATGTCACTTCTGAGGGCAAATGAGCAGCTAAAAATGGATATTCAAGAAGGAACTACCAGTTTCTGTCACAGGTGACCCCTTTGACCTATCAGAATGCACCCTTCTTACTACACCAAGAATAGTAGATTTACTCCTCTCCAAGGGATATGCCACTGAAGACCCACTCTCTTCCTTTAGTCAGCTCACCGTCCCAGATATCTGGGTGAATACACAGCTCTCTTCACCAGGAACAAATGGATTGCCAGAAAACTATGAATGAAAATGTTATCTGCTCCAACACACACAATGTGTGTTGAAGATGGAGAAATGGAATGATTGCAATTCATAAATGGAACACAACAGAAATGACATGTCATCATTGGTTATTAAATACCACTCTGCATGGGTGCAGTTGGACAGGAGAAATAACTTCTCACACCCTGTCACACAGCAGGATAACTGTGGTTGACAACAATTAATTGGATATTTCAAAATAGAGAGTAGAGAGGATTTTGAATGTTCCAGCACAAAGAAATGACTAATGGTTGAGGTGACAGGTATGCTAATTACCCTGATCTGAGCACTATACACTGTGTACCTGTAAAAAAAATGCCACACAATACCCCATAAATATATAGTTACTATGTCAATTAAAGTAAAAATGAATTTCAGAGTCTCCCTACTCTGGCAGTTGAGTTCCTTGGTTAACCCATGGGACAGTCCTTGTGCTTCTGCTCTCTATGAAGAACTCCATGTGATTTCCTGGGGAAGTTTCTCCATTGTCTATTATCCTTCCTGGCTACAATTGGGGCTGCACAGCTTTCAAAGCTTACTGTAGTTGACCATGGTAACCCCAACATAGCAGTCTTCCCAGAATAGTTCCTGTTTACACCTGCTATTTCAATGTAATTATTAAAAACTTTTTCCTCAAACATACTGTGATTATTGGATAATAAATTCATCACTCCATTCCTGAATTAAATTCCCAAGGAGCTGAATTTTGCCAACCAGCACACCAACTTGGAGGAATCCAATCTTAGATGAGATTGCAGCCCCTGATATCACCTTGATTTCAGCTTGGCAAGGCCCTGAACAGAGGACCCAGCTACAATGTGCCCGGACCCTTGGAAACTGAGATAAATTTATTTTATGTTTTGTTTTTCTTTTTTTGGTACCAGGGTACCAGGAATTGAACTCAGGGCCACTGGACCACTGAACCACATCCCCAGACATATTTTGTATTTTATTTAGAGACAGAGTTGCTTAGTGCCTCGTCATTGCTGAGGCTGGCTTTGAACTCAGGGTTCTCCTGCCTCAGCCTCCTAAGCTGCTGGGCATACACTTATTTTAAAACATTACTTTTGTAATCATTTGCTATACAACAACAGAAAATGAATAATCTGAGACAAAGGACTTGGGTCTAAAGCCAATATGCTTAGTGTATTCCCATCCCTGCCTTTAACCTTATGACCTGTTAGTATTCTAGATCTGCAGTTACAAGTGAGAATGAACAATCCTGACAGGTTCAGTGGACTTGGGAACATTTCTGAATTAGTAACTAGTACATGGCAACACTTGCAAGATTTGATGTTGCAAGGAACTGAATTGGGCTCAGAAGTCTGCTCCCACCTTCCAGACCTGGGAGGACAGCTTCAGAATAGCTGTTAATCCCTTCTACCTCAGTTTGTAGATTAGCCATCTTCAGCCTGAGGGCACAGGTCACCATTCTGAGTCTTTCCAATTGTTAAAGCTGAGTCCATTTACTTTACAAGGTATGCAAGGTTAGAGTTCTGCTTTGTCATTGCCAACCAAGGGACATCAACTTTCCAGCCTGCAATATCTACACTTTACTGAATTCCCCTAGTCAGTGGGGACAATACCTGCTTCTTCTAATGGATAACTTTGGATGTCACAAGGATTAGAAGAGATCATGAGTATTTAGTGCCCAGGGGCAGAGGTGAGAGCAGGGGTGATGTATGGCTATTATAGAGCAAGACAGCATTCTAGCACACTGCATTGTATTCCAATGTTGGCAGGACTTCTGTTGACACACATTGCCTGTAGCTAATGCCATACTTTAGGGGTTATTATTTTCAGGACCAAATTCTGTACATGATGAGAGGCAGAAGTAATAAAAAACAAAACCAACCTAAAACAGCAGTGACTTAAGCAAGATATGTTTGTTCCTCAATAAATGTCCCACCAATCAGTCCAAGTCCAGTGAGGCTGTTATGACGTTAGGACTCAGGTGTCAAAGGATCTGTTTTTTAAATTTTATTGTGTTGCAGGAACTCATCTGACATTAGGAAAAATGAGCAATTTGTTATGTAAGTTGGCAAATGTTTTCCCCTATGGACGGTTAGCCTTTTGACTTTGCTAAGAGCAACTGAAGTCCTGTAGAAAACTTTGATTTGAATCCATTATTATATGGATTCTGAGTTGTGCCTGAAATTCTGTAATCTTCTGAAATTACTTTTAAAAAACCTGTTTCTTCATAAACTTTTATGAACTTCACAGTTTATACCATTAAATCTTTGATTCAATATTAACTAGGTGTATGGTGTAAGGTACAGATCCAACTTAATCCCCCTCACCTCAAGCTCGGTACCCTATTATCTCAATATCATTTATACAGTTAATTTATCTTTTCTTTCACTGATTTGAGATGCTTCTTTTACCATCAGGACTGGGGGTGTGGGGGTGTGGCTCAGTGGTAAAGTGCTCTGGGTTCAACCACTAGTACCAAAAATAAATAAATAAATAAAATAGATTAAAACAAGGACTGGGGATATAGCTCAGTTGGTCGACTGCTTGCCTAACATGCACAGCCTGGGTTCGATCCCTAGTACCACCACCAAAAAAAAAAAAAAAAAAAAACAAGATAAAACAAGACTGGGTACTAGGTTTTATCAAATGCTGCAGTAGTGTTTACTGAGAAGATATATATGTCTTTCTTCTTTACTATGCTTGTTAGATTTTTCAACAAGGAATAATTACGGCAGTCCAGGGATAAATTACACTTGGCCACAATGTAGTATTCTTGGTTATTGATATGATAAGAAATTTTGCTTTCAACTTTTCAGTGACATTTCATCTATCTTTTTAAAATTTTGGACACTATTTAAAAACTTTTATCACTCTTTTTCTACCACCTAGAATAATTCCTGTAACAGAAAATTATCTAAACGCAGAAACTCAGATTAAATTCACTATAAAACAGTATGAGTCTTGTGACTTTTTGAAAAGGTATTGGGAAATTTTCTCAATTTAGCCTGTGGATATGAACTACACCACTCTTCTACCTGTCAGGTTTGTATCTATTTCACGAAGTTCTAAATGTGAGCCTAAGTTATATTTTTTAAGTGAAAAATAGTCATAAAAAAGTGAGAATGTTGAAATGAACACCTGTATACCTATCAACCAGTTTGAGAAACTCCCAGGGATGCAATCAAATCTCTCTGAGCCATTCCCAAATCACACTCCTGTATGTTCCCCTCACACTATCCAGATTTGGCTTTGTAGTCCGTTGCATGTTTGATACATTTGGTCTATATAAAATGATAACATAAATGTATTATTTTACACACTTTTAAACACAATATCCTAGTGTAGTTACCGTCTGTAGCTTGCTTTTCTCTCTCAGCATTATTGTAGTATGTTAACTATATGAAGCTCTAAATTATGAGTTTTCAAAAGCTGTATGCTATGCGATGGAACAATCCACACCATGTGTATTCCTTCTTCATTGCTGGACATTTAGATTGGCTTAAGGTTTTCGCCATTTCTAATCCCTGGAATGGAATTTATTTCCTTTTTCCTTCATAAAGTCCCAGTGAGGAAAAAAACTATTGTACATGGGCAGGATTTTCCTTTCTTGGCTTTCCCCCACATTTTCCTCATTTTTTACTTTGCTTTTTCCTTATCTGAGGAGTACCCAAAACACTCATCAGAACCCTGATTCGCCCCATATTTTGCTGTTTGAAAAGAACTGAACAGTCTTCCCCAGTGCTTAATTCATACCTAGGAGAGCTGCAGCTTCGGTTCCTGGGTATTTCCTTTGGATACTACTTCGGGAAATAGGAGGCAAGCACTCATTGTTTCAGGCAAAAGTCAGGGATGGCAGATATCTGTATTCAGAATCAGTACAGCTTCTCTGCTAGGTAGGCAAGTTAGTACCACAAAACATGAAGTCAAAGATGAAGACAAGTTTCTACAGTCAGTAAGACTTCTAGGGGCATATATATATATATTTTTGGCACCACCGGGGATTGAACTCAGGGGAACTCCACCACATCCCCAGCCCTATTTTGTATTTTACTTAGAGACAGGATCTCACTGAGTTGCTTAACGCCTCGCTTTTGCTGAGGCTGGCTTTGAGTTCGAGATCCTCCTCCCTCAGCCTCCCGAGCCGCTGGGATTACAGGCATGCACCAGTGTGCCCAGCTCTAGGGGTATTCTTTTTTTTTAAAAAAAATATTTTTTTAGTTGTAGATGGACACAATGTCTTTATTTTATTGCTTTGTATGTGGTGCTGAGGATCGAACCCAGGGCCTTACGCATGCGAGGCAAGCGCTCTACCACTGAGCTACAATCCCAACCCTCTAGGGGTATTCTTGTAGTAAGAGAATTCCTTGGAAATTTATTTGGCTGAAAGCCTGGACTTTTTTACAAACTTTTCCAAGAACCCATTATTCTAAGATACAATAGTTTTGTTTCCTTTAACAGTCTTCTATTAATCTATTAATCAGTTTTAATTCCATGTAGTCCCACAAGCTAATGAATGAAGACTTATGTTGTTACAATGAGTGGCTGATAAGGTATCTGTGATACATGTGTTTTCTAGTCAGTGTAGAAGAAATTTGTTCTCTGATTCAATCACACTGCACAAAAACAAAAATTGACATTAAATTTATGTACATTGTTGTTAGGTTATACCAAAACCAGGGATAAAAATATCTTAGTATATCATGAGCCACTATAGCTAATAAGAACATTAATTTTTAACTTTATTCTTAGTGATTTCATTTGGTACTATGGCATTTTAAAAACTCAGAGTTAGTTATGAACTGGATATTTTTGGTCCCTGACATCTCTATAGTAGGAGCCTGTTATGTGTACTTTGACGCTTTACTGATAAGAGGATCTCCTACCAGTTACATGCATACTTAAAAAAATATTAGTGTGCCTAAGTAGACCTTAAAACTAATCATTTTCAGAAAACCTGCCTTGGCATGACATCTCAGGTGAGTAAGGCTTGAAGAACCTTGAAATCTTTTGTGGGAGGGTACTGGGAATTAAACTCAGGGGCACTGGACCACTGAGCCACATCCCCAGGCCTATTTCGTATTTTATTGAGAGAGTGGGTCTCACTGAGTTGCTTAGTGCCTCACTTTTGCTGAGGCTAGCTTTGAACTCACAATCTCCTGCCTCAGCCTCCTGAGCCACTGTGATTATGGGCAGGTGCCACTGTGCCTGGTAGAATGGGTAGAACCTTGAATCTTTTTTGTGTATGTGTGTGGCGCTGGGGACTGAATCCAGGGCCTTGTGCATGCGAGGCAAGCACTCTACCAACTAAGCTATATCCCCAGCCCAGAACCTTGAATCTTAAAGATAAATAAACATGTCCTCCAATGTGTTATCTGTGGCTCTACTTCATAAGTGGATTCGAAAATATGCCAAAAAACTGATTCCCTTGACCAGCAAGCCAACTTAACCCATTTCTGCAGTGTGCCTTATGAATTCTAGCATTTTCCATATATATTGTGATGAGGAAAAGACTAGAAAACACTGCTAGAGGCCCATGACTAATTTGTAGACTCCTTTAAGAAACAGTTTCATAATTTCCTAACTCCATAATTCATACAATAGTCCTTTGGATATAGTCTGAATTATCTTAAATGACATGACATTAATTTCTGTTATCTATGAGACCTTAAAAGTTTAATTGGTGGGCTGGGATTGTAGCTCAGTGGTAGAGCGCTTGACTCTCATGCGTGAGGCACAGGGTTCGATCCTCAGCACCACAGTAAATAAATAAATAAATGATATTGTGTCCATCTACAACTAAAAAAATATTTTAAAAAAAGTTTAATTGGCCCCTTTAATTGGTAAATATTTTGTATATTCTTCAATAGCTAGCACTCTTGGCCAATCGTACAATAAAGCTTTTGCATAATACCTAGAACGTCGAATTTACAGATGACAAAACAAAAAGTGTATCTTTAAAAAGCTCTCAGTTTCAAGTTCCAAAGTCTATACAATTATTAAGTATACTGTTATTCTGCTTTGAAATAATCAAACAGAAAGAACAGAAAGACACATCCTTCTTGGGATGTTTCATAACATGCATCCATTATAAAGCCTGAGTCAACTCTTGGCTAAGTGTGCTTTTATATTTCATACTGAATACCTGGCCAAGGATATGGACTGATGCTCAGTATGGAAGCTCTTTTGAAAGCATCTTCCATTTTCTGAAACTTTCAGTTGTGGTTATTAAAAGTCTAAAGGATTTTAAACATAGAAAAGGCTATTCAAATGCTAGAAACACTTATCTACAGTTATCTTTAAGTAAATAGTAAGAATTTCACTTTTTAGGAATATTTGTAATGAACCAGAATTTCTAGGACACCTTTCTATTAAACGGTGTTCCCTACATTTTAGTTTCCAAAATCCCAAACGAAAAGCCTCATAAACATATTTATCACACATTTACATAACTTTTAAAAACATAGAAATATAGTATAACCGGGTAAAGATGGGGACTGATTTACAACTTTTGACTTCACAATAGTGTGAAAGCATACCCACACAACCATTTTGTTTTTTACTTTCAGTACAGGGTTCAGTAAACTACATGAAATACACATCAATATTTTAATATAGAACAGGCTTATTTTAGATCACTTTGCGCAACTGTAGACTAGTGGATGTGTTCAGGGCATGTTTAGGTAAGCCATGTTAAGCTATGATGTTTGAAAGATTAAATGTATTTGGACTCAACACTTTCAGCTTCTGATGGTTCACTGAGGCTGGAACCCCACTGTAAGTCAAGGAACGCATGTATAGTCTGGAAAAACAGCACTCATGTCAGAACACTTATATCTTATAGAATTTCTGATTTCAGTACTCAGAGATGATCTTTTCAACTCGAGGATTTGTGGTCGTCTGCACTCCTACTCTCCTCCCTTGCTCATGCATTATTACTGGTTACTCAAATACCTCAAAATCTCAATTTTAAGCACACCACTATTAATTCCTCTATTTCTAATGCCCCAATCTAAACATACCAATAACCCACCTTGCTTACCCAGCTTAAATTCCATAGGCCATCACTGGAACCCTGTGCCCGTCTTCATGAATTGAGTCACTACTGGCAAAACAACAACCTTGGTTGAATTCAATTCAAGCACTCTATGCCTGTACCTATGCGACTTTAAACCAATTATCACTAATCAAGAGGAGTCTTTCATCTTGCCTGGCTATGGAACTGTTTCCCAGGCTCATCCTCTCTCCCATTCTTCTAACCCAGAGCATTCTTCTACCTCCTATTATCTGCTACATGGTATTTCCCCTTGAAATCTAAAATCAAGCTCCTGACCAGATCCCTGCCCCAAACTCCTACCTGTACCTTCCATAATCTTCTCCAATTCCTCAAGCCCCAAACACCCTCATCTGTTCTTTGTTCCACAACCACACAAACCTTGCTGATTTTATCTACCACTTCACCACCTCTATAATCACCTCAGTCCACACTAGCAGTCTCTTTCAATTGCACTACTACAGTAGCCTCCTAATGTTCTGCTTCTGATCCCACACTTCAGCCTATTCAACACAGTAGCCTTTAGGGTTCCTATTAAAACCATATTCCTGAACTTCATTCATCTTCTACTATAATTAAATGTGATTAATAGCCTATAAAACACTAAACTATTGAGCAACTATTATTTTGGCATGTGTTCTGAATTATTTTTGAAAATTCTACCTTTCACATGCAAATCTTAAAAACAGCTGCATATTTTCAAGAATGTTCTCTAGGTTATAAAACAGAGCCAAAGTAACTGACCTCCATATAAAATCAAAATAATTCAAGTGATATAACCAAGCTTCAATACAGGTTTACCTGGTATCTAGTTCAGCATCGTTTTCAAATTTTTGAAAATATTTTTTGAAACAAGGGAAAATAATGTTACCAATTCATATTCCCTGGGAATCCCAATATGCCAAAACTTGTAAAACTAAAGAGAAAATTAGCCCCAGATGTCATAATTTCATATTATATTCTCAAAGCTTTCAAAGTCCAAGTGATTTTAAAAAGAAATTAAACAACATGCTTTCATTGAATTTTAAAAAATCTATACAACTCAAGCTAATGAAATATTTTATTATACATAATAAAATTGGTGTTTAAAAAAAAAAACAAAACCAAACCATTTCAGGCCCAGACGTCTATAGGAGTACGTGAGAAATGGATTCCACTCCAGTATAAGCATTACAACTCTACTGAATGAACCCATATCCACTCGACTCCTTATAGTAAATACTAACATTCACCACAGGCTTAAAATTCCTGTAGTATCAGTAAATCTATTTTTTAAAATATTACAAACATGCTCATGATGCATA
>CM053407.1:31985226-32026930 GCA_028644305.1 Xerus rutilus
ATTCCTGTTCTGTCATTCCTCTTGCTGTACAGACCATGGATTCTAGTAGTGTAGTATCTCGGTTTGAGTCACTTTCTTCCCTTGTTTTCTCATGATGTTTGTGTGTCTTTCCTTCTAGCTCTGCTGATCCAAGATGTTACAGTTTTAACTCCTATATGGTTATAGTTTCCGTGCAGGGTTTTGTTACCTGTCCTCCAGTAGGTGGCGTTGTCCGTTGTTTGCTGAACTTTCTCGGCTGGTATCCTTGGTGCTGGTCCCAGGCCAAGGTGAAACTCTGGGCCGCTGGTGGAGTCGCTGTTCCACCGTGGCCAAGGTTTGCTCCCAGGTGTTCACCTGCGCCCCCTGGTGTGTAGGAAGTTCCGCCGTGTTAGAACATGGTCCACAAAGAACAATAGCTGGGGTTCCACTCAGGAGACAGTCGGTCCACAGTAGCAACTGCTAGCGGTCTCTCGCAGTTGGGTGGGTGCTGGGGCCAGGCACCCTGTGCGGAAGCAGGCCCAGCACGCCCGGGGTAAACTCCAGGCTGGAGCCCTGGGCCGGATCCCCCACCACAACTGCACTCTGCCAGTCAGCGCCAAAGTCATGCCTCCTGGCTACCGCTGTCTCCAGGTGGCCCTGCGCTCACACACGCGCAAGTGAGACTCTTGCGTGGGGCAGTGAGCCGCAGAGAGCTGCCAAGAAACTGGTTGGAAAATGGTACCCCGCTACTTCCAGTCTCAGTCTCGGAGAGCCTGAGCCCTGGGCCGAGGCCCCCAGCTGCAACTGCTTTCTGCCAGCCGACGCCGAAGTCATGCCTCCCGGCTACCTCTTTAATAAATATTTAATGTTTATTCTACCTATATTTTAGGTAAAATAAAGTTTCTTTATGTCTAAATATCTAGATTCTACTGAGATTACTGTGCCATGGTATTTAGCACTTTGGAAAACCCTAATTTATTTTTCCAAAAAGTGAAAATTACTTTTAACTTTAATGATACAATGCTCATAGAGGAGGCTCAGAAAACACCACCAAGCCAGGTGTAGTGGTGCTTGCCTATAATCCCAGCAGCTCAGGAGGCTGAAAGAGGAGGATCACAAGTTCAAAGCCAGTCTCAGCAACGGTGAAGCGCTAAACAACTCAGACTCTGTCTCTAAATAAAATACAAAATAGGGCTGGGGATGTGGCTCAGTGGTCAAGTGCCCCTCAGTTCAACCTCTGTTACCAAACCAAACCAAACCAAACCAAAAAACCCCACCACCAATATGTAAGGTGCAATAGTGGGAATAAAATGCCAAAAGACATTTTCTTCACTTTATATATGAAAAAGCTCAAAAGATTTTATTTCCCCTCTAATTAATAATTTATTATTACATCTTCAACAGTAAGAATTTTCCTTTAATAGTAGTTCAATCTCAATAAGATTGATTTTACTATATATCTCCTGACACAAATGTATTAATAACGGTTTTGCAAGGATTTACTATTTTAGGATTCTGTTAGAATTCTAAACATGTACTACACGTTTACATAGTAAAATGGCAAAACTACATTTCTATCAAGTCCATGAAAGTAATTTTGTATGCCAGTATCTTTAGGAAAGGAATGTGTCATTAAGGCTTATGTTTACATATGGAAATGATTTTCCTTTAGTGATGCTGGACCTGCATTTGTCCAAATACTCTTGATTAATCTTGTAACCCTGCATTTATGCCTGAGATAGTTAAGTACTGGGGTAACTTTTGGTCAAGGTCCAAACTAGTCCACTGGGGTTAGGACACCCTCGACAGCACCACCAATGAATTTGGCTAATAAATCAAATAATAATATACTTAAAAGGTAAACATTATGACTATTTAGTCTTATAATCTCAGCATGTATTAATAAAAAAGGGATAAAAGTAATCATTCAATTATGAACTTGTAAAGTCTTGGAGGAAAAACTCAATCCTGGAACAGGCAGTATCTCAGAAATAAGTCCAAGAATGAAAAAAGGCCAGCAACTTTTCAAATATCTGAGCTTAACAGGGCAAGTCAGTACTTTTGGGGGCTAGATTTCTATAAGGAATAACTGAATTATTTGTATACAAAATTATAAGGCATATTTGTAATTTTACTTCCTCACACTGGCCAACCATACCCAAAGCAATCCCAATAAAAACATCTACTTCAGAGTTCCCAGGTTCACAACAGAATGGTGGTTCTTCACTTTATAACTGCTTGTCCTCCTCCTCACATAAGTTTCATTCAGGAACACTCACTTCTCAGAATGAGCATATGGGCCTGCCAACTGGTCTGCTTGTATGTACACATGCTCCCTTAGGGTGCTGCCTGCTAGTCTCCAAAAACACTATGCTCTCTCACATTCACTAAATGTCAATAGATTTACTGCTACTTTAATGATTAGGCAATTTGTGGAGCCAGTACAGGCTGAAACATTACACAATGTATATAGTGTTTTTAATCAATCATACACAAACAGGTACAGCCCAAATCACTAAAGCAAGAACTCCAAACAATATAATCAATACCAAAATTTCTTCAATTACACAAAATTTTAACTTACCAAAAGTTTTTTGCTTGGAATTGATGGCTCTCTATGCATGCAATAATGGTTTGCTGTCCATCTATTTTTTTACCATACACCTTATGAGCAAAGAAAACAAGAACAAGAGAGAATTTAGGACCACAAAATGCTCAACCATAAACATGCATAAAATATTGAAAATTGTAGATTTTTGGCAAAAACACAAAAAAGGATATAAAGTAAGTCCTCATTCTAACATAGCAACTAGAAAAACAAGTTCTCAAATATGCACACCAAATTATCAGTGGATCACAAAAGAGCTCATAATTGATAAAGTAAAATTTATGGGGCAAAACTAAATGTACTATATTCATTAAGTATCCTAGATATACCATGTTTTCATTCCAAACACAGAGATCATAAGAAATTAGGTAATTTATTTAAACATATAGATACCAATATAGCTATTTCCGCACAAGTAAAAACTGGACCTAGTTTATGATTATCATTTTGTTTTACTCCACAATCTGAGGGGGTACCATTTCTCGAGTCATTTTTAAAAGTACCGAGATAAGGGTAAGAGAATTAATTTACTTATAGCTAAGAAAGATCATTAAGAGAATGCCTGGGATGTACGATACTATTATTTCACTTATGCTACTTTAAAAGTAATAAGGTGTGTGGTTCAATTCCTCCAGGACAAATGAAGGCTCTCTAACTCAGCTACTCTCTTACTCTTGCTGAGATATTCTTCCAAAATAATTCTAATCAACAATTATAATTCAAAGAATTTTAAAGATTATTTAGGTGGTTGTATTTCTCAAATAATCACTGAGAGTAAATAACTAGGCAGACTATATGAATTTCAGTCCTAACTAGGAAACTTCTATGAAAGAAATGGAGTGCTACTGGTAATATTAAAAATTATGCTGGGAAAGCAGGCATAAAACACAGTGTATGGTCCCTTTAGGTGGAAGAGGCAAGCTGAGGCCAGGCCCACGCAGTTTTATAAGTGATGTTTAGATGCCTGGACTCTATCCTAAGTACAATGGGAAAATCTTTGAAGAATTTCAAGCACGGGGTTTTCATGATCTGATTTGCGTTTCAAAAGAAATCACTATGGCTATAGAGAATACCACTGAAGCACAAACTGGGTGCTGAAGAGCCTGTCTGGGTGCAATCTTATGAAAGTTCACAAACAAACAAAAAGCACTCCTTTCTACACATTTCACCCTAAAAAAAATAAATCAGGCTAAACCTATGAAAGATCTGCATCAAAAAGTAAGAAATTTGAATAAAACATACTTGAGGACACGATTCCAATTTCAATTAATTTTATTTATTCAAAATCTGTAACTTAGTGAAAAGAAATTTGACAATAGAAATGAGTCATGAAAATGAGAATAAAGAATCTCATCATGTTTAATCAATGTGTTAGAATTTCTATAGGGATTTGATTCAAGGTACAATTCATGTTCCATGTTTAGATATAATAATACATATTTAGTTTTTTGAAAAAAATAGTAAAATTCCTAGGAATAGCTTCTTCAGGGAAAAAAGTGACAAATAAAAATGTTAGTTCAATAAATTACTCTAAGTTTCAGAAAATCATAAAAACCATCACATTTGCATAAGACAAAAGAAAAAAGCTGCCCATTGATGACTTACAGTGCAGACCCCATTTGGGTAATGTTCTTTTACATAAGCTCGCAGAGCAGTTTCTACTGAAGTTCTCCATGATTCAATAGCATTTTCTGCTTCGTAAGGTCTTGGATCAGTTGCTTCCTTTCTTAAGTGATCAAATTTGAAACAGATTCTGTTTTTTGGATCCAAAAACTTTCCATTTCCCAAGTCACCATGTTCTGTTATCAATACCTTCAATGATGAAATAAATTTAGGAAAAAAGTATTTAAAATAATATTTAAGTACTGACACATATTAGTATACATTTACTTAAAACTTTTCCCTTAAAACTATAAAACAATTTTACTCCAAGTAACTGGTTTCACACATGGTACAACTGTTAATACCTCAAATGAATAAACTGTAAAAACAATGTCATTCAGAGTATATCAGATTTTTCTCCCAATATAACATCTAGCTATTCAGTGAAAATATGCATCCTCTACTACACTGCTGGAATCAAGTTTTTTCTTTGAGAACTAGTTTACTATTTCTGATATCAAACTCTATTTCCTCAAAACTAAGGAAATGGTGATCACCTTCAATCAGGGTGGTTACAAGTTTGTGGTCCAGCAAGGGAGCTCTTCAGTATATCGCCCTACCTTGCTGTGGGCTCATGGTCTCACCTGTTCTCACATGTCTGCTTCTGTTTCTTATAAATTAATCACTGTGGTTATTTTTAATTAACTTCCAAATTTTTAAAAACATAACTTATCCATTTATGTACGTTTAGATTATACATGCACAAATTTAATATTCTGTGTTTTATTTCCCTTTTTACTTCCCTTGCAACTCTACCATTCTTTCACATTTTACCTATGTTAGGACTACCTCATCCCTGATGCAAATCATGCTAACAAAACAATGCATCTTTCTAAAATTTCATGATCATGAAATCCTACATAGATAAATATATACATATGCATACACACAATTTTTTGGTCATTATTTTACAAGAATGGAATAAAAATGCACACACACAAACATACTGCTCTGCATTTGGCTTTAAAAAAAAAAACCATAACTATCTTATAGAAATCTTCCAGGTCTGATGATACACTTCTCATCATTCTTTTTAATGACTGCATAATATCCCATGATGTGGACTTAACAATTTATTCAGCCAATTTCCCACTGATGTACCATTGTTGTATTTCCAGATGTTCTCTTTACTTGAAGGAGGGAAAGATCCCATTAAAAAATGGTGAAATAAATATTGTTGTATATATTTTTATACTGATGTTTTTATTTCCATTGGACATATTTTTAGATTTAAACTGTGACTTACACATAGTAAATGTACACATTTACTGGTTACAGAGTGATATTTTAACCATGTGCAATGATCAGATCAGGATAATTGGTACATCCATTACCTCAAACATTTATCATTGCTATGTGTTGAGAAAATTCAAAACCCATTCTCTTAGCTATTTTGATATATATTTAATTGCTGTCAACCACAGTTACCCTACTCTGCTCTAAGGATGACTTCTATTGGATAGATTCCCAGCAGTGGTGGTGGGAAGAGCAGGTAAGGGGTTTATACATTTTTAATATATATTATCACCATCAATAGGCATTACAGTTCTTGTTGTTGTCTGGCAAATATAATTTTAATTGCATTTCTCTGATTGCTATAGATCTAAACACTGTTTTATTTGGACCATGTGCTCTTCTGTGAGTAAATATTCTTAAATATTTATCTGAGGTTTTTTTTTTTCCCCCTCTTCTTGTATATAAGTTTATAAGAACTGCTTAATGTATCTGTTTCCCTATACAATTTAAAAAATTTGGGCTGGGCCTGTAGCTCAGTGGTAGAGCGCCTGCCTAGCGTGCATAAGGCACTGGGTTTGATACTCAGCTCCACATATAAATAATAAATTAATAAAATAAAGATCCATCAACAACTAAAGAAAAATTTTTAAAATTTATACTTCGCAAAATACCCATTTTTCAGTTTCTAGTCTTATTTAACACGATCTTCTTGCCCTTATATTTCATACGCTGACTTTCAGATCTCCTAAAATCTTTGTCATTGTACAAATTTTTAATCCATCTGAAATTTAACTCTGTATATTATGTAAGATGAAGGTCCAACTTAACTTTATTTCTGACCAAAATCAGTTGTGTTGGTATCTGCGTAGAACTTTTCATATATTCATGTATTAAATTCTGGTTCTCCATGCTGCTTTATAGACTTATTCATCTACTATGTATAAAAACACAGTGACTTGACTTTTAGAATATCTTCTGCAACCTACTAAGGCAATTCTCCTTCATTGTCCTTACTATTCTCTTTTACATTTTTCTTGATTATTTCAAGGATTTTTTATATAAAATGTTTGAAAATACTGACCAATTAAAAAAACTGATGAGCATTCTAATGCAAATTATACCATATTAATTTACTAATTTATAAATAATTTAAGTTTCTAACAATGAAATGTCAATGTGCCTTTCCACTCTCTGATCTTAGTTTTATGTTTTTATGAAAACAACCACTATTTTCTTCATGCTTCTATATGTTTTTGTTAGGCTTATTCCTTAATTAATGTACAATTCATAACATTATCAAGTGAAATTAACTGTCCCATCCCGTCCCCACTGTGCAGGTTTAGGTTACTTACCTGCTGCAACAGAGGATAGCTAATGTGCTTTGTATATAGATAGTACTTACCTTAAATTCAGTCATCTCATCAAGCTTTTTTTGGTTGAAGGTTACACTACTAGAATCTCTTGGTATCCCTAAACACATCAATCATATCACCACAGAGATTTCTTTTCTAAGCTTTATAAGTAAGTCCTCATTCTCTTGTTTTATTTGGTATACTTTATGAGAAATGATAATTGTAAGTAGGTATAATTAATTGATTTTTAGTTTTAAACTGTTTTAGTGTTTATAGTTTATGAAATTTGCTATTGATTTCTGTTAAACAATTCTATTTTAACAGGTCTGTTCTATTTTTACTTTGACTTAGGGGTTTTTTTTGTGGGGGGTACTGGTAATTGAACTCAGGGCCACTCAACCACTGAGCCACATCGCCAGCCCCATTCTGTATTTTATTTAGAAACAAGGTCTCACTGAGTTGCTTAGCACCTTGCTTTTGCTGAGGCTGGCTGTGAACTCATAACCTTCCTGCCTCAGCCTCCTGAGTCGCTGGGATTACTTTTAGTAAGAAACAGTTTCCGAGTTTTTCAAATCTTTTTTATTATTTACTAGTATCATATTTTTCTCTGTACTGTTGGTAAATATATAAGACCAATACATTGCCTTCCATACAACCATTCTCACACTCTTAAAAAACTGTTTAGTCTTGCTATGTTATTCTTTTGATATATTTCTAGATTCGATTTGTTAATATCTTATTCAAGAGTTAAAATCTCTAGACACATGTAAAATTAGTACACATTTTTTTCCTATAACCTTTTTTTTTTTTTTTTTTTAGGTATAAGTATTGAAATCATGCTGTATTTATAAAAAGATTTTGGACGTTATCCAACATTTAAAATACAGGCACTCTTGATTCAGCAAATTTCCTTTTAGGGATTTCTCTCAATAAAACATATGTCATTGTGACCAGTGGTTCAAAGATCCAAGGCAGCATTGTTTATAATAGTAAAAACAAAAAAAAGAAGTAGGATAAAAACCCAAAACCTCTACAGAATTCAGGCAATCAATACAATAAAATGCTATAGAGTTATCCATGTGTGTATAATCACACATGCACATTTATACACAAGCCTTGTTGCCTCTTCAGTTACAGGTCATTCTCCATGCAGTCTTACTTCTCCCCTGCAACTATGAGACTAATATAATGAATAATGTCAAACACAAACTTTGACACGATTAGCCACTTAAGGACTTTCTTTTGTTCTTTCTTGTCTTATACTCTATCATTTCCTTCCTCATATGGTTTTATATAAATTGTACTTCACATAGGCATGACATAAATCAACACTATAATCACCACTAAATTATTAGTAACTCTAAAAAAAAGAAAAAACTAGTGACCTTTTGTGGGCTTTACTTGGCTTAGCAATTCTAACTTGCATTTCCGAATAAAAACATTTAATAGTTACTAAATGCTAAATTACTCACATGAAGAATTGTAGAATTCCAGAGCAACCAAATTATGACATAAATCTTACTAATATATATTCTAGATTTTGGATTAATAAAGGATTGATTTTTTTTCCTATAAGAAACAAGAAAGTAGATTTAAAGCCATTATTTTCCAAAATATTAAATGAATTACATCTGATTATTTCTAAAAGGAACTTTCTGCTAATATTAGTCTCAACAAAATAAATTATTTTCAATTATTTTGCCAATAAGTGCCTATGATTAAAATGAATATATTTTTTATCTATAAGCATATCACTTTATAATTCTCACATGACACAGGAACTGTTTAAACCAAATAAGGAATAGCCAGACTCTGTGTTTATATTAAACATACCTGATCTTCATAACCTTCAATTTTTACTGGAGTAAACTGGTCCAAGTTATACTGTGCAAATGCACTAAAAAAGAAAAAGGTCAATTATTTAAAATTATGTGTTTAATGCTTTTTAAAAATGACAGTTGAACAATTCACCTGTCAATAAAATTCTGCTGCACTGTACATGGCAAGATTAATACAATTACAACTCTCTATTAATAGAGAATAATAATCTTATACTAACTATAAATATATTATAGATATAGCTATTTTAAAAACTGCTACCCAGCTGTCAATATTTAGCAACATAAAATTATATCAGAAAATATAACTGGTCTTTTCATTCAAAACCCTGAAAGTAAAGATTAGCTATCTATAAAATACATAGCTACTTATTCAAGTACTGTATATATTTCAAAAACCAGGTAATAGACTATGTACTGTGAAAATCAGCACCAAAGGACTTACAGTTAAATAAAGAGAATGGATGAACATACTGCTAACACAAAGTAGAAAGTACCATAGAAGAATTACCAATAATGCACTGTAAAGTAGTGTTTGTAGTTTTAATTATATTGTTAATGCAAGAGTAAGAGGACAATTGGGACCATGTGACAATGGATGTGATACTGAAAAAATGGGCTTGGATAACTGGGTATGCTCCGTTTTGTAGATATTGGAGGGATGTGTAAGAAAAGAGTATTTCAATTAGTGGGACCAGTATGAGCAAAACACCTAAAAGCCAATTAGGTTCAACATCATAGGACTTTCAACATGACAGAAAGCACCAAGCTCGGAGCACTAGGCACACAGCAGGCGTTCAGTGACATTTACTAAACTGAAGGTCCTTGAACGGATGATGGAATAATTATTTGGGAGGCAAAGCAGCATCACAGAAATTTTTTGAGAAAGAAAACACAGAAGTACTTCTGAAGATTAATTTGGCAGTAGTGTGTGTGACAAATCAGGCAATAGAGCAACTATAGTTGGAAAGAGCAAGTAGGTTTTCTTAGACATCCGTGTTAGAACCACAGAGTCTGAGCAAGGAAATGGTGACAAGCTGGATTCAAGATTAAAGCCTCTCTCTACTCTCATACAAAGAAGGAATAATACATTGTCAGATAATTTTGTTATACATAGGAAAACCTCATAATATGAAAAATTATCCAAAAAATGATATAAAAATCATACTTGTTCTACTAAATCTATAACTCCACTCAATGGAAAAGATATTGAGAATTTTAAAATTTAGGAATACATCTCTAAACAATCTACTCAAAAGTTTTTTAGCCAGATATTTACTGTATTAGCTCTTAAGCTTCCCCTAGAAAAAACTGTTTAACTCAGCAAAACATTACTGATGAGTTAACAGAGACTAGTAAATATAAAAATAGCAAACCAGAATTAAATCAGTACCTGTCAAATACCTGATACTGCATGTTCAAAAAAGATGGGAGTGAATATAGAAGTGCATGGAGAAGGAGGGAGAAAGAAGTTATTTACCTCTTATTTTTTTAATTCATTAAAAATGTAATTAAGAACTGCCTCAACATAGCCAGGCAATTACTAATTACTGCCCATAACATCAAACCCCATCCAACTCTAACTAGGGGGGAGTGGATAAAGGAAAACTAGTATTAGAAATAATGGGGCTGGTATTGTGGCTCAGTGGTAGAGCATCTGCCTCGCATGCGTGAGGCACTGGGTTTGATCCTCAGCACCACATAAAAATAAATAAAATACAGTTGTATCCATCTACAACTAAAAAAAATTTAAAAAATAAATAATGAATATGAAATAAGTAGAATTATATCTTACATGCATAAAGCAAATTAAATGACGACAATTATGCTACAGTGCAAAATGTACTCACTAATCTAAGAGTCAGCATTTCTGGGTTTTGTTCCAATCCTACCATTAGCTAAAATGGGTCCCATTCATCTATAACAGCAACAATTTATACTAAAGAATTCCAAAGTCTCTCTGTTGAGAAAACTCCATGTACCCACTCATTCACTCAGTAGCCTCTATAACCATGCAAATATTTACTGATATCTTATTCCTCTGTGCTAAGCATTCTAGCAGACATAGTGACAACAAAGGTCTTCCTGCTCTTTCTATAGTTTACATCCTTCACTGTTATTGATCAGATCATATCTGATACTTTCCCTCAGTTTAGCTACATCATGTCTCATATCCAATATTAAAATCTTGTTTTAAAACACATTAAAATAAAACTTTAAAATTTCTTCATTTTATCTCTAAAATCCTTTGATATGCCTCTATTATTATATTTTATTTAATGTGGACTGCTATTAGGCATATCTGACTCTGGAAAATATCTAAAAAGCTTATTTATCTCATCATCACAGTGAAGTATCGCATTCTTTTTTCTTTAAATAAAAGGCTATTTTGGGGTATTTCAAAGTGTTCTAGATTTGACAGCAGTAAGTCTAATTTTACTTTGAAACACACAAAGTTTGTGCCCTTTAGTAAAGATGTCCTGTTAGAATCACTCTAAAGAAGTCAGCCTCAGCAACAGTGAGGCGCTAAGCAACTGAGTGAGACCCTGTCTCTAAATAAAATACAAAATAGGGCTGGAGATGTGGCTCAGTGGTCGAGTGCCCCTGTCAGTGGTCGAGTGCCCCTGAGTTCAATCCCCGGTACCACACACACACACAAAAGAATCACTCTAAAGAATAACAGCCTTGTTTCCTCCCCTCACAGAAAGATAAACAGAGGGAAAAGGAAAAAAGATTAAAAGAGACAAAGTTCAGAGATGACACCATTAGTATTAGAATTGCCTAGTTCTTTGAATCATGCAAAAATTCAGTAAACATTTATGTGTTAGGGACTATTTTAGATATTTATTAGGTGAATAAAATAAATTCCCAAACCTCATAGATCTTGAAATCTATTAGGGTCAACCATATAATAAAAGTTAAATATATATAAAAACGAAGGCAATTACCATTTCAAAAATAATTTCACACCATATTGCAAATGTCAAAATGTAGTACTGACACTGCCCAAACATACCATGAATACAGAGTTTCATGTTATAGTTGAGTCTCTAAGTCTCTTTATGATCAAAAATAGTCCTCTTAGAGTCTAGCACATACATATTGGATATGTTTGAACTTGATATACAAATACCTATGTCAGGAATTAGTGCTTAAAAATTACTTTTAAAACACCTTTTCTTTCCCCCAAGTCACTTTGGTTATGTTAATATAATATAAAATACTTACTGGGCTGCTCCTTCCCTGAGAAGATTATCATTATTAAGCAGTAACCGAACATCTATAAAACAAACATTATGTTTTCTATATTATTATGTTTTGTTTGAAGACTGTAAGGAATGCAGACAGTTTTAGTTATGCATTAACACCTCCCCCCCATAGAAAGCAAGATCAAATATCACTGTAAGGACCAAAATATCCACAAAATACACACCATGGCATTTTAACAAAATAAAATATTTTTCTTAGAAAATAGAAGGAGAAATTAAATAGAAATACATGCAATTTTGTACCCTTAATAGTCAATATAGGAATACTGGAACATATTATTAAAGAACTAAAGTGGAGATGCGCTACACCAGAAAAGTGGTGTGATAAGATCTGCAGAAAAGACAGGACTATCCTTCTTAGTTTGACAACACAATCATCAGTTTCAAATGAATTTTCTCTATTAAAAAAACAGTGATTAACCAGAGTCCAGATACAGGTATTTCTGTTGTATGATAGCTGATGTTCAAGGAACAAATGAGTAACTATACTTTCTTTGACTATTAAGTCAAATCATTAGATTTCACTTTAGCTGTTTTTTAAGTCAGTCCTAATTTTAGACTCAACTCATACAGATATTTGACTTTTCATCATGAAAATATGAATTCAAAAATATTTTTATTAGGAAAATCCAAGCACTTTGTAAAACATTTAAAAAAAAAAAATCACACATGGTTTCGCAAAAATGAAACAAAACAATCCCTTTATTCTAGTCTTAGTGTATTTTCTTTCATTATTTTTCTCAAATACTTTGCTACTACATAGTTGCTATTTTAAAGTATAAAAAACAATGTATCCTACTTTTTCATTAGATGAAAAGACAAAGAAAAAAACATTTCACATTAAGAAACTGCTGGGGCTGGGGCTGTAGCTCAGTGGTAGAGCGCTTGCCTAGCATGCGTGAGGCATTGGGTTCAAGCCTCAGCACCACATATAAATAATAAATGAATAAAATAAAAATCCATCAACAACTAAAAAAATATTTAAAAAAAAAGAAACTGCTTAAATATAAGATGAATAGGCTATAGTTCTTATACACATTGTAAAACTGGCAGCCATTAAGATGCTGCATTAAAAACTTAAAATACCGACACTAACATTATATATATTCTTATTCAAAAAAGCAAACTGAGAAGTTCTACTGATGAGTTAACAAGAATATGATTTTTATGTTCAATATTTTAAATATAATACTTTACAACAGTGGTATCTCATGATAGCTATTATCTTTTCTAGTTTCAATGGAAAAATATTTAAAAGTAGAATCTATTTGATCTAGTTAGTTCTACTTTGAAAAAAAACAAAAAGCATGCTTTTATTATAAGGAGAGTAGTAGAAGAAAGGAAAACCTAAGAAGAATTCAAATATAATAAAATAAAATGAAATATTACTATTAAGTAAGGAATTAGGCTATGGTTCTAAGCCAGGTTACACATTAGACCCACAGGGTGGTGGGTGGAGGCTTTAAAATAAATAAATAATAAAATAAAGATTTTGGAGCCCAAGCTCAGAGCCACCAATCAGTTTTTGAGAATGAAGGATGACCAGAAATCTATCTTTCAATCGTTCTAAAGTACCCAGCTTAGAAAATAGCATTTGGGAACTGAACTGAACTGATATTTATTGCTTTGTAATTCTAAAATTTTTTGCTTCTCTTGGAATCATTTTGATTCCCAAGATTTTCAATGAAAATAAACAAATTTATACAAGATTTCCCTTTCAAATATTTAATTTATTTTTAACTCTAAAATATCCCCTCAGTTAAAATTTATTAGATAAATTCTATATCTTACTTATATTTCACAGCTCACTCTCCACTCTAGACCTACTTAATGGCTCATTCCAAATGTACAAATTTATGGGAACTCAGCACAGACTTATCAATGCAATGTCAATTTCAAATGAGACTTAGAAAGTAATTTTCAGGACTTATAAGTTCTTTTAGGACCTTCCTGATTAAAAATATGTAGGGTCTTTCATTCAAGATAAGAACTGTATATAGCAAACTTTTCTTAAAATTATATTCTTAACTCTGAACTGTTATAGGAGTTTGTGAGCTACTGACTTCAGTACAGTTTCACCATTATCTACCAAAGTCCCTTCTGATTGGTTCAAATTTGGCCTGTAACTTTTAACTCAGGAGCAGAATGTTTCAAAATTAAACTGAAGAGCCATGTAAATTCACCTTTATGACATGGTGAAAAGGCCAAAATATATGTAAAAGTATATATAGAAAGCATTTATATAAAGTAGGAATAACAATACATTTATAGTACTCGTGGTAAATTTCTCTTTTAACTGTGCAACTAAAGTTTTGTGGGCTGGGGATGTGCCTCTGTGGTACAGCACTTGCCTAGCCCACACAAAGCCCTGGATTTGGTCCCTAGCACTACAAAAAAAAAAAAAGAAGAAGAAGAAAAAAGAAGAAGAAAAAAAAGTTTTGCAAGGAGATCTCTGTAGGTCATTTATCTTTGTGATTTTTACAACCATGTCATTCTTATTGCTGAAGAGCAGCTGCCATCACAGTTTTTACAGCAACTAGGAGACTAAGTAGTATTTTAAATGTCTGATCCATGGGTAAATAATTGTGAAAATGTTTGCCAATGAGGTCTAAAGAAAGGGCTACTGTGAAGTCATGTATTATATACAATTTAAATAACAAATGCTTTTGACATGTGCTATGTTCTATGCATGATGAAAATAGCTCCTCCCTTTTTAATTGGCCCTTTTTAATTGGCTGATCTAATAGGTTTTTCTGAAAAAGAAACACAAAGGTGTACTTCATAATTTAAAAAAAAAAGTTAAAATGAAACTCTATTGTCTTTCTTCCTTAAATGTTCTATTCAAGAAATATCTACTGTATGTGTTTATAGTTTAACTTAAAACAATTTACCAAAAAAGATGTTTCTTTCCCAGAATAAGGTTATACTCTACTCAATAACTAGTATAAAGTTTATTTTATTCTTTAAAAGGGTTAATTTGTTCAAACAGAATTATCATGTATATCATATGTACATTATATCTAGCCATTACACAATTCAGTTTAATTAAACTTTTCATCATAAATCAGAAAACAGACTTTTCTACATTATCTTTAGCTTATTTTGGTGATTATGCTTAAAAAAAAGAAAAACAGAGCATTTATATATATCAAGCCTTAGAGTTATAAATTAAACACTCACCGTTAAAAACCTCATTAAATTCTCCAGGAGGGGCATGAATGATGAATTTCGCGGCTATACGTACCTAAAATAAAAGTGAAGATATAAATATAACATAGCACACATTTCTCCTAAAATAACCGAAATCATGCAAAATTACACAACTTTAAAGTTTTAATTAAAATTACTTAAGATTTTAAACAGTGATACTTCTCCACCTAAATACTTTAAAGGTAATTTCCTATTACTGTTTTAATTATCCAATATAACCATGACACAGGCTGAACACAGATGAAATAGTTCAATGAAGTTAAGGATTAAAAGCTGCCAACAGATAAACATTTTGTTACAACTGATTTTCTTTCTTTTTAAACTAAAGTGAAAAAAGATAAAATCTTTGTGTGTGAAGAAATATGCATTTAGGTATGCTAAAGAAATGTGACATATCTATGGGTCTATAAAATCACAAATTCATGAAAAATATAGAAAGAAAGCAGGGAAGAAGGTTTAAGTTCAAAAAGTTGAATATGAGAACTGACTAGCTTTTAGAAATTTTTAGTTCAAAGATGAGAGAAAATTTCAACAGGTGTATTGACAGGCCTATTTTAAAAGAATAAAGCCAAGAAGAGTTTAATCCTTAATGAAAATATTTCTGAGATGTTAAAGGATGGGCCAATGTTACAGTTTAGTGAAGGAGCTTATTATATAAAGCACTGTGAAGGAGTCAAATCAAGACAACTAGAATAGCCAAAACAACTTTGAAAAAAGAACAAAACTGAGAACCACAGTACAATCATCAAGATTGTGTGTGTAATGAAAGGAGAGACAATTAACAGAAAAGAATTCAAAGTCAGCTAGGCGCGTTGGCACTCTCTTATAATTCCAGCTCTATGGGTGGCTGAAACAGGAGAATCATGAGTTCAAAGCCAGCCTCAGCAATGGCTAGGAGCTAAGCAACTCAGTAAGACCCTGTCTCTAAATAAAACACAAAATAGAGCTGGGGATGTGGCTCAGTGGTTGAGTACCCAAGTTCAATCCCGGTTATCCAAAAAAAAAAAAAATTCAAAGTCCAAAAATATGCACATCTATATGCAGTGAAATGATTGCTGACAAAGGTGGCAAAAAAGCAATTTTCTGGAGGAAACACATAATTTCAACAAATGATATTCGAATAATTAGATATTCATGAGCAGAAGAAAAAAACCTCAACCTAAACTTCACACTTTATATAAAAGTTAAATGGATCATAGTTCTAAAGCTAAGACAGAACTGAAATATGAAGAAATACAACCTGGAGAATATCTGAGTGATCTAATCTTAGTAGAAAAATTTTTTAAACATGATGCCGAAATTGTGCCCTGTTAAAGAAATTGATGAGCTACACTTCATTAAAATTTTTGGCAGAATATAAAATCAATACCCATAAGTAAAACACATTTCTATATATCTGTGATAAATCCTCTGAAAAAGAAATTAGGAACACGATCTCATTCACAATAGCCTCAAAAAAATAAAATACTTGAGAATCAATTTAACAAAAGAAGTGAAAGATCTCTACAATGCAAACTACAGGACACTAAAGAAAGAAACTGAAGATCTTAGAAGATAAAAGATCTCCAATGCTCTTGGATATTCAGAATCAATATTGTCAAAATGGTCATACTACCCAAAACACTATACAGATTCAATGTGATTCCAATGAAAATCCCAACATCATTCCTTATATAAATAGAAAAACAATCATGAAATTCATTTGAAAAAATAAGAGACCCAGAATAGCCAAAGAAATCCTTAGCAAGAAGAGTGAAGCAGGAGACATCACAATACCAGACTTTAAACTATACTACAAAGCTATAGTAACAAAAACGGCATGATACTGGCACCAAAATAGACATGTAGACCAATGGTATAGAATAGAAGACAGAGACAAACTCACATAAATATAGCTATCTCATACTAGACAAAGGGGCCAAAAACATACACTGGAGAAAAGATAGCCTCTTCAACAAATGGTGCTGGGAAAACTGGAAATCCATATGCAGCAAAATGAAACTAAACCTCTATCTCTCACCATGCACAAAAATCAACTCAAAGTGGATCAAGAACCTAGGAATTAGACCAGAGACCCTATGCCTAATAGAGAAAAAAGTAGGCCCAAACCTTCATCATGTGGGCCCTGACTTCCTTAACAACACTCCTAAAGCACAAGAACTAAAATCAAGAATCAATAAATGGGATGGATTCAAACTAAAAACCTGCTTCTCAGCAAAAGAAACAATCAATGAGGTTAACAGAGAGCTTACATTCTGGGAGCAAATGTTTGCCACACGCACATCAGATAGAGCACTGATATCCAAGATATATAAAGAACTCAACAAACTTAACACCAAAAAAACAAACAACCCAATCAATAAATGGGCTAAAGAGCTGAACAGACACTTCTCAGAAGATATGCAATCAATCAATACATGAAAAAATGTTCAACATCTCTAGTAATTAGAGAAATGTAAATCAAAACTAAGATTTCATCTCACGCCAGTCAGAATGGCAGTTACCAAGAGTACAAACAACTGTAAGTGTTCACAAGGATCTGGAAGAAAAGGCACACTCATACATTGCTGGTGGGACTGACTGCAAATTGGTGCAACCAATCTGGAAAGCAGTATGGAGTTTCCTTAGAAAACTTGGAATGGAACCATCATTTGACACAGCTATCCCACTCCTCCGTCTATACCTGAAGGATTTAAAAACAGCATACTACAGTGACACAGCTACTTCAATGTTTATAGCAGCTCAATTCACTACAACTAAACTGTGGAACCAACCTAGATGAAAAAATAAGAAATGTGGTATATATACACAATGGAATATTACTCAGCATTAAAAGAGAATTAAAATTATGGCATTTGCAAGTAAATGGATGGAGTTGGAGAATATCATGCTAAGTGAAATAAGGCAACCCCAAAAAACCAAAGGCCAAATGTTCTCTCTGATAAGTGAATGCTGATCTACAATGGAGGAGGAGGCAGGACATGGGGGCAGGAAAGATGGTCGAATGAGATGGACATCAATGCCCTAGGTACATGTATGACTGTACATATGGTGTGACTCTACATCCATTATGTACAACCAGAGAAATGAAAAGTTGTGCTCCATTTGTGTACAATGAATCAAAATGTATTCTTATGACATGTATACCTAATTAGAATAAATTTTTAAAAAGTTAAGAACTTTTGCTCTGTCAAGGACTTGTTCTATTAAAAGAATGAAAAGACAAGCTGCAAATTGAAACAAAGCATGGGTACAGCATTCTTAATCTGAAAATCTGAATTTTTTGAATATTGACATGATGTTCAAAAATTTTGGATATTGGTACTTCTGATTAGGGATGTTTAATCATTAAAGTTTGTGAGTATTCCAAAATCCAAAAATACACAGAAAGTTATAAAGAAAGAAAGAAAAGAAATTAAAAAAGAAAAGAAATTGAAACAATTCTGGACCCCAAACATTTCGAGTAAAGGATACTCAAACATATCAAATAAAAGGAATTGAATTCAAAACATGAAAAGTACTTTTAAGACTTAACAGTAAGAAAATAATAAGCAAAAGACTTGAAAAAATTATTTACCAAATAAGATATACATAAGACAGATAAGCGTACCAAAAACATGCTCAGTATCATTTGTCATCAGGTAAATGAATAATGAAATCATGAACTGCCACTATATACAAGAGAATGGTTAAAATAAAAAAAGTGACTAACAACAAAAGGATGAAAACCAACTGGTACTCAATACACTACTATGGAAAGGCAAAATTATACAACCAGTGTAGAAAACACTTTGGATAGTTCTTATAAAGGAAAGCACAAACCGTAAGACACAATGATCAATCCCACCCTAAGTATTCTTCCCTACAGAATTAAAAACTTATGTTCACACAAGTTTACTCAAAATTGCTCAAAACTAGAAACAATTTACAATCCAAATATCCACAAATGGGTAAATGTACCATATACACAATGGAATACTACTTAGAAATAACAAGGAACTATTAATACTTGCCACAACTTGAATCTCAAAAGCATTGTGCTGAGTGAAATACACCAATCTCAAAAGGTTAGGTAGTCATAGCATAGGATTCCATTTTTTATAATAATTTCAAATAAACAGTATTACAGACACTTCTCAACTTACAATGGGGGTATGCTCCAATAAAAGCCTCATTTTGGATTGCACCTTTTGTCGAAGAGCGTACACCACAAATGATTATAAAGTCAACTTATTTAGGAAATAAAAGGTATATTCAAAGTAATAACATAAATATTAATAAACCTTATGAGCACTGAGAAAAAAACAATTTCTGCCCATCAGGTGCCTGAGATAGCACTGAAGTATTATAAAAGTATTACTCAAATGTTTTGGGGTTTTTTTGGTACTTTTTCTTTCTGGATTTTAAAAACCAACAACAAAAAAGAGCATTCCACAATTCATACAACGAACTAGTGATAGTAAAAGTAACTATAAAATAAAATAAGCATCTGTGAGTCCATACTGACCTAAACAAATGAATGAGCAAATAGGGGAAACAGAAAGCTATTCATTACAACAGAATGCTAATTAACAAATGTAGAAGAAATGTATGAAAAAGAAAATCACTCTGAGTAACCACCTTAGTAATTCTGGTAGGCAAAAATCAATGGATGCCAAAATTTGTAGGCAAAAGTATAAAACCACAACAGGATATTTACATGGTTTGTAAGCATCTCTCAATGTAATAATTATAAGGAATAAACAGTAATTTTATCTTGACATGTACCACAACCACACCTTTACCAAATAATCAAAGGTATCAATAGTAATAAGGAAAACAGACATCATTTGCCTTCTGAGAAGATACAGAGAACTCATCACTTTTATGAAACTACTGCTGAAAATTCATAGGCTGAATCTAATTAGGAAACATCAAACAAACCAAAAAGGGGGTTTTAACCAAATAACTAATCTGAACTCTTCAAAAGAATTAAGGTCACAAAAGATAAACAATGCTGAAAAACTGTTCCAGATTGAAGACCAGAGACATTACAACAAAATTCATTGAGATTCTGGTTTGGGTCCTGTATCAGAAGAAGAAGAGAGAGTAGGAAAAAAAAAAAAGAATGAAAGGAAGGAAGAAAAAGAACACATTAGTAATTAGAGTGATGATAGGATCTGTAGATATACATGACAGTATTGTTTAAATGTTTAAATTCTCAAGTTTGATAACTTCCTGTAGTTACACAAAATAATCCCCTAAACAATAAAGTATTTAGAGATTGGGGGAACACATTCCTTCTTCACAGAGGTTGTGTGGGTTTTATCCTTAATTTTTTCTATTTTTAAACATGTGGATAAATAAAATATTCAAAATGCCTGTCCTTCCCCATTTGACTTTTAAAAAAAAAAAGGATTTCATATCTTCAGTGCTATTTTCAAAATGTGTTACTTTTTTTCAGTCAGGGATATAAAAAGCATGTTCAATAAATTAAAACTTTCTGAAAACCATCTAAAAATTTAGTGGTCATCATTCAGGTAGCAGTTCTACAATGTTTCTTCCTCAAATAAATTCTATTTCAATTATATGAACAGAAGAGGTATTAAAAACAAGATGCTATCACAGTATTTAGTAGAGGTTTTGATTAACATTAAGAAATATCAATGTTAAGTAATGTGAAAACAAATTAATGTTCTATTTCTCTCTCTCCTTTTTTTTTTGGTACTGGAGATTGAACTCAGGGGCACTCGACCACTGAGCCACATCCCCAGCACTATTTTGTGTTTTATGTAGAGACAGGGTCTCACTGAGTTGCTTAGCACCTCGCCATTGCTGAGGCTGGCTTTGAACTCGGAATTCTCCTGTATCAGCTTCCCTAAGTGCTGGGATTACAAGTCTATTCTCTTTATCAACAACTTTTTTAAAAACTTTCATCAGTTATCTCAGTAATGTATAATTCATATTTATGCACAAAAATTCTAGTAAGGTTATTTAGATGTTGTAATTCTCAATGAGCCATGGTCTCTTTAAAACCAAGTCAAACGGGACTGGGATTGTGGCTCAGTGGTAGAGCATTTGCCTTGCAAGTGTGAGGCACTGGGTTCGATTGTCAGCACCACATAAAAATAAATAAAATAAAGATATTATGTCCATCTACAGCTAAAAAAAATTAAAAAAAATAAAAATAAAAAATAAAACCAAGTCAAGCAACTTTGGAGTTCTGGTTAATTAAAATACGATCCTATCCCTTTTGTTTAAAACTATTTCAACCAATTCAAGGTTTTGGAGGCTTAGAAACAAACTGTTTTCATAGATATAATGTATATAATAATGACTTCATGTATAGACTTTAATGAGACAAATGGGTAATTTTTTTGATATTTTATCTATGGTTAAATATTTTTAACTTAATTTCCTTTTTTAAAAATTGGCTAACTTTCCAGCCCTTTTGCTTCCAAATTCCTCAAAGTTTAGCACTGATTTAGTCTGGGAAGAAAAAGAAAACCAAAGAGGGAGAATACAGTGTCATATCTCAGTGCTTAGCCTGGTGCCTTGCAAATAGCAAATTCAAAACAATCTCCTTGGGAGACAGGTAACCTATTGCTTCTGTTCCATTATCAGCAGTTAATAGTTAGTGACCATGTGTTGCAAAAAACTAGTATTTCAATGAAATGAACATTCTAAGAGTAATTGCTACTGGAATTCTGTGTGCAGAATGTTCATTTTCAAATAACCTACATTCACAAGTGCAAAACCTTATACTAATATAAAGCAGTATTATAGCATAATGGTTTAGAGTACCATCCCTGGAGTTAGACTGACCAGAATGGGTTTTCACCTTTACTACTCATTAGCTATGTGATCCTGCATGAATAAATAATATTAGTCACTATTACTGGCAGTAAAAGTAGATAGTAAATTCACTTGCATGTTAGCTTCATTGTGCCCTACAGTGCCACACATGTGGCTTATGTACATGCTTCTACAAAGTTTGCAGGGCATTCACTTCCCGTATACCAATACCCCTTCCCCTTCCACATGGCCTGCTCAACCTCAAACACCGGTGACAGCTACACAGGAGAAAAAGCTGAACTCCTGGCTGCATGGTAACTATGTGCCACTAAAATTTGGATTTTTATCTAAGTCAAAGCAAATATCTCCAGCCAAATTTTTTTTTTTTTAAGTTCATAAACCTCAATTTTATGGAATGAACCTAGGGGGTCTCAAGTTTTTAAAAAGCTAAACTAATGCATATTTCTTAATTTTTAAAAAACTCCTGGCCCTGCTAGATTAAAATATTACCTACAAGTATTCTCTGACACAGCTATTATTATTATTAATTTATGAAAGTGGAAACAGTGATCCAGAATTGGTATTTAAATGAAGTCTTCAGATAAAGCCCAGTGATTTTTACATAGCTGCCTCTCAATACAGAACAGTAAGACAGGCAAAAGAAATTGCTGGGTAATCTCACTTGCTTCCACTGGGGACAAAAGAAATTGTTGGGTAATCTCACTTGCTTCTACTGCTTATATTACCACCACAGGATAGCTCTCAAATCAATCTATCTCCTATTGCAGTCTCAAGACCAAAATCCATTTTCCTAACTATAACTTATCTATTAGAAATATTCATTCAATTGCTTCAAAGATATTTCAGGATTGTTCACCCAAATCTAGTCCTTTCTGTTCTTGAAATTATTGGTACCAGCTAAAAATCACTGCACATTTATCCTTCTCTCTCACAGTCACACAATCAATGAATGTTTCTTCCAACCCCTTTTTCTCACTCTATTCCATTCACATTCAGCTACTCTTGTAACAATCTTGAGATATTCATTACAAAGCTGCCCTGCCTCAGTCTCACACTTCTCCAAAATTCATTTTCTACTTTCACTACAGACTGATATTTTTTAATGCAAAACCCAAAGGTTTCCCCACTGCCAGGAAGATGATATCCTCTGTGTGACATACGACGCTCCTCCAAGGCTGTAAAATCTGTTAACAGCACAAGCTCTTAAGTAAGACTGCATGAGTTCAGACTACAGCTGCTCCACTGCCTACTACCTGTATACCTTAAGCAAACAAATCTACTTCCCATCTTGGAAAAGTGCTTAGAACAGAGCAAGCACTTGAACAAAAACTACTGCCTCTTTATTCTTTTTGTCATTTTCTAGCTCCTACAATCTACCCACTCTTTCCCACACATACACAGTATGAGAACCTTACCACTCCAGTCAGGTTCTCAAACTGAAAAACTCTTGTTTTTCACACCTCCATTCCACTTTACATATATGATCTGGCCACCTTTTATCTACTATGATAAATTGCACACAGCAGCAGAATATCTTAACCTTTGCAAACTATTAGAAGAAATGGTCATAAAGAAAAGGAAACTCTCATATTATAATATTAAAAATACCCTGATATGTCATTTATTATAGTAGTATTAGTGATACTTTTGATAAGAGTATTACTGAGACACATGATCTAAGGCCTAAAATTAAGGCCCTCTATATGTCTTGAATAGCAAGTTCCTTTCTTTGCTCTGCTTTCACAGATAAGGTCCCTAAGCCAAACAAGCTCCTTATCAAAGGGAACAGACACAGTTTCTGCTTAACCCTCGGGAGCAGGCTTCTGCCAATCCAGTAAATTACTCAAACCAATCAAAACTTCTCTCGGGAACCAGGGGTCACCCCACCTTCTTGTTACTACAAAGTGTGCCTCCCACAGTCCATTTTTTCACTCTTCCAAAGTGCAACACCTATGTGGCCCAGCATAGTGTTATGTCCCCTTCTACTGAGCTTTTAAGTATATGTTATTAATAAACTGCTGTTAATCTCCTTAGCAGGAAATGGAATCCTCATCAAAGTGGCTATAAATATAGAAAGCTAACCAAAAAAATAAATAAATAAAAATCTTGAACAACAGAATAAAGAGGAGATGAAAGCACAAAAAACAGACAACACAGCTGGGAGCAGTGGCACATGCCTGTAATTCCAGCAACTCTGGAGGCTGAGGCAGAGAGATTCTAAGTTTGAGGCAGACCTTAGCAACTTAGTGAGACCTTGTCTCAAAATCAAAAATTCAAAGCTGGGCCCGGTAGTGGTGCACACCTGTAACCCCAGCACTTTGGGAGGCTAAGACAGGAGAATTGCGAGTTCAAAGCCAGCCTCAGTAACAGTGAAGTGCTAAGCAACTCAGTGAGACCCTGTCTCTAAAACACAAAACAGGGCTGAGGATGTGGCTCAGTGGTCGAGTGCCCCTGAGTTCAATCCCCAGTGTGAAAAAGAAAAAGAAAAAAAAAATTCAAAAGGGAAGTGGGGTGCAGCTCAGTTGTAAAGCACCAATGGGTTTAATCCCCAGTACCAAAATTCAAAACAAAATAACATGTGCACAGGACCACACTCATATATACCACAAACAAAAGCCATTAGAAACCATTAAATTTGGAGGCAAACAGCCTTGTACTCTCCATGAGTTCAAAGGAATACTACATGGGAAATATGTATACTAAAAATGAATGTTTATCTTAAATTCAAATGTAGCCAGACATTGTATTTTATCTGAGAACGCTACCTACAAGCTCTGTAATGTCCACGTTGGACATCATGACACACAGTTATCTCCTCTGTGATCAAGGGGACATTAGGGCAGGAATTTCCCAAATAAGGATGCCTGTCAGAGTCACCTGGAATGCTTTAGGAAAAAAACACATTCCCAAGCTCCATTCCAAACTTACCAAATCAATCTCCCAGAACTAAGACCTAAAAATCTATACTTTGGAAAATCTCCCTAGGTGATTCTGATGGGAGACCAGATACTGCACTCATACCCTATAAGGGATTACGTATGAAAAATTTGAGGTGTTTGGTCTTACAGAGAAAGGAATCACAAGGTTTCACTTAATTCTCAAGGAATGTGTCACTAAAAGGAGTTGCTGCCTTATAGACTGGTAGTAAAGTTAAAGGAGTTATTATGCATTTTTCTACTTCTACTATTCTGAGGATTATTTGAAACTGTTTCTAACAACTCTCTAAAAATTGTCTATGCCTTGTTGAGAGTTACAAGTAAACTAAGAACAGAAAAAAAAACTTTTTGTACTTTATGCTATTTAAATAGTTCATGACCAAGTGATTACTACTGCATGTGTATGTTATGGACTAATATATTTTAATATGAGTAAACTTAAGGGTGGTAAAGTGGGGGCTGGGGATATAGCTCAGTTGGTAGAGGGTTTGCCTCACATGCACAAGGCCCTAAGTTTGACTCCCAGCACCACACACAGACACCAAAGTGGTGATGTGTCTTAGTAAGTTTTCCTTAACTTACTAAGTTAAGGAAATTAACTTACTAAGTTAAGGAAATTAAATTTCCTTTATAATTCTCATTTTAAGTGTAATTAAAAATAAAGCCCACAGCACTTAACCTAAATCTAGGTCATCTATTTAACTCAACATCAATTCTTCTTTAAAGATGTTTCATCATTTATTTAGAACATTTAGAAACCCATGAACCCAAAATAGGCTGAAATGAGAAAGAAAAGGTTATATAAACTATTCTTTTCTTCAGTTTTTTCTCTCCTTTGAATCATTTCCCTCAGGGAGGAAATACTCCTAAGTTTTCAGTCTTTAAAAAAAAAAATCCTTAAAATCAAATAGGAAAACCTGTTCTTTTGTTTCACTATCCAATTTTTTCAAGAATAATTTGTACTTTATTCAACATTTATTGAGCACCTAATACAGTGAGACTCAACCCCATATTGCATATTCAAATATTCAAGTAATCTGGGAATTTTTTTTGTTCTTGTTTTTTTTACAAAAAAAAATACACCTATGGCCTCACCTATTAGTGGAGTCTGTGTGTCTATATTTGTAGACAAAGTCTCCAGTTGATTCTACTGTGCAGCCAGAATTGAAAACATCTAATCTAATACATGCTAGCAACTCTATTGGAATTACAGAGATGAGTAAGACACAGGGCCTGGCTCTGAAGAACACAGGAAATAAGAACATCAGGTAAGTCTATTACAATTGCTAAATGGTCTAACAAAGGTAGGTACAAACTGATAAGGGAGCAGACAGGTCAGGATACAAATGAAGACCTAGGAAGTCTTTGGGTCTGGGTACTTAAGGTTAAGTAGTTTACAATGCAGACAAGAATGACAGGTTACTTCCGCAAGAGGGAAAACAAACATACTTTTCATTTTTAGACCCTGGTAATCTGGCTCTTCTACCTCCTTAACTCTGAAGCCTAGTAAAACTGTTCTCTTGAATGGCACTGATGCCCCTTAGTCCACCACTTACAGAGTAGGCCTTATCTATACCAGTTTTCCCATCCATAAAGTGGGAAAAACAGGTTATTTTGACAATTGAGAGCATAGGTGCTAAAGTTCCTGGCATGTAGTGGATAAAATTTGTTTCTTGTCACTTTCTCTTAATTCCAAAGACTTTTTTCAATCTCAGAGTCCTTCTGGGTGGGCACTGCTCCTTCTTGAAAGTCTCTGTGCAAACTCTGACATGAGCACCTACCCTGTTCTTTGTATGCAACATTTCTACTTCAAGGGTCACTCTCACCCTTATTTGTCTGTCTTCTCCTCTGATCCCTCAAAGTCAAGTCATGTTGAATTCTTCTAACCCAAAAGTCTGAAACTGAAATGCTCAAAAATGTGAATTTGAATACGATGCCACAAGTTGAAAATTCCACACCATGAAATTGTTTCAAGCACAAAATTAAAAATTTAAACAACGGGGCTGGGATTGTAGCTCAGCGGTAGAGCGCTTGCCTCGCATGCGTGAGGCCCTGGGTTCGATCCTCAGCACCACATACAAAGCAATAAAATAAAGACATTATGTCCATCTACAGCTAAAAAAATATTTAAAAAAAAAAAAATTTTAAACAACACTACCTGCAGGTTATGTGTACAAGGTATATACAAAACATATATGAATTTCGTGTTTAGACTTGGGTTTAATTCTCAAGATATCTTATTATATACATGCAAGTATACCAAAATCAAAAAAACTGAAATCTGAACCACTTATGGTCCTACGCATTTCTAATAAAATAGTAATAAAAGACATTCAATTGTATTTGGTAAATGAATCAATGTGGGGGTAAATAGTTATCCTAGTTATTTCCATTGATTTTTCAACTGAAACACTGAACTATAATGTGCAAGAAAAGTTCTCAGTCATTAGATTCGTAGTTGTGCATAATAAATGTCATATGAAGCCGGGTGCAGGGGCGCAAGCCTGTAATCCCAGCACTTAGGGAGGCTGAGACAGGAGAATTGCGAGTTCAGAGCCAGCGTCAGCAACGGTGAGGCACTAAGCAACTCAGTGAGACTCTATCTCTACATAAAAAAAAAAAACCACAAAATAGGGCTGGGGATGTGGCTCAGTGGTCCAGTGCCCCTGAGTTCAATCCTCAGTACCAAAAAAAAAAAAAAAAAGTCATATGAACAAGAATGTAAAGACTGTATATCTAACATTCAAAATAAAATCTGTGAATTTTTTTTTTGATCAAACCTATGAATATTGTTTTATTCCCCACTTCCCTGCCCCTGCCCCTGCCCCAGTACTGGAGATTAAAACTAGGGCTTCCTGATTGCTAGGCAAGCACTCTACAACTGAGCTATATTCCTGTTCTTTTTTATTTTTGAGACAGGGTCTCTCTACATTGCCCACGCTAATCTTGAAGTTGTGATCCTCCTGCCTCAGCCTCCCAGACAGTTGGGATTATGTATATGTACCACCATGTCAGGCTCCATGGTATTTTTGGAACCTGTTGGAAGAGTGGTCTTTAGAAAAAAAAGACCTTATTTTCTTTGATATACATAAATCTCTGCAATAAATTATTGCTTCAGGGTATTTTTTAGGCTTTTAGGATACAGTATAAAACCTAGATCGGGTTTTGCTATTGGGCTTCTCAATCTTAATTATTTTGGACTCTGTCCCAAGCATTTTTATATCTTTATTATTTTATCTGTATTATTACACTAAAATGCAATATTCTGTCTATTGTTACCTTTATTTTAGGTAAAAATGGTTCCCAAATGCACTGAAATATACTATGAATTTGCTTTAATGTGCAAAATCTGAAAAATTCCACTGTTATGGCTGCCATCAAGCTCCTATCTACAGTAGGAATTGGCAAAATAACAATTCTTCTACAGAAGAAATTAGGAATGAATACATTCTAAATTAATAGCTCACTGGTTGAGTTTACCTTTTAGTTAATAGGAATACTACTAATTTTATATTAATTGTGATGAAATATAAAAGCAGCCTATATTGTTTTTACAAACACATCAAGTTTCTAAAGACAGTTATATTTGTATAGTAAAGGAAAGGCATATCAACTGCCTACAAAGAATATTTACCATTTGAACCCTGGCCAGTATCACCTGTACCTCAAAGAGCACCAGGAATTTCATTTTAAATCTTTAAATTCTATAGCACTATGTAGGAATGAAAAATTTAGGCACAACAGATTTTGTCTTTGAAAACCTGCCATTAGGTACTATTACTACTTTTTCATAAATTTTACCATTTTATCTTCTTCTTCCTCCTCCTCCTCTTCCTCTTTTTTTTTTTTTTTTTTTAATGTGGTACTGGGGATTGAACCCAGAGGTACTTTACCACTGAGCTACATCCCCAGCCCCTGTATTTTTTTTTTTTTTTTTTTAAATTTTGAGACAGGATCTTGCTAAATTACTTAGGGCCTCACTAAGTTGCTGAGGCTGGCTTTGAACTTGCGATCCTCCTGCCCCAGCCTCCAGAGCCGCTGAGATTACAGGCATGTGACACCACGCTTAGTTTAGCTCCATTCTCTCTTAATTCTGTGAAATCCATGGTTTCTTTGTTCATTTACTCTTTGAACCATTCTACTTTATCACATGCTGAATGACCGATGCTAAAAATGACATTATTTCTGTACTTAGGAATTCCAAGAGAAAAGGGGAAAAAGGACATCAGCATGTGAATGACCGATGCTAAAAATGACATTATTTCTGTACTTAGGAATTCCAAGAGAAAAGGGGAAAAAGGACAACTATTAAGCAAAACTGTATTTAGTCCTAATGTTGTGATAGAGTTCAGAAGAGAAATTAAATGGGCCATGTGATTTGAGCTAAATCTTGAGGGGTGAGCAAAATGTTCATCTTTCAAAAAGGGGGACAGACCTGGGAGCAATATCAATACTCAAAGGGGATGAGAAGTCAGGATCAGAGGAAAACATCTACCACTAATTAATGTGCTTCCAACATGCCAGGCACCATTTATAGTTAGTTTAATGGAGAAGATATTTACTATTATTATGTCCTCGAATTTCAGAGGAAACTGAGGCTGACATAATTTACCCAAGCTGCTACAAATGCACCAGTATGTAGGTTTCTGAATTCATAGTGTGATTAAATAACGGTATGGATTGAAAATGTCAGAACAATTTAGACAGGAACACAAAAGAACAATTGAGATTAGAATGGAATACAAAGCCAAGAGCTGGGTTTCATGATAAAGGAATGGAGGATCCATCCACTAAAATTTTGAGAGCAGAGAACCAATATATTAAAGTACAGTTTAGATACAGGTAGCTGAGGGGTTTAGTCTAGAAACTGTAATTAAAAACCTAACAATAGCAAATATAACAGAAAGGAAAGAAAAGACATGACACATTTCTAACTAACACATTTCTAAAGACATGACACATAACACATTTCTAAAGACATGACACATTTCTCTTTTCCTCCTTTAATTTCCTTCCTTCACTGTTGTCATGTCACACAATAGGTACAATCAAATTCCATTCTGTACCCACAATCAAGTATTGTCACCAAACAATAGTTAATAATCTGGTCAACTGATAGGTAGTAAACGAAGTATTAACACAAATGAGTTAACTTTTCAAACAAGAAATAATTTGTATAAGACATGTTTTTTATAATGAAGTGACAAAATGCAGATTATAAAGTAAAGGACAAACAAAAAGTTAAAGTACAGTTGAAGTCTAAAGTCCTAGATGACTGGAACCATAGAAATAATGAAATAGAAAAATAAGCAGGAGGAGATAGATTTCTGCTTTCCTTTGAGGAAAAAAAGAAGAAAAGTTATAAATTTACTTTTAGGTATGCTCCATTTGAAAATATCTAGTTAACCATCTCTGGTGAACATGACCAGCAGATAAAAATGTGAGAACAGTGCTCAAGAGAGGAGTCAGAGCTAGAGCTAAGAACTTAAGACACATCTGCAAAGGCATAATCGTGGAAGCTATGGGAGCGGATTGTTTGGAAAAAGTGTGATAGGGAAAGGAAGAAGGAAAAAAAAAAAGGAAGATCTTTTCTCACCAATGACTATCTTCCTTCTGGAAAGTTGGGAATGGTTCTTTTGAGTGTTTCACCAAAATTTCATGTTATTTCAAATTCACAAAAATGCTTTACCCTACAATATGGTTGACCCAAGAATGGAAAATGTGAATTCCTTTTAGCCTAGAGTTTCTTTTACAATGTAAAAAAAAATCAGTGGGACACACTACAACAAATTAATGGCTTCAAAGAACTTCATTGTACTCTTCAGCTAAAATTATTTCCTATTAATCCAGTGTCCAAAGGAGAAAAGTTTGTTAAATTTCATAACCGTTATCCTCAAAAAGCAATTGCATATCATTTTTAAAATCAAAGCTATTATTCTAGGTTAATTCCTAAAATGCTTTCCACCATAGGGCATACATGAAACTATATCAGTAGCATAAAACACTTAAATGTGTTAAGCAACAATAAACTAAGCCAACATTATTTAATGTATTTAAAATTTTTCTTAAAAAAAAGAACTGGTTTTTCTTTTTCAAAATAAGCTATCAACAAATTAAAAACCAACATACAAAACCCCAAAGAATTCTAAAATCAATTTTGTTTAAGGGAGCATGTCATAAGAACAAGACCTTAGATTCAGACAAATTTGGGTTTAAATTCCATCTCTGCCACTTCCTAGCTAGGTGTCCTTGGGTGAATTACTTAAAGCTTTTAAAACCTGATTTTAAAAAATTAAGTAACAAATATATCTAACTGAGCCAGGCATATATATGATGGTACCACACATATCTTAACAGCTTCTTTCCTTGTATCTGCAATCTATAATGGAAATTTCAAAAGCTTGAAAGTATTAAAAGCTTATTTTTTGAAAATTACAAACAAGATGGCATGAAGAGTAACACAATTTAAGTATTAGTTCAAAAATATCACCTCTAAACCCTCTCTCCATTTCTGATCCTAAACCTAACATCCTCTTCCCAAAATATTAAAATAATATGTAGATAACTAAAGTGACAAGAATGTTAAAATTTTACTTAACTGGTTATTTGAAATTTAACCCAAACTTTGGTCAGTGTTTTTCTTAAATTAGAAAATACAGTGATAAAATCTATATGCAAAATATCTATATTCTTACAAAACTTCAAATAAAAAATCAAAATTAAATTTAAAATTTTCATTCATTTGCTCACAGAACATTATATTAGTAGACAAACTTAAAGACAAAGCTTCTTCATAAAGCTTAATGCTCTGAGTGCCAGATAATACTGAATCTTCTTATCTCATTTTGAAAAAAACTTTTATTTTAGGCCTTTTCAACACACAGCAGGTCTATATCAATTCCCATGCTGAGTGCACTTGCCTCAGGTCTCTAGACACTTGAGTCACTAATAACCACTTAAGAACCTTAGGAAAAAAATGACACTCTCTAAAACTTTTTAGCACTGCTTACTTTTAAATATGTGTTATGTGTGTGCCCACTCATGTACATTTTCAGCTATCTGCTTGTGGCTATTTACCAATATCACACATGTGAATACTGCAAAGCGACTCTGGGGAACGTAGGGATCTACTTTCCTATTGGGTCTGTGGAGTATAGAGAACTATGGAGCACAGAAGGGAAAAAAAAGACTTCCAAAAATGAAGATAAAGCTTACTGACTTTTGCACGTTCACATCAGGACTTTACATTTAGGTGCGAGAACACAGAATATAAAAACAGGGCTCCAGCTGAAAATATCCTTAGGCATACACTGGCATTTCCTAAACACCATTTATAACTGTATACGTTTCCTACATGACTGTATACTGTTTCAGAACTTAAAATATGAAGCGCTGTTAAATTAAGAGTTTGGATATTTCCAAAACTGTAACTATCATATTCATATGTCAGTTACTTTTAAGTTTGAAAAAACATCAAGGTCCTTTCCAGTAAATGCTCAAAATCTGCAGATTCCTCCATTCTACCCTACCCACCTCCTGGGTATGAATCCTTCCAAGTTGCCAAAGGAAACCGGCAAACAAGAGAAAACTACTTCCATGATCAGATTTCTAATTTTAAATGTCTTAGAACTTGAGTCGTTTATCTGGTTCCAATGCTGTCACTTCATCTAACATACAGTAAAAGGAGTTGCACCATCTCCCCTCTTTAGAAGTCCTACAAGACTGGGTTGCTGCTACCAAATCGGCCCCCAGGGGGGCAGCTGCCATCCTGGGCTGAAAACATCTATTGGGGAGGGGGGTGTCCCTATGTGAACAACTGTACTGTCTTCCAGGGAACATGGGAGCTGCTAAGCTTATAGCAAAAACCAAGAAAGAAAAAAAGGCGGCCGGGGGGGGGGGCGGGACGAGGGGGACGGGTAAAGACCACCACGGGAATGGAGATACCCTGGAGAATCAGGAAAGCAAACACTTCTGTTTGTGGAGGGGGAAGAAGGAGGCAGAAGTGAAGGTCTGCTTCCTAAGCGATTTTCCCCCTCGCCCCGGCCACACTTCCAGGCCAGGCCGCCGGGCTGGGCACTGCCCTTGGGCCGCTCTGCCAGGTCACAGCCCCTCCACGGTCCCCAGTCTCCAGCGCAGGGCCGGAGGCGCGAGAGGGTCCCCCGCAGCCGCCGCCCGCGCCCCCGCCCCCGCCCGCCGCGCAGACCCGCGGCCGCCCGCTCGCTCCCGCTTCCTATTTTCGGAGCACACACCCTACAAGGAGCGGAGCTAGCAGGCCTGGAAAAGACCGGCCCCCGCGCGAGGCCTCGGGTGACTGACAGGGGCAGGCACTCCGGCGCAACGAGGGGGGAGGAAGGGCACCGAGCGCAGAGCCCGACGGCCAGTGCCCTTCCCTGGAGGCCAGACTCCGGGCCTATATGCTGCGGCGCTGCTGGCTCCACCGGATCGGCTCCGCCACCCTCGCAGCTCTTACCTTCTCCTCATCAGACAACTGCTCCTCCAAATCCGCCATCTTCCTTCTGGCGACAAACCGTGGCGGCGGCGGCTGCAGCCACCTGACTTCCCCCTTTCCGTGCGGTCCTCCGCGCCGCGCGCCCCCGCCAAGGGAGGGGCCCGTCGCCCAGGCCGCCGCGCACGCGCCCCTGGAGCCCCGCCTCCCTCGCCCAATCTCCCCCGCCCAGCCTTCGGGACGGCGCGGCTGTGCGGTGCGCGTGCGCGGCGCCTCAGAGGCGGGGAGGGGGTGGCGCCTGCTACCCGTCTGCTGCAGGGCTCCTAAGCATCCTGTGTGTAGGGTTCTCTCCCAGCTGATGACCAGATGGACCCAGTCTGTGACGAGTACATTCTGAGCCCTTGATTATGTTCCCACCAAGGCCTGCACTCTGCTAGCTGAAATGTGAAAAGCTGCACCAATTTAAAACATTTTTTAAATATAGGAAAAATACTCAGCTTTAATTAAGATATGCACACACACAACCTAGTCCATAATTGGAAGATTGCTCTTGATATATTCATTTATTCATCCAACAAATACTTATTGGTCTTTTACTATGTACCTGTCACAGGGTTAGTCTCTGGGGATATGCAAAGTTAAAAACAAACAAAAAACAGAAATTGTAATGAAGCTTAGTGTATTCGTTAAACAAACATTGAGCACTTAGGGAAGACATTGTACTATTGCAGACAAATACAATATAATGTTAGACACAAATCTTACCCTCCTGAATCGGCTTGCCAGATTATGTATAGGACACCTAAGAAATTTTGGATTACACACAACCAATTAATATTTTAAAGTATAAGTATTTTCCAAGAAACACTTGAGATATACTAAAACATTACCATTTCAAATTTTACTGGCTGTCTTTTATTTGCTAAGTCTGGCAACTACAGCTGAAGCTTCCAGTTTATAAGAAGATAAAGATGTAGTCAGAGGCTGGGGTTGTGGCTCAGTGGTAGACCGCTTGCCTCACATGTGTAAGGCACTGGGTTCGATCCTCAGCACCACATAAAAATAAATAAAGATATTCGTGGCCACCTATACCTAAAAAAAAAAAAAGATGTAGTCAAAACTGGGTATGTGAATCAACTGGAAATTTTGTTAAAGTGAAGTTGCTAATTCAATAGGCTTGGAATAGGATTGGAGAATCTGCATTTCTGACAAGCTCCCAGGTGACACCAATGCTACTGATCTGGAGACCCCACTTCAAGAAGCAAGACTTCAGATAGGAATTAAGTCTTTATTCAGTAGAAAATGAGAGGCTGTTGAAAACATTTGAACAGTGATATGACTTTATCAGAAATATGTCCAGCAAGACGACTCTGGCAGCTGTATATAATTGACATATTAGAATACCTTAAAGAGTTCAAATAACTGTTCAGGTGCAAGACACTATTATTAAGTAATTTGCTGAGTGTTCATTTGGAGAGAGAACAGGAAGAGGAAGCATGCTGACATACAAGCAAGTATCCTGTTGAAGTTAGATCTTGTGTACAAGACCTGAAAGATAATGAACCACACTATTCAAGGGCCTCACTGGATATAAATTAATATCATGTTTACACTTTCATAGTTTACAAGCCATTGTTTCATTGATTTCTCATTGTAACCTCATGAAGTAAGGTACTTATCAGTATTACTATACCCATTTTGCAGAAGAAAACTGAGGCTAAGTGATTTATCCAGTGCTACAAAACTTCTAAGAGATTGATCTGGGACTGGAACAGTTTATTTTATATCCCAGATTCTTTCCACTGCAAGATTTTCTTTCTCCCTCTTTAAAGACTATGCACTCTCCACCAATAAAACTTTAATGAAGGTGATTTCTCTGCCATCCCATCCATTCAGTTTACGATACCTGCTGCATCAATGTATTCCTGGGTTTTAGGCCTTTTCCCCCAATTATATTTTTCTTTTTTACTCAATGACACCTAATGTGTCACTATGTAATATATACAGTGGGTACTCAGTAAATGTTGTTGCTTAATTAACTGGCGGCTCTCTTCCTCTAAAAACCTTACCCAAATCTGGTAATGTTTTGCAATAATTTGAGTCATAGATGTTTATAATTGTAACCTTGGTAATACTTTACATATGGTTCCCATAGTGATACAAACAGCAATGAATGTTTAATTTATGATAATCCTTTTAGTAACATCCCAATACCACCCTCTTAGTACAATTTAAAGGAATTATAGAATTTACATTTACTGCTGGAAAGATTTTAAGCAGTCACACAAAATAAATTATAAATATTGAAATGATCATCATATGATTGCAAGGAGAAATGTACTAGCATTCTTGATAATCAGTTATTTTAAAATGAAAAAAAGAAAAACAAAAGTTCCTCTTACACACAATTCTACCTAAGTGAGAATTTCTACCCTTTTCATATTTGATTTCCAGACTCACCTTCCTCCTACTTATTAGTGGCATTATCTTAGATTTTCCAATTAAGTGCACCAGACCAGATTTTTTTTTTTGAAACCATCCCTTTGTCTTTTTATTTTTACTTTTATGTAGTGCTAAGGATCAAACCCAATGCCTCACATATGCCAGGTAAGCACTGTACCACTGAGCCACAACCCCAGCCCAGGTTCTTTTCTTTATTCTGGCTTTTGTTGTTGTTTTGTTCTTTGGTAGTATTTCTTTTTAAGTTACAAGTATTCATCTCAATCTATTTACATTTGCATATGCTTTGTGTTCTCAACTGTACTTGAAACCTGTCAAGATTAGAGGTTACCTAATTTCACTTACTTTTTTTTTTTTTTTTCCAGCACTGGGGCTTGAACCCAGGGCCTTGCACATGCTAGGCAAGCACTCCACCACTGAGCTATACTCCAGGCCTTTGGTTTTCTAGAATCACAATCCTAGGGTAAATCTAGTTCAAGTCTCTCATTTTACATGTAAATGGAGTCTTAGATAAATGACTTGGTAACAACTGAACATCTAGCTGATATTATTTAAGAACTCAAAGCCGGGCATGGTGGCGCAAGTCTGTAATCCCAGCACTTAAGGAGGCTGAGACAGGAGAATCGCGAGTTCAAAGCCAGGCTTAGCAATGGCCAAGTGCTAAGCAACTTAGTGAGACCGTGTCTCTACATAAAACACAAAATAGGGCTGAGGATGTGGCTCAGTGGTCGAGTACCCCTGAGTTCAATACCCACTACCAAAAAAAAGAACTCAAATGCATGCCTCACTGAAACACAGAAAGCTATTTACACATCTTTATACATCATATTGTCTGTCTCATGCCTCTGTTAAAGTGTTCTGGAATGCTTTTTTCTTTTGGACAGTACTGGGAATTAAACCCAGGGGCTGGCACATCCTAAGCAAGTGTTCTAAGTGCTCTACCACAGAGTTATATCTCCAGACCTTTTTTTTTTTTTTTAAACAGGCTCTTGCTAAGTTTTCCAGGCTGGCTTGGAACTTTACAATTCTCCTGCCTCAACCTCTTGAATGGCTAATGCTAGAGGCATGCACCACTGTGATTATAGGCACACACCACCATGTCTCTTTCTGGAATGTTCTTTGGCACCTATCTATCCTTCAAATTCTGTCCAGTCACATCATTTTCTTTGAAACTCTCATTAAGTTCTATAGCTAGAGTGAGTAATTTTTTCTTCAAGATTACCATAGAAACTTTTCCATTGATTTTTGCCACGTACCCTAGTGATGAGGTATACACATTTTATAATCAGTAAGTCTTGGGTTCTTATCTTTGTTCAGTTCCAGCTAACCTTACGTGATTTATTCTGGAAATTTCTGTTTTTTCATCTGTACATTGGGGATAATGGTACCTCCCTCATAGGGATGTTGTAAGGATTTAATGAAATCATGCAGGCAAAATGCTTAGCACCTAGCACAGGCATCACTAAAGGTCTCAATAAATGTTAACTATTACCATCTTATTATAATACCAATCTGCTCTTGGAGGACATGGCCTATCTCTTAATTAGCTGTCTGGCACATACAGTGTTTGGCACAAAAGTGCTTAGAAAAGGCTTTGTTGGAACACATACTGATTGACTCTTTCATTTCGCATACCTAATTGGGAACTGAAAATTTGAGCTAATAATCCATATGGAGGCTTAGAGATTGTCCTAAAATGTAGCTTGGGGATTTTAGAATAGGAGAGCAAGCAATTTTCCTAGAAACTCCAAAATCGTACAAATAACTCCTACTCCTTACAACTCCTACATACAGTCGTCACTTAAATATCTCTCTAATTGATTTTCTTACTGTTTAGTTGGTTTGTCCCTATAAATTCTAGGTTCCAGCATCTTTACACAATGTCCCAAATGAAATATGGGAGGTGGGTAGTATCCAAGGTTGATCCTTTAGAGTGAGGCAAGGAAATACCATTGCTTGTATTTATTTGCATTTAATTACTTGAATTTTTGTTACAAAATATGTCGAGTACACATAGAAAAAATAGTGAACCCCTTCCAGACCCAATTCCCTTCCATTCTTCCCATGAGGAACCATTAAACTGAATCTTGTGCTTATTATTCACATGCATGCTGGTTCTTTTTCAACCCAGGGACCTTCCTTTTTCTCTTTTATATCCATCAAATGTGGCATTCAGTTTAAAATATGCCTATAAAATGCATTTTTATGATTTTTGATACAGCTTTGTAAACAACATGAATAGAAGACATTAAGCAAATTACTGGCAAAACAGACAGACAAAACCTCCACCTCCCTCTGTAACAATGTAAATTGTGACATGAATGAGAAGACTCTTGATCTGGACAGCAACACCTTGTACAGGTTTGCTGGTAGGAAGTGAAAAGATAGGTTGAATATCTTTAATTTTCACCCATAATGTCTGGTAATAACTTTAACTCTTATTTGGACTCAGTAATAGCACTGTGGCAGCAAAACAAGATTGTCATCTCTCTTTTCCCAAGCCACATCAACCTCCAATAAAACAGAATTTCTCTAGCTGAGGTCTAGTTCAAGAAATTACAGTAGCATCTGTCCAAGTTCCTGCCTCTTGGTTCTTCAGTAATGTCACAGTGACTTATGTGCATTTGGGAAGTGCTAACATTGCCGTCCTTCTCTGTGACATTAACCTTCATCACCTCTACAGTTCTAGCTATCCTATCAGATATCTTCCATTGTAGCTCTGGCGCCTTTCCTGGTACTCTCCTCCCAGGATGGAGGGATCCATGCTCATATCACCTTGTCGTGGTCTTGTAACTTTAGCTACATCCATCGCAGGTAAGTGCTGGGCCATCAAAATCACTGTCCTAGGCTATATATTAGGGCACCCAGTTTTCCATAGTCTTCTCTTGTGAATTGCTTCTGGTGAGTAGAACTGAAGGGGACACCTTAAGTGTTATGACCAGATACACTCAGAATACTTTTTACTATTTCTGTGCTTTATTGCTTTTCCCCTCCACTTCATAGTATCCACAATTATTCTTTGGAGGACTGTTCTTGTGCTACCAGGACTGCTTTGCCAGCAAGCACACAACTGGAAGTGTGGCTGCTTCTTCTTCTTCTTCTTTTTTCCTTTTTAAATTGTAGATGGACGCAATAGTTCTATTTGTTTATGTGGTGCTGAGGCTTGAACCCAGTGCCCCATGCATGTGAGGCAAGTGCTCTACCACTGAGCCACAACCCCAGCTCAAAGTGTGGCTTCTTTGGGGAAGATCTTACCAGTGATTGTCAGATGCTGGAATTAAAAAAAAACACAGTATCTTTGCCTCAGGATAGAAAAGCTCTGAGGTACAAATTGCAATCCAGATTTCTCTTTAGGGAGAAGGCCAATCTCAGCTTTGCCTTTTTCACCAAACCCTAGGAGAAATTGAGATATTATGAAAAGTTATCAGATCAGGAGCATGGGAACAGAAATAAAATACAGAGTGGGCTGTGCACTTGGGGGCACTTTAGGGCTCCAGCTTGGGAATAGAAGACCAGATGTCAAACTTAAAAGCATCTCCTTTGCTTTGGAGTAGCCTTGAAGATGAGCCCCCAAATGGTGATTTTTGAAGGGCTTTAACTTACTTTTGCTTCAGATTATCCCTGCAAATAAAGAAGATTTATTGTGCTTCTGTTGTGTATCTTCAATCTTCTAGTCCTTGGAGAAGTAGCAATGAACACAATAGACGTGGTGCCTGCCTTCATGGAGCTGGTTATTTAGAGGAGAAACAAATTGTAAACACATAATTACTCAAGTAACTATGTAATTACAACTGTGATAAGAGTGATGAAGGAAATGTATGGGATGATCTGAGTGTACAGGTAGGGAAGGTAATTCTTAATGGTCTTTTATGCTTCTGCACATACAGCAAGCCGGCTGACTTCCCTTTGTTAAGAATTACTTTTCCTAAGGAGTTTGCAAATCAAATAGTCTTCGAAGATAGTACCTCCCTCCAGAATAAAGCACATGGTCATGCTGGTTTTTTTTTTTTTTTTTGGTACTGGAGATTGAACCCAGGGGCACTCGACCACTGAGCCACATCTCCAGCTCTATTTTGTGTTTTATGTAGAGACAAGGTCTCACTGAGTTGCTTAGTGCCTCACCGTTGCTGAAGCTGGCTTTGAACTTGCGATTCTCCTGTCTCAGCCTCCCTAAGTGCTGGGATTACAGGCTTGCGCCACCGTGCCCAGCTACGTTCATGCTTACATGTGTTTCACTAAGTCGTTGAGTTTTACTTGGGACAATTGGACTTTGCCCTTCTGTGATTCTCATCTTGTTTTGCAGGGAATCCCCAGAACAGACCTCCTCAGCTCCTTTCAGAAGAGGAAGAACCTGGCGAGGAATATTTTAGAAGCCAAGCAGGGGAGGAGAGCTGGTTTTGTTCTCATTCACTGCTCAGATATCCCCTTAATTCTTGCTTTTGGAATGTTATTTCCACCTTCAACTATGCTTGGTATCCATCTATCCCAAATCTCTTTACTAAAAGGAAAGAATTTCCAGACTTGTGCCAGGTGGGAAAGGGACAGAGGCTCTGTCAGAGTAGGGGAGGGGATCTAAGGCTCACCTGGCTTCCCAATCTTCACTTATTCTCCTAATCTGGGCCCCCCTTTCACCCCCATTTCCAAAGGTACTTGATGCTATCAAGTTGTGGACTCTGGAGCTCCTGGTGGCTTTCACCACCACCAGTTTGGGGTTTGGCTTTTCGAGGTTTCCAGGGCACTATGATCCTCCATCTTCTTTCAAGACTGACATTTGGGCTGGGATTGTAGCTCAGCGGTAGAGCGCTTGCCTTGCATGCGTGAGGCCCTGGGTTCGATCCTCAGCACCACGTACAAAGCAATAAAATTAAAAAAAAAAAACATTGTGTCCATCTACAACTAAAAAAAATTAAAAAAAAAAAAAAAAGACTGACATTTATGGTGGTCTTTTCTCCTTTCCCTTTTCCCATGTTGTTTGTGTTTATTTTAAAAATTTCCTTCTAGTGGGTTTCACAGGGAAGAAAAATCAGATGTGTGTTCATTAAATTTACCTAAAATCTTCAATCCTTTTAGTACACCATAGCTGGAAGGAACACCCAGTTTTGTTTTAATGGGTGCAATATCTTATTACTATAAGGACATTCAGAGGTTTTGTTTTAATGTTTGTGAAAACACTGTAATTTTCAAAATACAAATTTAATAATGTCACATGCCCCCTTTACTTCTACTTGAGTGGCATCCTTCCATATATATGTATATATATATGTGTTGGGAGCAAAAAGCCCTGAGTCATCTCCTGATCGGCTCCACTTCCTGGTTAAGCAGGAGCGCCGAAAAACCCGCGGGCGCCAAAGCAGTGAACCTCCCCCTTTTGATACCACCTGTTTGCACTGACCAATCGTCCTGCGACAGCTCCTTCCCCTCCCCTTCCCTCCTGAGCATACATATATACCCCTGTTCTTAAATAAAATTTGGAGGTTTGATCAGAATCCTGTCTTGCCTCCGTTCTTTCGCGCCCCTTGTGTCCCCGTTGTTGCCCCGCGGGTCGGGGCAGGTTGGCGCCCAACGTCAGGCATTTGGGAGCCCCCAACGAGAACGTCCGCAGAGGAAGCCCTGGCCAGGCACCCCCAAGAGTCGCTGTGAGGACCGGTCCTTCCCGCCGTGAGACAGATCTGAGTAAAGGTAGGTGGACGAATTTTTTACAAACAAGATTTCAGAACATTTCACCCCTTGCTCGCTCGATTGTTGTTGGCCCTCTTGATCCCTTCCCTCCTGAGTAATAGACATCCGTTTCTGGTGAGAAAAACTCTAAATCGCTTGAATTAGTAAAAGATTCAAGATGACCAAAAACAGAGTTTTACGTCCCAGAGACTTTCATAAGGGAGGGATTCGCTCAGAGAGCCGTCCAGTCGATCGAGAATAGGGAATGCCTTAAGT
>CM053407.1:32027430-32107315 GCA_028644305.1 Xerus rutilus
TATATATATATATATGCATATATATGAATTATATATATATATGTAAGAACACTTCCAGCCCCCCTCCCCCCCAGGCTTGAGCGGGCAGAAAATGGCGCTGGAACCTCATGGCAAACAGAATTTAAAGCCTCCCCCCTTCCGGAAAAGGAAGGCTTAAGGCAGGAAGGGAAGGGCCTGGGGCAGGAAGAGGTGTTGGTCTAGAGTCCAGTGTCCTCTGAGATTGGTTAGGTGAGGCTGGTGAGGTCAGAGTCCTTCTGGCATGAGCCAGGAGTCATGGCGGTTTTCATGTTGGAGGTTTAGTGTCTTCCGTATGGGCTACTGGGGGCTGCCATGTTGGCACATTGGGCGCGTGCGACTGATGGTGGTGGCAGACAAGGGGGAGGAAGGGGAAAGAAAGAGCGAGGAACTTTCAGAAAGTGCCCCAGGGGCTGCGCGCAGCCGCCCCGGCTGCAGGCGCGGTGGGAGCAGGGGCGGCTGACGGGCAGTTGTTTTCCTCATCTGCCTCTGACCTAACTATATATCTATTATCTATATCTATATATAATTTTGCAGTAGAGTATTGTCTTGTTTAAAATTCAAAATGAGTTTGAACACTTTTTGGTCAGGATTCTACCCTCCACTTACCTTATGTTCTGCCATCCCCTCTTATCCTACTGTGATCATTTCACAAATTCTTTGCCATCCCTCTTCCCCAGTATTCAAGTTATTTACCGCTGTCCTGTGTATTTTTTTTAAATTTTTTTTTAGTTGTAGATGGACATAATAGCTTTATTTATTTATATTTATGTGGTGCTGAGGATCAAACCCAGTGCCTCACACATGCGAAGCAAGAGTTCTACCACTGAACTACAATCCCAGCCCCTGCCCTGTGTGTTTTGGCATGTCCAGCTCATCTTTCACCACCTCATGTTCTCAGCTCTACTATATAGCCTTCTTTGGTTCTTTGTAAGCCCTATGGTCACTGGATAAAGTGTTAGTTTAAAATACTTTACGCTTTTCCAGGAAGCAATAAGATATTTTCATTAGTCAAATGTTGCAAATAAAAGCAAAAACTAAACTAAGCTAGAAAAACAAGCAAACCATAATGTGTGCAATGATTTGCCTGAGTTTTTTGGGGGGGGTACCGGGGATGGAGCTCAGAGGCACTTGACCACTGAGCCATATCCCCAGCCCTCTTTTGTATCTTACTTAGAGCCAGGCGCGGTGGCTCAAGCCTGTAATCCCAGCACTTAGGGAGGCTGAGACAGGAGAATCATGAGTTCAAAGCCAGCCTCAGCAACAGTGAGGCGCTAAGCAACTCAGTGAGACTCTGTCTCTAAATAAAACACAAAATAGAGCTGGGGATGTGGCTCAGTAGTTGAGTGCCCCTGAGTTCAATCCCCAGTACCAAAAAAAATAAAAAAGTGTATCTTACTTAGAGACAGGGTCTCACTGCACTGCTCAGTACCTTGCTTTTGCTGAGGCTGGCTTTGAACTTGTAATCCTCCTGCCTCAGCCTCCAGAGCTGTTGGGATTACATGCATGCACCACTGTGCCTGGCCACAGATTTAGGCTTTTTTTTTTTTTTTTTGGTACCAGGGATGGAACTCAGGGACACTCGACCACTAAGCCACATCTCCAGCCCTATTTTTGTGTTTTATGTAGAGACAAGGTCTCACTGAGTTGCTTAGCACCTCGCCGTTGCTAAGGCTGGGTTTTGAACTCGCGATTCTCCTGTCTCAGCCTCCCAAAGTGCTGGGATTACAAGCGTGAGCCACTGCGCCCGGCTCACATTTAGATATTTTGTTAAAAGTACAACAAGAAGAAAGTCACAAATGCTCCAAAGCAGCAATATAAGAATGTGAAGCTTTCTCTTTAAGCACTTTGATAAGTAGGTCTGCTTGCTATACCTGGAGAATCTGAAAAATAAAAACAGAAGGTAGAAATGTTAGGGGTCTATATAAATTAAAGTTCAATTTGGGATAGTTTGATTATCTTTAGAGAATATCCATTTAGGACTTTATCACTCTCTAATTAAATGATATAATGTCTTTATAGGATTAGATATCTTAAAATTTTAGCTTACTTATTCAATTTTATAATATGAAAGTAAATATTCATTTTTTATATTTAAAACAAAAACCTAATAGCCACTCAATAAGAAGAAAAGGCCATTAAATTGTAGGTTACATCACATTATGTTATGCATTTTATCATTATGTCATATTTCATAAACTTAAGAATGTTAAGAGTCATAATATTAGAATTTTAACTAATAGAATGATTAACCTTGAAATGGTTCACACATACAAACATACACACATAGACATATACAATTATCACATACTTAGTAACAAATACAAGTAACAAATCTGAGACATGATACATAAGAACAGGCTCTGTAACTAGTTACTACAATAAATAACTCTAAATTAGGCCAAATTCTTATCCACATGAGCTTTTGCAAGAACATTAATTCTGAAATTCCTCCCTATTTTCCTGTCTCAGGCTGTTTTCTGTTACTATAACAAAATGCCTGATATTGGATACTTTATGAAGAATAGAGGTTTATTGAACTCACAGTTCTGTGGATTGGGAAGTCCAAGAGTATGGCACAATATCTATTTGGCATCTTCCTGCTGCATCATACATGGAGGGCAACATGTAGGGAGACAGAGAAAGCCTGTTTTTATGATGAAAGTTCTGTGATAGCCCATTAATTAATGGCAATTCACAAAGTGATTGTTCTATTCATAGGGTAGAGCTCCCATAACCAAATTACCTGTTAAAGGCCCCAGTTCCCAGTACTGCCATAATGGTTATCAACTTTCAACATGATTTTTTCCTTTAGACATTAGTGGATTTTGTGCACTACAAATATATGGAAATTTTGGAGGTCACATTCTAACAAGGAAAACACATAGAAGGGCTTCATCTGTAGGTAACTCTATCCTGGTGAGAAAGAGCACACTTACTGCACCGTGACTAGAATAGAGAATAGGTTTTCATTTTGCATATCATCTAAACAGAGCATCTTTCTTTAAAAAAATTAAAAGTTTGGGGATTAAAAATAGTACTGGAGAGTGCTATGATTTTTTTGGTTTGTTTTCAGTGCTAAAAAAGAAAGCACCATCAAGCCATGAAAATACACAAAAGAAAGTTAAATGCTTAATACTAAGTGAAAGAAGTCCGAGAAGACTGACAAATTAACTAAACTTAATTTCTACGCTACTTATAATTTTTAGTTATGAAGGTCAGAGACAAACTAAAGTTACTTTGGTTCTGAGATATGTATTCCATGGAAATTGGAAAATTAAGAAAGATAAGGCTCTCAGTCAGGTGATGGAGGTATCAAGAACAGGAACTGTTCAGGTCTCAGTAGAAAAATTGGAACCTGAGTCTATCTGAGCCTCTTGGAGATCAGACTGCCTTCAAGACCTGCTAGACCATTCCAGAGAGGCACAGGGCAGGTCATACATCTGGGGATTCCTATTCCCCTCACCAATCTCTACTGGACTCCACTTCAAAAGCTATAAATTGATTAATTCACTCCTACTTCCCTCCCCCACCTCTTTTTCAGTTGTCTGAAAAAAATAAAATAAAATAAATAAAAAGGATAAACCAGAAAGGACTTGAGTGGAAAGAGGTAATTGCTACTCAACTGGTCTCTTCCTACTAATTCTATTAGGAACTTTCAAGGATTCTGCTCTTTCAAGATCACTACTGGCTTTGTACTTTCTTTCTTTTTTGTTTTAGTTGTTGATGGACCTTTGTTTCATTTATTTGTATGCGGTGCTGAGAAGTAAACCTAGTGCCTCACACATGTGAGGCAAGTGCTCTATTGCTGAGCCACGACCCCAGCCTCTGGCTTTATACTTTCAATGTCCAGTTCAAACTTGCAATAAAGAGACTGGTAGAATTAGTAGCTGTGCTCAGCAAAGATCTTATTCTTTATAGCTTGTTAGTCCACTCTTAGGGGATTTCCTTGGGCCAAATCATTTGTGATAAATGATTAATAAATGACACCAATTATTAAGTGATATTACAATTTTTTTTTCATTACCAGCGATTGAGTGGAGGAGCACAGCCATGGTAGCCAAGAGCTCTACCTCTGAACTCCATTCCTAGACCCCCAAAATATTTTTGATATTGAAAATATGTCTTTGTATTTCAAAAGATTGACATACAAAACATTGAAAAACTACAATGCTATATACCGTATTGTTTTGCTGTTGGTAATCTGTAAATATCTCTAATGGTTTTGAATGATAAAATTATCTATGAAGATGACTATTCTATTTATTAGAAACTAATTGATAATATATATCATTTACCTTTCAATAATAAATGATAATGGTGATTTTTCATCTTGGGTAATAATTATACAGTTCCTTTTTTAAAACACAGATGAATATTTTCAAAAAATAGAACTTTATATTTTAATGCAGTTTAAAATTGAGTGGAAAGTGCAGAGATATACTCTATATCCTCTCCTCTCATACACAAATTGCCTACTCCATTATCAATATCTCCACTGGAGTGGTACAGTTGTTACAATTGATGAATCTACAGTGACAAATCATTATCACCCAGAGTCCACAGTGTACATTAGGATTCACTCTTGGTATCCTATGTTCTATGGGCTTGGACAAATGTATAATGATGTGTAGTTACCATAGTAATAAAATATAAAATAGTTTTACTGCCCTAAAATTCTCTCCAAATCTATTTATCTCCCTCTTTCCCTAGCCCTTAGCTGCTGATCTTTTTACTATCTCCATAGTTATGCTTTTTCTAGAAATGTCTTTTTGAGTTGAAATCATACATTGGGCAGCCTTTTCAGATTGACTTCTTTCACTTAGTATTATGCATTTAAATTTCCTCTGTGTCTTTTCTTGGCTTGATAGTGCTTTCCTTTTTAGCACTGAATAATATTCCACTGTTTAGAGGTTCTAATGTTTATGCATTTACACTCCTAGGGACATCGTAGATGATTCCCAAGTTTTGGCAATTATGAATAAAACCGCCGTAAACATCAGTGTGCAAGTCTTTGTGTGGACGTAAGTTTTCAACTCCATTTGGTAATTACTAAGGAATATGATTGCTGGATCACATGATAAGAGTATGATTAGTTGTATAAGAAACTAGTAAGCTGTCTTTCCAAAGTGGCTGTGTCATTTTGCATTGCCACCAGCAGTGCATGAGAGTTCCTGTTGCCCCACATCCTTTCAGCATTTGTCAATGCTGTCAATGTTCTAGATTTTGGCCATTCTAACAGGTATGCAGCCGAATCTTACTGTTGTTTCACTTTGTATTTCCCTGATAACATATGATGTGGGACATCCTTTCATATATTTGTTTGTCATCTGTATTTTTGGTTATGTTTCTTTTAAGGTCTTGGCCCTCTTTAAATTGAGCTGTGTTCTTATTGTTATGTTTGAGGCCTACTTTTCAAAATATAAATCTGATAATCCTTTTTTTCCCCTAATATAATTCCGTTAACATCATTCATAGGATCCTGAGCCTCCTGATTAATTCCAGTGCTTTGAGAAATGTAAGAAATTGCGAGGCACATTTTAGGTAAGTTTAATTTTCTCTTGCCCCCAGCTACTCTGTTCCTAGTGCTATGAGAACACTTGGGTTTCACTTTCACTTCTCTTATAGAAGTGATAATGAGGGTGAAAGAAAGGAGGAAAAAAAATCCTTGTACACTTACTTGATTTAAGATGTATGACCCCTGGAATATTCCAATCTTCTACTTAGGAAAATACTAAATTTACTTTCATTAATTTTAGTGAAAAAGTAAGAAAGAAAATATATTAGAAAGTTATGAAATCCCTATCGATGCCACATTTTATAATGTAAATCGAGGCAACAGCTCCACTGGGGTGAAGTGTCTTGTAGTGGGGTATGTAATGAGGGCTATCCAGAACCCAGTCAGTGATCAGCCTGTAATGGCTCAGGAGAATTCATTGTAACTCAAATTTGTATGCAAATCAAGCAGGCAGCTCTGGCAGATCTGAGAAGGGAACAAAAAATGGTGACTTACAAGTCCCAAAGAAGGTTACATTTCATAAAAATGATCCTGTATTTCGCTGTACTTATTTTCACATTTAAAATATGAGTGTGAGATAAAGAGGGAATTTTGAGGAAGCTGAGATTCTGTGTAATCAGGACTCACATACATGTTTTTTATTGCTAATTTGAAATTGTTTTCATGAGTGTCAAGAGCCTACAGGAAGAAGTAAAAGACCTTCTGAAGTTTTCTTTGACTAGGCTTCATGAGCCTGGGAGCCTAGGGTGGGGGACCCTGGGAAAATAGAGAGGAAAGAAGACTGAGCAGAAAGAGGAAAAGGCAGCGTCTCCCCCACCCCACATGCCTCACAGAAAAGGGAAACGGGGTTTCCCAGGCTGAGCAAGTGAAACTGCAAGGGAACGAAGGTCTCGAGTTCTCATGTTTAGAGCAAACTCTTGCAGAGTTGCTAGCACTCTGAAGGATCTTGAGCCTTGAGTTGCTACAAATCTGATAGACTGCAATTGTATGGCCAAGCCAGAAGAGCAGTGTCTGGACCCAAATCCAAGATGCAGAGTAAAGAGTGGGAGAACATTGGAATCAAAATGGTCACTAAAATGAATTGTTGGTCAAGCACCTGAGAAAGGGATACTGGATTGTATTTCACTGTTTATCTTTGAAAAGGGCTTGGTTTTGTAAGTGGAAAGGTGAGCAGCTCAGGAGTGTTATGTTTGGGGGAAAATGAGTAGGATTCAGTTTACATGGATCAAAACACTTGTGCCTTAAACTATTCTGTACTGCTACCACTTCTTCATTATTTGATATTTTCTTATTTCTCATTTTGCTTATATCAAACACATTTCAGACAACTTTCCTTCTTCCAAATATTCCTGTCCCTTTTTTTGTTTTTGTTTTTGTAATAAGGGGCTTTAGAAATGATCTAGACAGGCTGTTTTCAACCCTGACTGCAATCTAGAATTACTGGTATGCATACAGTCTGGTTGAAAACAGATTCTTCAGGTCTTGCGTGGGGCAGAGGCACTTGCATTTTGAATCACTCAGTGATTCCAATGCAGCAGGCTTTGTATCCTGTTTTCATCAGTGATTCTCAAATTATTTGGCAAAACATTGGTTTCAGGAGATATTATCAGTGCTCCAAGAATAAAGAATACTCTGGTCAAGTAGGTTTGGGCAACTGTCTCAAATTTCCTCTTGGCAGTTTACAAACCACTCAAAGATATTAAAGATGCTGATTTGTGCTAAAGTGAAAAAGACTACAGTTTTTCTAGGAGCTAAACAAACAGAATAATTTGTGATAGGAAAGTGTTTTTCTTAATTTCACCCAAGTAATGAAAACAATTATGTGGAAGGCATTTAAAGATAATTTTTCTTTATGTATAAATTCTAGTAAGTATAATGCTGGGTAAGATGCTCCTTTGTTGACATTCCCAGAAAAGCATCTAGTCCTAGTGGCAGGCAGAGCAGTGCCAAATCTCATAACTGGTCCTAAACTCCTTCCCTACACCAACTGCTCAGAGTCTTAGTATGGGATGCTGTGACCAAATACCATGGACTGAACTGGGAGTGGTGGCATGCCTGTAATCTCAGCAGCTCGGGAGGCTGAGGCAGGAGGATTTGAGTTCAAAGCCAGCCTCAGCAAAAGTGAGATACTTAGCAACTCATTGAGATCCTGTCTCTAAATACAATATTAAATAGGACTGGGGATATTGGCTCGGTGATCAAGTGCCCCTGAGTTCAATCCCTGGTACCTCACCCCCCGCTCCCCCCAAAATACCATAGACCAGACAGTTTATAGACACAGAGAGTATTTCTTGTAGTGGTCAGGGCAAAGTCCAAGGTGAAAGCACAGGCAAATAGATTCAGGTCTCTTGCAAGGGCTTCCTGGTTCACAGTGCTTTCTTGCTGTGTCTTCACTTGGCAGAAGGGGCTAGCTAGTTCTCTGAGGTCTCTTATATAAAGGCACTAATCCCATTAATAAGGGCTCCTCCTTCAAGATCTAATCTCTTCCTAAAGGCCCACCCTCTAACACTATCATCTTTGGGGTTAGTATTTCAACATATAAATTTTGGGTAGATATAGAAATATTCAGACCATTCTAAAAGGTTTTAGAATATTAATCCTAACTTCTCTCTCTATACCCTCATCTTTCTTCTCTTCTCTTTTCTCTCTCCTGAGACATAACATGCTGGTAAGTTGCAGAGTCCAGTGCACTTCTTCCTACTCCATGGACAATAAAATCCAGGATTCTTCTTATTCTCTCTCTTCTATCTACTGCATATATGATATATATGCTCTGGCATATATAAGATGCTAGGGCTGTCCCTTGGCCTCTTATTTTGTGTGTTGATCATATGTATGTTTAGCTAACGGTCTCTACTTGGAACTGATTGGGGAGGTTATATTCATGCAGAGTCCTAGGTTCAAGATACCAAGAGATGATGAGGCTATTATTCAATATTAAAAATAGAATGACAAAACAGAATTCATCACCAAACATAGTAAGGGAGGCATGGTTTCTCTGAGAAGACTGATAATATACACAGGGTTTTGAGGAAGCGTAGAGTTCGGGGATTAATGGGGTTGCAGGAGATTACGGATTTTGACATATCTGTAGGAGTATAGTTGCACAGATGAAGCTGTTGACAGGTTGTCTCTGCCGCATATTTATTGAGGTGAGCCTGTGACTGGCTGATTTTCAGACACAAGGGGCTGATGCTGACTGGTTGACTTGTAAAAGTTGTGCATAGAGGCAAATTGTTATTGACGGCTTGACCAGGGTCCAAGCTGATTCTGAGAGCCATTTACTGGTATGGCTATAGGACAGTCAGACTTTATCTACTGGTGTGGGAATTTGTTTGTTTCCTCTTTCCACTTTACCAGTAATAAAGCTGGTACTATCCTTTTACCATCTTCAGACTCTTCATGCGTGTTTTGGCAATTGGTGAGAAGCTGAAGAGAAGGCAACTATGACAGGTGCTCCCAACCCTTCCCCCTGCATGGAGGGAGGATTAGGCCTAATAGTCAATGAGACAGCGAGGAGGAACTTAGAAGTTTAGTTTAGTTTGTTTGTTTGCTTATTTATTTATTTATTGTGGTCCTGGGTATTGAACCTGAGGGACCACTACTAATGAACTACATCCTCAAGGAATTTGATCTGTTTAAAGGAGTTTCAAAGATTCTAAAACATTGAATCCACCTCTTTAAGAAAAAAAAAATTTGACACAAGAACTAATATAAGGGGGCTGGGGTTATGGCGCAGTGATAGCGTGCTCGCCTTGCATGCATAAGGCACTGGGTTCGATCCTCAGCACCACATAAAAATGAAATAAAGTTATTCTGTCACCTACAACTAAAAAATAAACATTTAAAAAAAAAGAACTAATATAAGCCTCCTTTCTATCTAGGATGTAGGAAGAATGCAGGTGTTTTGGTCTCATATCCCAAGGAAGATGGTTACTTGGAAATAGTACTTTGGTGTCTGTATATCTTCTGCATTAATTCTGGTTCCATGGTGCACATTGGCTTGTTTTGCTTCTCATCTTTTTCTTGAAGGCCTCACATGGGCTCAGGTAGGGGAGGAGGGTGTGGTGCAGGTAACTGTCAATTCTATTGTGCTGTCCCTTCAGTCTCTGGAGCATCGTCATACAGGATAACTAGGTATTCAAACTTAGAACACCAAGAAAACATAAAGAACCTCTTTCCTAGTCCAGTCCATTAGGAAATCACCTTGGAAGGTAATACGGATCTGAATCATTTGGCTTAGTCTTTAACTTCACACATTTCTTTTTGTGGTGCTGGAGATTGAACCCAGAGCTTTATGCATGAGAGGCAAGCACTCTTACCAATTGAGCTATATCCTCAGCTCAACTTTACACATTTTAATGGACATAAAAGTCACTTGATATCTTACAAAATAAAGCATTGAATTAAGCAGGTCTGAAGTGGGGCTCGAGACTGTATAGTTCCACCAAGTTCCTAGGTGAGGCCTGTCCTTCTGACCTGCTACCATAGTTGGAATAGGAAGGTTCTGTAACATTCTTAAACAAGTGACTGACTCATCAGGGAGAATGGGAAGGGCTGCTAGCACAAGCTGATGACACATTGCAGGGATTTGACATCAGAGTGGAGATCAGGCTGGGCTTGGGATCTGTACATCAAGTGTCCTTTGTGACCTTTCACTTCTTTGAGTAGCAGAACATTGGGGCGGAGTTAAGACATTAGGGAGCTGTAGGCGCATTTGCCTCATGGACCCCTTCCTTCCTAAACAAATATTTAAAATGATATTTTACGACTGCATTGATATGAAAATGAATATAGTCAAGTCTAAATTCACTATTATGTGTGTGTGTATATATGATCTTTTGATTTTAACAAAAATGAAAATTTAAATATTTTTATGGGCCCTGAAAATATCATGGGTACTAAGCACTTTGTCTAATGGAGAAATCATCCACTGGGGGTCTGCCTATTGGACCAAATGCATACATCTTTTGTAAGAAAGTCAATTTTCAGAGATGGAGCTAAATTCCTAAGAAGGATAAATTTTTTTTTTAAATTGTAGATGACGCAATATCTTTATTCATTTATTTTTATGTGGTGCTGAGAATCAAACCCAGTGCCTCATGCATGCTAAGCAAGCGCTCTACCACTGAACCACATCCCCAGCTCCATAAATTATTTTCTTAACTGCCTTCAATTCACGAAGTATCTCCTTTTCTGTGGCACCACATTAATATTCAACACCAGAATTAATTCAATTTGTTCACTCCTCTCCCTGCTGCTTTCCAAATTGTGTTCATTTGGATTTGTCATGAATAAAAGAAAAGGATGTAGTATTTTAATGCTGCATCCTTAATTACAAAAAGAGGAGCTTTGAGACTCTTCTCCAGGAAGAACTTGATTACATTTTGAGTCAAGGGCCTGTAGTTCTGCTCCATTGCCACCTGCAGGTATTTTATTCTTACAGTTGTAGCAGAACAGTGGAGCCCTGTGGTTGAAGTGGGGAGTAGGGTCCTGCCTGCACAGGTCCTGCCTTCCACGCCTAAAACTCCTCTGAGCAATACCAGAGCTCTTCAGAAATCCATTTGTGAGCCACCAATTGAACCCACTCCATCCATCGCACTTACATAAATAAGGAATCAGAGGGCCAGAGAGTGTGATTTTGTCTAGTGTTTTTTTAACATTTTTTTTGGTTTTAGATGGACACAATATATTTCATTTATTAACCCAGCGTCTCACTCATGCGAGGCAAGCGCTCCACCACTGAGCCACAATCCTGGCCCTTGTTTAGTTTTTTAAATCATAAAGTTTGGTGCATTTCCAGGTACACTTGCCTCTTAACCTAGATATTTGCCTGCCTCCCAGACGGAATGGTGACTCACTTTGTTAGTCTGAATGATTTTGATCCCGGAACCCCTCCTTGATTTCCTGGAGATAAAAACAGAAAGGCCGGAATGGAATTGTCAAGGCCAACAATGTCCTATTCCCAAAAAAGAAATAATAATAGCACAAAGATATTTAAAATAATTTGGGCCACATGGGGTTCTAAACTCGACACATGTTACCTCTCTTTACTTTTCATAGTGGTACTACCAGGTGGGCACCATCTTATCCATGCTTAAGATATAGAGGGTCTTAGTCACTTGTACAGGGGTGGGTAGTTACTCAGTTGTGGAGTTAATCCATTGACCTAGTCAGTCTGACCACATGGTCCAGCTCTTAACCCCTCTTTGATATGGATAGTCTTGAAAGTTCCCTACTGACATTTTCCGCTTCAGAGAAGAGATTTCTTATTTTGCTTTCTTTTTTACTTAGCTTTTGCTGCTTTCCATAAAGTTGAGAAATTGTCTACATCCTTCCTTATCTACTGGGGCTACTTGCCTCACTTTCAGAACCCATCTGCAGACAAGAATTTCTGGTCATGATCCTAGTTGCTCCCCATGTTTGTGGTCTTGGGAAGGGAACTGTGAGTACAATCCTGAATACTCAGAGTGGAGGTCCTGGGTGCTACTGTGGAGTCAGAGCTGGAGCCAGGTGAAACCTGTTTCTGGTGCTGAGAGCGCTTGTTCTCCCCATCCAGGGAATGCCCTCCATATCTGGGCCTGCATCTCAGCACTGAGCCATCCCCACTTGAACAATTAGTCTGCTACATCCATGCACAGAGGACTGTGCAACACACAGAGCTCCCATCTCTACTGCACTCCTTGCTCGCCTGTCTCTGGGAGGCATTTGAGTGTTCAGACAGAAGTCAATCTCTCTTAGAGTCAATGTTGATCTTGAGGAAGTTGAGTAATCAATTTAATTCACTTCTGCCTCCTTTTTCTTATAATAAAATAGAAAAATAATTATAGTACCTGTGTCATTTAGCTGTTATAAAGAATGAATGGAGCCAGGTACAGTGGTGTACACCTGTAATCCCAGTGCCTTGGGAGTCTGAGGCAGGAGGATCACAGGTTCCAAGTTAGCTTTGGCAACTTAGTGAGGCTGTAAGCAAACTAATGAGACCCTGTCTCAAAATAAAACATAAAGAGAGCAAAGGATGTGGCTCAGTGGTTGATTACCCCTGGATTCAATCCCTAGTACCAAAACAAAACAAAACCAGAAAGAATGGGATAATACATGTAAAGCACATTGCCTAGTTCATAGTGAAGGAGCAATGTACACAAACTTTTATTACTATAAGATGGTTGGCAATAGGAGAGAAGACAAGATGATCTACTATTATAGTCTGAGCATATTTTAAGATTAGAATTCTTTTTTAAATAATTTTTAATATTTTTAAACTTTATTTTATTTTTTTATGTGGTTCTGAGAATCGAACCCAGTGCCTTATAAATGCTAGGTAAGCACTCTGCCACAGAGCCACAACCCTAGCCCAAGATTAGAATTCTTGAGATACCTTTCACAAGTAGTAGATCCCCATCCATTTTCCCAGTCTGAGGAAAAAACTCCCCATGCTGCTGTGCTGCCTACAGTTGGGTGCAAAGCAGTAGTCCAGTTAATTTCTGGGGAGCTGTTAAACTAACTCACCTGGCAAAGCTATGCCTGTTAATCCCAGTCTGGATCATATTACTGAATCACATCTGACTCACTAGTTTCACCTCCACTGGTCATAGCGTGATGTCACTCTGAATAGATACTTCCAACCCTGTGCTCAGTTTTCTTCTTTATCAGTCCCCCTCCAGGTATGTTCATGACTCTGTCTTGTGTTTGTCTTGTGCCACTCCTAAATCATGTGTTTTTATAACTGGGACTTTCTGCCTTTGACATTTTCTTTTAACGATTTTTTGCGTATGTGTGAAAAATACCAGGCATACACTGTTGGTGTGGTGAACACTGTGGTGTGCTGCCTCATCCCTTTTAAGAATGAAGGACTTTGTTCCAGATGCTGAGAGTGCTACCAGCAATAGTTCTCAGTTGTCATCCCTCCATGAGGACTCTAGCTGAAGAGCCCAAGGTCAAGCCATTCTCTGAGGTGGCCTCTATCCTGAGACTGATCAACGTGGCTGAATAAAGACTCAACCCCCATCACCAAACCAGGACAACTATAAAGGGACATCCCAACTCCAAAGCTCCCTATACAGTTGACTGAGATTCCACTGAGATAAAACTGTGCATTAGTTACACCCTCTACCCATTATTGCTTCCTTCATTTCATTCTAAGAATATTCTCAAATTAATCTCTTGCATGGGAATCTCCATCTCATAGACAGCTTCCCACCAAGTTGTGATATATGGAACAAAATTAATATCATTTAGGGGAAAATAAAATAAGCATTCATGTACCTTCCTTCCAGCTAAAGATGCAGAGTATCTTACCAGTACTTTGAAGGCCCACAGTGTGCCCCCTCCCTCCATGCATCCCATATTCTCACCCCAGATAATTGTTATCCTGAATTTTATGTCAATTGTTTTGAGATTATATTTTTATCTCCTATATGTAGATATTTTTACATAGTACTTTCTCCTTGTTTTTGAACTTTAAAAAATGCATCCCCAAACCATATATATTGTGATAGTCAAACTTTTCCTTCCGCATTATGTTTTTTTTTTTTATGATTAGGATGAAAGTTGGAATAAAGGATGTTCCACAAATATTTGTTTTCATTTTCCTTCTCATAATACAAATTCTCCCTCACAGTCCTCAGAAAAAAACAATAACTATGCTGATGCTTTGATCTCAGGTTTCTAGCTCCAGAACAGTGAGACAATAAATTTCTGTTGTTTAGACCACTGTGTTACAGCAGCACTAGCAAACTGATACACTCTCTTTATTCTCTTTCCTCCCCTATCTGTATGTTCCCTGGACCTGACCATGAGAGAAAAGCAGGCATACATGGTAGGTATGTTCTGAGAGCTCTGTTGTCATGTTATGGGAACCAGTCTGAAAATGCTAGACACATGCATGCACACACACATACACACATGACCCAACTGAAAGAGTTCCCAGTGGGCAAAGCTAGAAAAATTTGAGCGACAAAAATAGAGTAGTATTGGATTATAACAACATATAAAATAAATATAAATTAGCATTAATAAAAGAGAGGGAGGAAAGAAGAAAGATTACTGTGTAATAGATAAACCTGACAAACACTACCTTGGCCATGTGATCAAGGTCAGCATCAACAGTCATGAGTTATATTGACAATATGTGTTCTTGAAATCTTCAGATAAATCCCTATTTAATAATATTCTATAAGATATCTAGCCAATTCTCCTCAAAACTCTCGAGGCTCCCTTGGCTGTGATATTTTTTCAGAATTTCCTTGTTCTTGATGATCTTTTATTTTTAAAATTTAATTATTTTATTTAAATGCATTTCAAGTCATAATATATATAGAGAGCTCAATTTTTCCATTTCTCTGGTTGCAAACCAGATAGAGTCACACCATTTGTGTCTTCATACGTACACCAAGGGTAGTGATGATGATCTCAATCAACCATCATAACTATACCCATTCCCCTTTGATTACTACACAGTAATCTTTCTTCCTTCCTCTCTTGTATTAATGCTAATTTATAGATATTTATTGTATATGTTGTTACAATCCAATAATACTCTATTTTGTTGTTTAGATTTTTCTTGCTTTGCCCACTGGGAACTCTTTCATTTGGGTCATGTGTGTATGTGTGTGTGTGAATGCATGTGTTCTAGCATTTTCTTACTTTCTGGGATGAGATGCTCCAGTCTTATCTTGTTTGGTAGGTATTTTTAGGACTCACCAAAAGAACATCTAACATCTTCCTTCCTTTTGACATCTGCTCAGTTGTTCTGTAATTCCAAGAACTATCTTGTTTATTTCCTGTGGTACCTTAAATGCATAAGTTAAAGACCTGCAAAAACCTACAGTAATGAAATACCCACAATAATGAAATATATTTTTCTTGTGAAAAAGTAAGAAACAAGATGAACACAGAACTTCCTGTACTTATTACACCAGAGCAGAACAGACCCTTGTAGCCAGAAGATCCAGAAAGCACAGCATGAAACCAAGGGGAAATACTACAAGTTCAAAATGGTTGGTACATTAGAATGGCCATGATAACCTATCACCTGGATGCAGAAACAACAGGCAACATAGGAAGCAGGAAATGAAGAAATTAAAAGCTGACTAGCAAAAGTTGGTATCTTAAATAAAGCTGTCTTTGCCAGATGCAGGATAGAGTCTAATATTGTTATCAAGTACAAACATTTAATGAAACTTGCATTTGATCAAGGGCATTGGGAATTCCCTCCTTTTGCTATTTTAGGAGGAGTTCTTGGTTTTCTCACACTTCCATTAAAACACAGATGTCAGGTAGCATCAGTCAGGCCTTATGAAAGGTGTTATAAATACAGCCCACCCCTAGCTAGCAACTGTATTTATTGTTTTCACTCTTCAAGGCTTTGGCTAGAAGACTCCTCATGCAGGAGTCCCCACTTGTTACCAGGAGAGCACAAAGCAAAGACTACTTTTTTTGGTGGGGGAATGAGAATTGTCTCGAACCCTGAGACCTTTGAGGTGGGATCTTAACTCTAATCTGGCTGTCCTTTAGGAAGTGATGGCTCCAGTTTCAATTTTGTTCATCATATCTTTATGTAAAAATCGCAGCCTGCCTTAATCAAAAGCAGACTGAATTTTGCCTCCAGTCTTCTCCTTCCCATTTTAGGCTTCCTTTTATAGCTCCAACTTCCTGTTTCTTATTCCTCTAACCTCTTGGGTAATGGTCTCACTTTGCAAATCTGACAAACGAATGCAGCCAACAGAGTAATGAGAACTAATTTTTGCATGGGAGAAATCTTCCCAGGTGCTCTTTAACAAGGATTTTTATAAAGGAAATATATTAACTTTAATGGTAGGAAGAACAGGAATTAAGAAGTAGGGAAGATAGTTTTGTTTGTTTGGGCAGAGGGCTTATGCTACAGTAGAGATATATATCCTGCTTTAGCCTTGCAGATATATTTAGGATAAAAGATCCCCATTGCTCTCAAAAAAATAAATAAGTAAATAAATAAATAAAAGAGATTGATATTTCTGGTGCACACAGACTCTGCTATACAACAGTTTGCTAACAGTTATTAGTGCTTAGTATTATCAGGACCCACCAAAAAACAGCAAGCATTTTCATTTCTTTTGACATCTGCTCAGTTGCTCTGTTTTCCCAAGGACTACTAAAAGAACTGATTTGTGCATTTGGTTTAGGAGTTCCAAACTAAGCTGGAGTTCTCATAATACGTAGATTGCTGCTGGGCACAGTGGCTCCTGCCTACAACCCTAATTACTCAGGAGGCTGAGGTAGGAGGATTGATTGCAACTTCAAAAGCCAGCCTGGGCCACTGAGCAAGATACTACCTCAAAATAAAAATTAAAATGGCTGAGGAATGTACCTAGCTCAGTGGTGTTTTCAATTCTCACTACCATCTTAAAAAATATGTATGTATGTATCTATCTACATGCACACACAACACACAAAGCCATATAAACACATATATATGTATACTGCTGACTGAATTTTTAAAAAAGAAATTATAAAATGCATGCAAAGTAAAGAATTTTGTGAAGTATTTTCCAAGTGGCAAGTGGAGAAGTGAGGCAAATACTCCAAAATTTGGGATTTCAAATTATTAAACTTTTTATATTAAATTAATAAGCAGGACTTGCAGATATCATTTCTACTCCTTATCACTATTTGTAGTAATTACTGAAAAGTAATAGTATATATGACTTACGTTTCACTGATACTTTAAAAATGATGACTTGGAAACATGACTTAATCTTTATGTGTTTGTTGGGTGGCTAAATGCATTTACCTTTAGTGTCGTCAGTAACATTGATCCAGTGCTAGAGATGCAAAAATAAGACATAGTTCCTGTCATGAAGGAGCTCATAAAATGTTATGAAACTAATAAATATGATAAGCAGTACAATAACAAATATATGTATTAGTTAAAGTGGCAGCACAGGAGCGGGGAGGGAAGGGCCAATGTGGAATTTGGTGGATTTGGGAAGGCTTTGTAGCAGAGGAGAGCTTTGAGTTGGGTAAAGGAAGAGCATGGTTTTAACATTCGAATGGGAAAGGTGGAGATTTCTGGAAAGGCATTTCCATGGAAAGAAATAGTCTGTACCACAGCAAAGAGGGGGAAAATAGAGGACATTTGAAAGTCATTTGGGAATGGCTGGAACATAGAAACTGGCGGTCACAGAGGCAGGTGCCTAATCACAGAGGACTTTCCCCATTTTACTTAGGACTGTGTATAAAAAGTGGAAATTCTGAGGAATGTTAATTGAAAACTTGTGTATTAAAAATAGGTATGGGATTTAGGAATGGCAAAACAGGCTGGGCGTGCAGTGGGGTGGGTTGCAGAGAACAATCAGGAGACTATTTAAGATATTAGGGTAAAAGATGATGAGGGCCTGGGGTAAGGCAAGGCAGAAGACAGGGGCAAGAGAGAATGAGAGACACATGAGACATTTAGGAGAGAGAATTTGAATAACCAGTTGACTCTTGGGAAAGAGTAACATTTAAGAATGTGAGTGGAAACTGATAAGGAGAAGAAAAGGCATTTGGGTAAAGCAGAAGGTGCTGGCCAAGTAGCAAAAATGGAATCAAATAGAAGGTGGTATTCCATAGCACCTGTGCCTCAGCTTGATACATAAGCAGAGCAATAACAATTACTGTTGATTGACTGATTGATTCATCCATTCATTTGACAAATATCTTTGAATGTCTGTTGGGTATCAGGCTCTGTCTAGGTGCTTAAGGGTACAGAGATGAATAAGAGAAACCAGTCCCTACTCTCTGGAGCTTATATTCTAGTAGAAGAGAGACAGATAATATAGATAGAAGTAGACACAAAGATAAGGCAATTTTAAATAATTACAAACAACACACAGAAAATAAAATAAGATTAATCTATAGAGTATGACTGAGCATATTATTTTAGACTGGGTGGTCAGGGAAAGCCTCTCCAAGAATGATAGGGGGGGCCAACACATGAAAGACCTGGGTCAGAGAGTTCCAGGTGGAGGAAAAAAATTTCGGGTAAGATCCTGAAGGGGAAATGGGCTTAGAGGAAAAAAGAAGACTGGTGAGGAAGGAAGGGTAGTGTGCTAGAGGGGGCTGAATAGAATGAGATGGATTAGAAAAGAAGTTAAGGTTCAATAATGTAAGTTCTAATGAACTAGTAAGCAACTTGGATTTCATCCGAAGTGCAATGGGAAATCACTGAAAGATTTTAGGCATGAAACAGGCAGGACCTGATTTATGTTTTCGAAGGTTCACTCTGGTACATATGGAAGATGCATTGTAGTGAAAGCTTGGAAATCATTTGAGCAGAAGTCCAGATGAGAAAGGATGGTGTCCTGGTCTTGGGATCTGTCAGTCAAGATGAAACAGATTATGCTCCTGGGTAGGATATTGGCAGAATCTGCCACTGGTTGGATGATAATGCTATTTACCAAGATGGTCAAGAGTTCCATTTCTCTTTGTTAAATGTGAAGTGCTTCTCATATGAAGATGTCAAATAGGTATTTGAATACATGAATCTAGGGTTTAAGGAAAGATGTAAATTTGAGATTCTATGGATGTTATGAGAAACTGTATGATTGGCTCCTCTAATCCATGGGAGGAGTGAGGATTCAAAAAAGAGAGGCTCCAGGACTGAGCCTGATATACTTCAATATTTCATATTTAAACTAGGGAAAAGGATTCATCCAAGGAAACAGAAAAGGATCTTCCTGTGACATATGTGGAAATACAGGATGATACGGTCTCACTGAAGCCAAGAGAAAAAAGCTAACCATGGAGGGGAGAGTGGCCACTGGATCAAATGCAGGTGAGAAGCTGTGTAAAATTAAGGATAGATTTAGTATCAGTGGTGAGTTTGATGGGAACAGATGAGAACAATTTGATGAGAAACAGAAGGACAGGAAACATGATTAGAGAGAACAGAGCAATAAGATGTTGAAGTAGACACTGTCTTTCAAGACATTTTACTGTGCAAGGAAGCAGAAAAATTTAATATTAGTACTATTTACTGAGCACTATTTTGTGCTAGGAATTTTTGCAGATATTATTTATAATTCTCACAACTCTCAAGGTAGATATTTTTTATTCTTATTGTATAAATTATTAAACCGAAGATCAATGGGGTAAGAAGAAATTTAAAGGTCATATAATTAGGGATAACAGAGCTGGAATTCAGGCCCAGATTTGTCTTGGTCCAAGTCCTATCTCATTCCATTATACTATATTCCCACCAAAGAGGCAGATTACTCCATGTCCTGATCTGCAGAAACTTAAGAATTCATTATAATTTCTGGCCAGAAATATTTTTCCTGAAATGTATAATATTCTTGAAATGACACTAACAGGAATTTTAAAAAATCCATTCTTAAAAGGTTTTCAGACTTCTGTTATTAATTAAAAGGTCAATGACCAAGGGAGAAGTAGCAACCAACAGTTTAATATAGATTCCTATGGTTTTATGTACAGTCTATAAACTCATGACATTCCTTCCCTTTTTTTCCCTCTTTAATTCTGAACTTTTCTTTAGGTTCTGGAATCATACAATCAACTTGATATTTGAATGTACTATAGGTATTTCAAAAGTAATATATCCCAAATTGTACTCTTGGCTTTCACAATCCCTCTTCCATATGAGTAAATGGTGACATAGTTCTTTCAGTTGCTAATTGCAGAAAACTAGTAGTCATCTTCTAGTTTTTCCTTATCCTCCATGTCAGATCCACCAAAAAGTTATATCAGCTATTTTTTAAAAGAGACTAAATCTGTTTGCCTTTCTCTGTCTTCAGTATCCCACTCATTACTATCCCACCCAAAGTGGGTCTTTCACTCCATCATCTCATCTACTACTGTTAAGTTCCTTCTATCATTTATTTCATGCAATTATCATTTGGTTTATTTCTTCATTTGTTACAAGATTTCCCCTCCAGAACACAAGTTCCATAATGTGTTTAGGGACTCTGTTTTGAATACTGTTGTATCCCCGGGATTTAACACAATACAAGGCTAGGAACATAGCAGATGCTCAATAAATATTTTCATACCTGAATAAAAGGATTAATGAGTAAATAATTTCCACATGAAAGGTGGGGACTGATGTCAAAGAGATTGCTCCAACCAACTCTGACTAAAAAACAAAAACAAAAGCAAGATTCAAAAAAACAACCTAAAGCACTAAAACTTGTGATCAACAAGTTCAACTCTCCAGTCATTGAGGCTCCATGGTTAGTGGGGCTGGTTTCTTGCCAGTGGCACTCTTTCCTTCCCCTCTACTGGCATAAGGTGCACATAAGTCTTCTATGAAATGACAATGAAACAAACAACAGCTTAGTGTTTGGTGGTTTACTGAGCACATGCAGGTAAATTACTTAATAACCTATGAGAAGGTGTATTAGGGTTCTCTAGAGGAACAGATCAACATAAGTATAATTGTAAAAAGGAAACTTATTAGGTTGGCTTGTGTGACCAGAAGCTAGATAGTCCACAATGGCTGTCTGCAGGCTGGAAAGTTGGAAGAACCAGTAGCCGTGGAGTCCAAGAGGCTGAAGCCCCAGAACATGAGGGATCAACAGTGCTACCCTAGTATTAAACTGAAGTCTTCTGGAGAATCACTGGCAGAGCCTGCTTTAGAAGAGTGAAGAAGCAAGAATCTGATATCCTCAGAGGATCACAGCAGCAATCAAGAACCTGCTTTAAGAAGAATCAAGCTTGCATCTGCTGATGCTTCCTTTTTCTTTCAACTTTTATTCCATCCAAGTCATCTTCCTATTGGACGGTGCTGCCCACACTTAGGGAGGGTCTGCATTTCAGTTGGCTATCCCACATGCCAATAATTCCTAGACACACCTTCATTGGCTCAGCCAGAAGCCTCTTAATCCTTGGCACTTCTTAATCCAATCAATTTGACAATTCAGATTGACCATTAGGGAAGGTGAATTGAATTTTAGAGACAGGAAGTATGAGGAGCAAGTGATTATTTCAGAGACTCTTCAGGGTTGAAATCAGTGCTGCGCCTTCATCTCTGACTCTCGGTTTACTTCACTTTCCACTTGGGACATTTATATTTTCTACCAAAATACTATCATAACCAGTTTTAAAGCACATCAGCCCTGTGAGGTCAATGCCAGTTTATTTGCTTAAGTTTAAACGTTTCTGATGAGTATGGATGTCTATTTCAGAATTTTACCTAAAGTTCATTTTTTTTTCTTCTCATTTCTGAAAATCAGGAAAGAAAATGAAGACCATGATGATTTTTAATTTACTGAGACTTTCACATATAATGATCTCACTTAGACCTCAACAGGGGCTAGGGAAACAGGCAGAGTAAGTTTTATTATCCTTGTGTTCAAGATAAGTTATCTGAGTTGTAGAAGGAAAAGGTTCAAGGTCACCCGCTTGTGGAGCATTGATTAAAAGCATGGGTTCTTGGAAGAACACTGCTTGTGTTTGATTCCTGATCAAACTGTTTATGAGTTACATAATCTTGGGCAAGTTTCACGACCTTCTGTGCCTGTTTCCTCATCTACAAAAGGAGGTAATAATAGTATCACAGAATGTAATTTTGGCAGAGAGTTTGACAAAGATTGTAATATCAACATACAGAATCATTATTTTTCATTTTATTTTTTTTTCTCCAGAATTGCAGAACTTAAGCAAATGTGGCAAAGTCTGTGTGTTATGACACATACTCAGACCTACTGTGTGTCAAGAGATGAAAGCTTTTTAACATGATATCAGAGGTTATAACAATTATTTATTATTACTTTTTCTATATCTTTTGATTTCTACACAGAACATGCTGTTCCAAAAGCTGGATTAATTTAATCAATATGTATTAAAAACAAAACAAAACAATGGGAGTGATACCAAGACCCGGAAACCACTGTTCTGAAGCCTAGGAAATTACCAGTGATTCTGGCTGTGGTTACTGGCATACACAGGCCCAGTGCTATATGTCCTTATTAACAAGGTGTTGCAGTTGAATAAAAAGCTTTAATTGAGCAGATACCTATTTCTTCCAGTTCCCATGTATGGCAAAATTCTAATCTTTGTCACTATTTTTTCAGTTTCTTAGAAGGACAGAAGTGAGATTCTTTTCTCAGAAGAACTTCTTTGATCACTACTCTAGTCTCATTTTTGTTTGTTTGCCATCTCTATAGCTTATCTGTACACACGTCCTGCTGCTGACCTCCTAGGGGAATGTGAAGTTAAGTGGCAGAGCCTCAGTTTTAAGGGCAGGTCATGAGGTTGGAACTGGTTAATCTGGCTTTTCAGTTATGGCTACCTCTTTGTCCAGATAGGCCAAGCAATCAAAGAATTAGGGGCAATATTAGAGATAGCTCTGCCACTCCCATACTTGCCCACACAGGAAAGCCTTTCCAGATGTTCAGCAACAACTTTTTATTCTGAAGTTAATACTGAATTGAGTAGCAGTCTTCATCTTTTTTTAAATTTATATATATATATACATATATATATATTTAGTTGTAGATGGACACAGTATCTTTATTTTATTTATTTATTTTTATGTGGTGCTGAGGATTGAACCCAGTGCCTCATGCATGCCAGGCAAACGCTCTACTGCTGAGCCACAATCCCAGCCCCCAGTCTTCATCTTTGACATATGAGGAATCTGATCTAGTTGGCTGCTGTTCTAGATTTCAAACAGTTCTAGAAATGTCCCCTAAGATCTTCAGGGTCCACTTTCTAAAAGACCAGGAAATAAAGATGACCTTCCACTTCCAAATTTGGTTAAAGCTGCAGCATGATAAGGTTGAAAGAGCTACTCTTTGGAGCCAGATAAAATGAGCTCAGATCTTGACTTTGTTACTGACTAAGGTGGGCAAATTTTTTAATTTTTAAATTGTTATAATTTTGACACATTATTTATTGGACAAATTAATGTATTTCATTGCAGTGTTTCCGTGTATGTATATACAGAGCTTGACCATGTCCACCCTCCTGCTGCACGCTCCCTCCCCTAGACCCTTCTCCCAACCCATAATAGTCATATATGTGAATTTTTAATACATCTTTAGTATTAGTTTTCTCATCTGTAAAATGGCATGCTAATATCTATATGCTAAGCTATTTCAAGGATTAAAGAAAATGATGTATATAAGGCCAGGAACTTCATGCACTGAGCATGCTCTGTAACTTCCTGGTCCTCATAGTGAAAGTGCTGTGAAAGAATAAAATTTTGTATCAGAGGCTCACAGATACATCTGGTCTGGCCTGAGAATTTGTTTAAAAAAAAAAAAAAAGAAGAGGTTAGCATATATGAAATTGGGAGATTTTTGCATAAAATTCTGTTTGGCTGGCTTTTCTTGGAGGAAAAATAAGAGAAGACATGGCAGCACTGGGTCTGCCTTACTAAGGCAGTCTTTTTTTTGGTACCAGGGATTGAACTCAGGGGTACTCAACCACTGAGCCACTTCCCCAGCCCTATTTTGTGTTTTATGTAGAGACAGGGTCTCACTGGGTTGCTTAGCACCTCACCACTGCTGAGGCTGGCTTTGAACTCGCAGTTCTCCTGTCTCAGCCTCCCTAAGTGCTGGGATTACAGGCGTGCGCCACTGTGCCCGGCTCCAAGGCAGTCCTGACCGTAGTTGAGTACTACCTGCCTCCTTTAGATGTAGCATCCACACTCCTCTTCATCACAACCCTCACAGGTCCTATTTATCTTGTTGGTTGGCATCATCACTTTGTAGTTAGAATCTGCCATCCTTAGAGCATGCACTTGAAATTGTTGTTCTGTAATACTAGGGTCGGGGAGACTCTCTAAGACCTTTAAAGGGTATAGGATGCCAGAAAAGGTGTTATATTAGACTATATAAACATTTAAAATTTTTATATGGTAAAAGATAGAAACAAAAGATATTTAGTCAAAAGACAAATGACTGATTTATTTTTCAATAAATATTAAGGGTTAATATCTTTAATAAACAAGACAGTTTGACTGACAGCTAAGGAAATGATAAACAAATCAAGAAAAAAAATTGAGGCCAGGATAAAATGGGGCAAAGACTATGAAAAAGAAAATTTAAAGAAGAAACACAGATAACTAATAAACACACAGTCAACTGCCTCATTAATTATGGCAAGGCAAATTCTTAAAACAGTGAGAAATAATTTTTACTTAGTGACAATAATTTGTAAAAAGTGAAAACATCCTGGACTGGTGGGGAATAAGTAGATCGTCTCAAGCACTGTTGGGAGTATAAACAGCTGTACTCTTTTAGGAAAGTAATATGCCTGTATCTAGTAAAATACACACTGATAGATTTTACAATCCTACTTTGGGGACTGTATACATAACAAAAGGACAGCATATTAGATTATATGTTAAAGATCATTTTTGCAGTGTTGTTCGTAATTATAAACATGACAAAACAAACAAAAAAAGTGGAAACAACTTGAATGCTCATGAAGAGGGGACTGATTAAATAAATTTTGAATTATCTATTTTAGATTGTTAGGCAGCAATAGAAAGGATGAATTATAAACTGAAAGAATGCCTATGAGATGCTGCAAAGTGAAAATAAACTCAGATTATGCATATAGAGTGATCTTATTTATACTTAAAAACTGAAAAATCAACATATGTATTATTTTTTCTGTAAGTATGAGAAGGATATAAATTGGTACAACCAATCTGGAAAGCAGTATGGAGATTCCTTGGAAAACTTGGAATGGAACCACCATTTGATCCAGCTATCCCTCTCCTTGGTCTATACCCCAAAGGACTTAAAAACAGCATACTACAGCGACACAGCCACTTCAATGTTTATAGCAGCTCAATTCACAATAGCTAAACTGTGAAACCAGCTTAGATGCCCTCGAATAGATGAATGGATAAAGAATGTGGTATATATACACAATGAAATATTACTCAGCATTAAAAGAGAATAAAATTATGGCATTTGCAGGTAAATGGATGGAGTTGGAGAATATTATGCTGAGTGAAGTAAGCCAACTCCAAAAAACCAAAGGCCAAATGTTCTCTCTGATAAGTGGATGCTGATTCATAATGGGGGAGGGGGCATGGAAAGAAAGGAGAAATTTTGGGCTGGGGTTATGGCTCAGTGGTAGCGTGCTCGCCTGGCACACGTGAGGCACTGGGTTCGATCCTCAGCACCACATAAAAATAAAATAAAGATATTCTGTCCACCTACAACTAAAAAATAAATATAAAAAAGAATATTTAAAAAAAAAAAAAAAGAAAGGAGAAATTTTGGTCAAAGGGGAGTGAAGGGAGAGGAGGGGACATAGAGGCAGGAAAGATGGTGGAATGAGATGGTCAACAATGCCCTAGGTTCATGTATGACTGCACATAAGGTGTTAACTCTATATTGTGTACAACCAGAGAAATGAAAAGTTGTGCTCCATTTGTGTAAAATGGATTAAAATGCATTCTGCTGTCATATATACCTAGTTAGAAAAAATAAATCTTAAAAAACCTGAGATCATGTATGGTCTCTTGGTCATGGGACTGAAATGATTGGTCAGAGAAGTCACCTGCTTTGTTTTTCCTACAGTATCAGATTTAGAAGAAATCAAAAGTCACTGAACATAACTCATTACATAAGTTTGTAATCCAGCTTCTGCTTGAATACTTCCAATGTCAAATCCCTCAATTCAAGGCAGCTTATGTCATTGTTACAGTTTTGTCCCATTATTGTAATTTTAATTACTAGAAAGTTTGTCTCAAAATAGTGCAAAAATGTTTTCTTGTAAAAAAAAGAATTCTAGCTTTAAAAAATTACATCTTGACATTATTTTACATACAGAAATCATGCATTAATTATGTAATAAAACATGAAATAAGAAGATATTTAAAATGCTTTTTATTTTGTAGTGGTCAATGTACATGTTTACTCTCCTAAAGCCCCTTGATCTTGAGGAATTTTATTGATAAGATGCCTTGAAACACCCAACAGCTCTCTGTCCTGTTTAGGAATCAAAACTTTGATCTTGATCTCAACAGTACAAAGTTTTAGCAGAACAAATACTCCTGTTGACTCATCATAGGCAACACAGAGACTGCCTGCAAAATATGAAAAATATGCCCAGGATCAAGCACCTTCTTAAATAACTATAATTTAATATTATTTTTGTCTTTTAATTCATAAAGTCATGACATGTGGATTTTAGTATAGTGTTAAGCTAAAACTATGAAGTCTGAGCTTCAGATATATGTCATTGCCCCCCCTTTCCACTGACTTACATGATGTTCTTTAAAATGTGTTGTTTAAGCCAAACCTGCTATTGTCGCAACCACCTCTAGGTTCCAGATTAGTAAAGCCTTTGAAACAAGACTCTCCTCACAAAAAGGAATTCGTCCCACTTGGAATAAAGATTATAATTGTTGACCTTCCCATGTAAGATTTATAACTGTGACCTCAGGCTCTATTCTTCTGGAGCTTAGTCACTTTAAGTTACCAGTGATGATTGCTTTGAGTTACTAGGTCAGCATGAATTGCCTAATATAATGTCATATTCGTGCTTCCCAAGGGCTGGGCAGCATTAGGGACACGAAACAAAGTGAATTTTAATGTCCACAGAAGGCAGAACTGTGATATCTGAGTCATTCCAGAAACAGCGAATTTCCGTGGCGGGAGATGTCAACACCAGTTCCTAACCTCTTCCATCCTCGCCATCCTTTAATTCATGAATTATTATGAATTCATCCTTAATTGGGTGGAAAAAAAAAGAAACTACATGCTTACAGATGTGAAAAGAAGGAGTTACATGGTAGTTCTTTAGGGCTAATCTTTTCCTATCATGATAAAGTTTCTAGATCAGGGAAAATAATAGCCTCCACCTCCAATAATTCTCCACTACCTAGAAGTGGAAAAGAAGCCTTCTTCCTACTGCCGTTCAAAAGCAAATATTTTGATTCTTTGAAACTCATATTTAAATTTGGGTGGCAAGCAATAAAGGCAGTCTAAGAATTTGGTTTAACAGGAACAGTCACATAGAACATGTGAAACCAGACCGTTCTTTGATGTGCTGCATCTAGTCAACACTAGATGGCACTCTAGGGTTGCTTTTCCAGTGTGTTCCCTCAGTTCCAAGTTCCTTCAATATCAATTACCTCTTTTAAAAAGAGCAAACATGCTATTTAAACAAAGGGTCCCTGTAGTTGCTCTGTAGTTCTGTTTTTATATTTATAGTCATGTAATCAATATGTTGTAAAAGTAATTAATTTTTAACCTCAATCCATGGGGAGATCAAATGTTAGTGGAGTTAATGGACGGAACAGGCTTCATTATTCTAAAGTAACACTAATGATAAAGCAGGGAAGAAAGTCGAGGGTTGTAAACAATTGTGCCATCAAACACAACCATAAAGCAACTGTGCAACGTGATCACGGGGCGCTGACCTCTGGTCTCCCTTGGTACAGCTGCAGTTTTTGCTTTAGTCCACTGGACCTAAGTGAACAGTTTTCTAACCTTTTTTTTTTTAAATATTTATTTTTTAGTTGTAGGCGGACAGAATATCTTTATTTTTATGTTGTGCTGAGAATCGAACCCAGTGCCTCACACGTGCTAGGCGAGCACGCTACCACTGCGCCATAATCCCAGCCCCCTAAACTTTTTTAAAAAAAATTTTTCTTTTTAGTTGTTGATGGTACTTTATTTTATTCATTTATTATTTATATGTGGTGCTGAGGATCAAACCCAGTGTCTCACGCATGCTAGGCAAGCACTCTACCACTGAGCTACAGCCCCAGCCCAGTTTTCTAACCTTTTAAAATATTTCCTCTTTGAATCAATGCTGTTGGGGTTATTATTCCAAATACAAGTTTCATTGCCCCTCTGTTTGAAAACCTTTCACTATTCCCTATCTCTGGCCACCTTAGGGTGATATCAAAGCCTTTCATAATTTGGGCCATCTCTACACTCCAAGAGTGTCAATGATTCCTAATCTGCAACCTTCTTGTAGTGTTTACCGTGTGGCAGACTGTGTGCCATATCCTTCCGAGAGAGGTACCAGCCCAGAGCAGCTCTAGTATTGATTGCATCATATCCATCAGCAGGGAAGGTTCAGGATGGGCTCACTCCTGTTAGGGTGTGCTGGCATCACTAGAGCTGAGGGGATGGAAGCCGTAAAGAACAAAGGACTTTACAATGCACCAATTTAAAAAAAGTAGAAGGAAGATCAGTAGAGTAGAGGAAGGGGTTGAGGATAGGGAGGAGGGAAGAGAAAGAGGAAGTAAATGGAGTTAAATGAAAAAAACTATGTTATATGCAATTATGTCAAAATGAATTCCACTATTATGTCAAACTGTATGGTATTAAGAAAGAAATTTCAGCTGGGCATGGTGGCGCATGCCTGTAATTCCAGCACTTTGGGAGGCTGAGATAGGAGAATCACGAGTTCAAAGCCAGCCTCAGCAACAGTGAGGCACTAAGCAACTCAGTGAAACACTGTCTCTAAATTAAAACACACACACACACACAAAAATAGGGCTGGGAATGTGGCTCAGTGGTTGAGTACCCCTGAGTTCAATCCCCAGTACCAAAAAAAAAAAGGAGAAAGAAATTACAAAAAAAGGACAAAGAACTCAAATCTCTTTTATTCTGATTATATCTACTCATCATCCAACCTCATCCTTGAATTTCTAAACCCACATCCCCAGATCATGAGTTATAGGCAGAGAAGTCTCACCTTGGATTGATGCCAAGATTTATTATCAACAGATACACTGCTATTACTTTTCTAGGTATTATATTTAAATTAATCTCTCTTGTTTCTTAACCATTCTTGTACCTTTCTGACTTCTTTGTGGGCACAATTCCCTCCATGGGGAAGGTTCTTTTCCCGCCTATCCACTGGGCCTGTCTTGCACGTATCTTCTTTTACAAAATCTTTTTCAACTCCTTCTATTATAATGAATTATAATGAATCTCTTGATATGTTAAACTCCCAAGTTTCTTAAGTAACATGTCTATTATAATAACCTATTATAGTCAGGACTTCTGTCCTTATTTTTCTTTTTAATAAATGTGTAAGTAATATGAGGACTTGTGATACCACGTGCAACATAGATGGGTCTATAAATGCTGAATTTTCTGAAATTGGATAGGATAAAACTTGATGGGACTAGGAATGTAGCTCAATGGTAGCCTCCTTGCCTAACATACTCAAGGCCCTGGGCTCCATCAGTCCCAGAGACTGCAAGAAAAAAAAAAAAGACCTAGTATAAATGATTGTGTGATTGTGTTAAGGAAGATCATTTTCTTTTTTGACCAGTCATGAAAAATGGAAGATCCTAAATGGTTTATTCCATAGAAAACACTGGTCGATATTAGTCTGGCACACTCACTGTGAAAGATTGTTACATATCAATATTCTCCTATCTTAACAACCCTGGTTTTTAGCTGGGCAAATTGGGGCCAAGAAGAAAGGGCTACATTTCCCAGTTGTGAGTTTTTTTAAGGAAGGTTCTTAAAATAAACTGACTCAACCTCTCCTTTTTCCTGAAACGCAGGGACTATCTGGAGCACAAGGTTATGTTGAGGACAGAAGCGATGTGTGTAGTTTGAACATATTCTCCAGAAAGCATGTGATGGAAACTTCATCCCCAATGCAACAGTGCTGGGAGGTGAGGACTAATGAGAGGTGATCAAAGGGGACTCTGCCCTCATGAATGGATTAATGCTGTTGTGGAGGGAGTGGCTTCATTATCACCGGGATGAGTTCCTGATAAATGGATGAGTTTGGCCCTCTTCTTTCTTTTTTCCTCCCTGCCCTGTCCCCATTGGATGGTGCAACAAAAAGACTCTCCCCACATGCTGATCGCTAGATCTCAGACTTCTCCAGAACCATGAGCTAGTAAATGTCTGTTAATGATAAATTACCCAGTGTCTGCCTTTCTATCATAGGAGCAGAAAAGGACTCACACCATGCACTGGGATGGTGGGGCAAAAAGATGGAAGCCCAAGTGTCCAGCAAAACCTTGCGGCCTTGGTACCAGCCCCCAACTGCTCATTCCCTAACCCCCTAGCCAGGTCTATCTAAGAGAAAAAATCTCATCTCAGCCAGGCGCGGTGGTGCACGCCTGTAATCCCAGCACTTTGGGAGGCTGAAACAGGAGGATCGCGAGTTCAAAGCCAGCCTCCGCAAAGGCGAGGTGCTAAGCAACTCAGTGAGACCCTGTCTCTACATAAAACACAAAATAGGGCTGGGGATGTGGCTCAGTGGTCTAGTAGCCCTGAATTCAATCCCCAGTACCAAACAAACAAACAAACAAAAAACTCATCTCATGTAAGCCACAGTTGCTTGGGGATTTTCTGGATTCAGTGTTGACACTCACTCAAGGTTAATTTGGGGTAGTTACTTTTTTTGTTCTTAGGGATTTTCTCTAATTATGATAATGATTATATAAGCTTTTCATCTAAGTGTAGGCAGGAATGAAGGTGTTTAAAGGGAACAGATAAATGTAGGATGTATAATTTTCCATTTTAAAATAGAATATAATCTGAGATATAATTTGTGTCAATTTAGTGCTATAAAGCAGGCTAATTTGAATGAAATAAAATTTTTCAGAACAGAGGAGACCTGCCATTTGGAGTTACTGTTGTGGTGCATAGTGACTTGTCAGTGTATGGTCTTTGCTCACCCATTACATTCAGTTGGGACCTAGAAAAATTGAGCTAAAAGAAATATAATTTTTTTTATTCTTTAGGGTAAGTAGAGGCTCAGTATAGAGATTGATTACATTTGCACAGCAGGAGTGAGTAAGAAGAGAGAGGACTATAAAAAGGAAAGAAATTAACATTTGTTAAGTATCTTTAACTGGTTAGTGGAAAAACATGCATGATTTTATTCAGTCTTTCCAGATAATAACCTTGCATTTAGCTGAGCATGGTGGCACATGCCTGTAATCCCAGCAGCTCAGGAGGCTGAGGCAGGAGGATCTCTGGAGTGTGGAAGTTTGAGACCAGCTGTGAAGTTTGAGACACAACTTTGTATCATGTTCATTCAAAATACACATTTTTTAGACCTCCACATCCATCTTGTAGCATCCAACTGAACGTGAGGAAGAATAAAAAGAACCAGCTGGGCAAAGTGGCACATGCCTGTAATCCCAGTGGCTCAGGAGGCTGAGATAAGAGGATCGTGAGTTCAAAGCTAGCCTTAGCAACTTAGTGATGCCCTAAGCAACTCAGTGAGACCTTGTCTCTAAATAAAAAAAATATACAAAAAAGAGCTGGGGATGTGGCTCAGTGATTAAGTATCCATGGTTCAATCCCTGGTACCAAAAAAAAAAAAAAAGTAATAATACTCTTGCATTTTATGAATAAGTAAGTAACTTTCAATCTCACTTCCCTGACTTCTAAATGGTGCCCTGAAATTGTGTCCTTGGCTCCTCTGAGCTTCTATCCCTTAGCTGATCTGATCCTGGTTCCATGGCTGTGTCATCCAATGTCGGTTATCTACCTACCTATCCAACGATAGATTGAAATAAGTGCTTTGGAATAAGTTCTTCTTTGCTTAGAAAGAATTGCTTCCTGGGGCCAACAGACTTGGCCATTATATTCTCTGCTGCATTTTCCTCCCTTAGAACAGTGCCTATCCTGTAGAAGGCTGTCAATGATATTTTTAAATGAAATAAATGAAAAACCAAATTTGTCCATAGGCAAATGGTGAGTAGGTGGCAGAGCTGGGATAGGAACCTGTCCCCATCTTGCTTCAAACCCTTGTTCTTTCATTACAAGTCCTCACTACCAATCAATCAGGACTCAGAGTTTTCTGACATTAAAGCAAAGACAATTTTAGCTAAAGTGAAAAAATTTAGAAATGATTTGGTCAATTGTGTTCTCTGTAGGTGATTTTATCTGAACTCTACAGATGCTTTAAGTACCTGTATGTTAACTATACCATGAATAAAAGCTCATTTTTTACTTGAATTATTTAAATAATTGCCTTAACTCTTGCTTTTCTTTGTTGTCATTTATTATTCTAAGTATGAAGAACCATTTCCTTTTGAAAATAATGTTGTCCATACCCTTATGAACTAGTTAATTTTCTTTCCAATATTTTCTTTTGGGCAGTGTAGATATGACCTAATAGTCACCACAATAATACTGTTGTTTCAAAGGGTAAAGACCTTTTTTCTTACAAAAAATTGAATGTGAGAGAGAGAGAAAAAAACTCTTCCTCATACACTATGAGAATGCCTGTTTTTCTTGGTAATATTTCATTTCCTTAGCAAGAATATTTTCTTCTGTTTTCCATTGTCAGCAGACAAAAAAGATACAATTAAATCAAGGAAACCTGGCAGGACTGATTTTGGAAAATGAAGTGAATTCAGTTTCTGATTTGAACAAAGAGTAATTTATTATGTTGGAAAAACACCACCCTGATGAGATTCAAATCCAATATGCCTCCTGTTAGCACAGGACACCATCTCAGATCTCCATGTGTATTTATCTTTGAGAAAGGGCAGTGATTTCACCCCCAAACTTTGAACTCTGTAGAAGATGCAGAGATGTTTAAGGGTCAGTTAGCACTGAGTGTCAGAACCCCTGGGTGAGGCCCATGGTCTGTTGGAGGCTTTCTCCAGCCCTGAACTCTTTGATTCTCAGCACATATTTGTGTAAATAATTCCAGGAGTTATGTTGGAGCAAAAAAAAGCATTGGGTTGATTAGAGGGAATTTTATGGTGAGATGAGTTATAAGGAGATTTTTGAAGTGAAAAACAATTATTTTTGATGATTCTAAGACTTGTAATAGCTGGGAAAGGTGGCGTGGACCTGTAATCTGTTTTTTGGGAGGGAGGCTGAGGCAGGGGATCATTTGGGCCCAGGAGTGTGAGGCCAGAGCAATGGAGCGAAACTCTGTTTCCAAAAACAAAATAGAAAAAACAAAAACAAAAAACAAAAACCTCACCACAATAGCACTTACCAAAACATATAATTCACTCAGCACTGCATATAATTAGCTTCAGTTTTAAGGAAAATACAACTTAAAAGATGAAGTGACATAGAAGGTCACACAGGTAGTAAAAGTCAGGCTGCACTAGGGACTTTTCTGGATGATGCCAAACTTTGGACCTGTTTGGAGGTACTTTTATGCCCAGATCTTCCACACTGAATTTTTCTGTGGAATAGGCAGGTTACAAAGAATAAAAAGACAAAAGTGAAAATCAAGGTCTTGACAAATAATGACTGCTGGTTACTTAGTGGTTTGCCTGCATTGATTCATTCCATCTTTGCCCAGTCTTGTGAGGAAGCCATGGTTAGTATTTCCATTTTATAGATGTGGAAACTGAGGCTCAAAAGAATTAAGCAATTGACTCCCCAATCATTTTACTCCTGCCTGGTGAAACGGATTCAAACCTACCATGTTTGATTCTAAAATGTGTCCAACTAAACTCTGTGTTCTAGCACTTATTCAGAATGAGAGTAAGGGGTGGCCCTGTGGGGCAGCTCACTGGGTGCTGACTTGTGACTGGATTAAGTCAGTAATATGTGTCAGAGGATTCAGGTTTCCACATGTGGCTCTTTATGTAATGGACAAAATTAGGTTAGGTGTGCTCCTGCCAAAAGGACAGTTGGGGTAAAGGAAAGTAACTTGCACTAGTAAACAACCCATCTCTGTGGTGTATGTTTGCCACACATAAGAAAAAAGTACAGTTCCAGTTGGTGAAAAGTCATCCTTCAGCTGAAATTCTAAATTAATCCCTCACAGAATGCTGTTTATAAGGAATGAGTGATTATATTTATTGTCTAAGTTTAAAACCCTTTGTAACTTTCAAGCAGTCTGGAAACTTCCATTGGAAAAGAGGAGGTGAAATTTTAAAAAGTGTGATACTTTGCTAATTTTTAAACCATGTTTATTCTGCTTTGGCAAGTGGAAGTAAGTAAATCTGTTTTTTTTTTTTTTTAATTTTCTGAGTGAAAATCATTTCAGTCTCTTCTCCATCCAAAGAGAAGTTGAGAAAATAATTTTACAATATTGGTTTGAAGGGATAACAAATTATAAGCCATAGGGTTGGTTCAAATAGCTTAGTCTAGCCCTGTTTATATAGCTCATAGTCCAAAGGAGGATATTCTGGTGGAAGTTCAAAGTCACAGAGGTGGAGAGACAATCCCTTCATCTGGGGAGCTTAGGCTGAGTAATAAAGACTTTAGTTGACAAGAGGGAGTCGAATGAAAGCTGTACCGACGTGTCTGGCTTAGTTTAGACCTGTTGGAGGTGGAACTTTTCTGGAATAATATATAAGAGAGTGTTAACATCGGTTACCCACAGGGAGTGAGGATGGAGGGAGAGAGAAAGTGGCCAGAGGATATTTTCCACCCACTTTATAGACTTTTGACCAGTTAAAAATTTTTTCCATGAAAATACATTTTACAGTAAAAACAAATAAACCAAAACAACATAAAGGACTGGTCTAGAAGTGAGCACAGATGTTCAAGCAGGTAAATGACATGACCAGATATGTAATTTTGGCAGCTGTTTTTAAGTGATGAGGCAGAGGCAATATGGAGAGGGCAGAACCAAGAGGTCAGCTGTTAGAATAATCTTGGAAAAAGATGTTGAATAATGACTTCTAAGCTAAGTATAATTTGGAGACAATTCTTTAAAGCCTACATGGAGGATCCACATCTTCTTCAGATCAGAGATTTAGGATAAAATGATTCAAGGCAAACATAATTTTAGGAAATTCAATATGTTTGCACTAGAGGGAGTTGTATTTTGATTAACAGGTTAATTCTCTGTCAATTAAACTAATTCATAAACAAACACATCCTCATAGTAAAATTATGAGACAGATGTATGAAAGCCAAAAAACCATAAAAGATACATATTTCCTGAATCACTAATAAGTAAAAAATTGAGTAAGAACAGCACATGACACATTTTCACATTAGCTTTTTTTTCCCCCTGTGAGTCAACCAGCCATGATTTTGTATTTTCTGTCATTTTAAGCATTCGTTTACTAAACTAACAGCATTTCATGAAGCAAGACTAATCCCTGGGAGCATTACCTTAGCCCATTAGCTTCTAGACAGTCATTAATTCCTGTGACATACCCTGGGATGAGGTCATTATTGTTATCATTATTATTTTTTTAATCAATTAAGTTCATTTTCAAAAAAATGTGTAGTTTTAAACTGGGTGTTTTCTATTTTCTTTCTGAAACTTTTTTTTAAAAAAATCTTTATGATAGTGGTTCACTGCTTCTTAACCCAGGGGTTTCCATAGACCCTGTGGCTACCACTGAAGCTCATTCAGATTCTGTTTCCTTCTCACAGCTCAACAGCACATTAGAAACCACTTTGCAGCAGTAGCACCACAGGATATTTGGGTTTCTCTTTATTGGGGCTCCTGAAATTGTCTCTGAGGATCATGTGACTGAAGTGTGGTCTCTTGGGGCAGGATTTCACAAAGGGTCTGAATTTGGCATTTCTTGTTTACAAGAATTGTTGCCACTGATGAATACAGTGGTTGTTTAGTCACAGTTCTGCAAAAGGAAAGCCCCTGCACGACAATAATGGAAAGAGCAGATGTCACAGGAACAAAGTGGCAAACGGCAAAGTGACTCTTCGCTGGCAGAGTCCATGACCACTTCCCAACACTCTTAGAATTAGAGACAGAGAGAAGAAAACTCAGGAAACACTACGAAAATTATGACCAACCACGGAAGGTAGATGAAATTGGGTGCTTAAAAATTCCACGCTGCTCAATAAAAAAGGAACTGGTGTTACAGATGCAATGGGCCATAAATGAGGAACACAAATGGTTTGGGGAGAAAAACAGTACCGACATGTTTGGATGCCAAAGATTTTTAAAGTTGATCTCTTTTGGCCTGGTAAGATTTTATGCATTTTTGTCGTTCCAGCTGAGAGGTCTAAGGATTAGTGGCTGTTTTCTGCCAGCCTGAAACTCGTGTGGTGCAAGGAATGGATTCATGTGACATTGAAAAGGCACATCAATAAAGACAAAGGGCTTCTTTTCGAGAAAGGGATAAAAATTAATTTGCATTGTAATCTGGGTCCAGTGCTACAAGAGGTTGAATTAGTAATTTATCTAAATGAGAAATTTCTGAGCTCTGTAAGCCCAGCTGTGCTTCTGTAAGGCTACCTGATTTTCAGAGTGCTTGACTAGGTAGAGTTTAACTGTCCAGAAGAATAGTATCTGAAGCCTATTCTAAACTGATCCCTATGGGGAACTCTAGCTTTTAATAATAATAATAATAATAATAATAATAATAGATTAGTAGCTATTTGAATGTTTGCATACTTATTTTACATGTATTAAGAATTCATATCAATGTTTTAAAACCTACACTTTTTATTGATAAGAAGGAAAATACATTCATCAGAACAGCTCAGAAACATCCTATGGAGAAAAGGGAGAAAACAGAAGTTCCCACCAGTTCCAGTATTTATTCAGTTTTTGCCTCGAAGCCAAAGCAGTGCTAGTTGGATGACAGGACGGCGAGTCCCATTAATGATGGACTTTTCATTAGCATAGATATGCTTTTGCAATTTTCCTAGATTTCTGCTCCAGGGTCACATGGTAAGTCAATAGTAGTTATAAACCTCTCAGGGTTGTGATCAATACCTTTGGCTGACGTAATCTAGACTGTTAGAGTAATTTACAATAAAGGACAGTTTGGGTAAGTCTCTGTTTTATTACCTTCAATTCACTAACTGAAATATTTCACTGGTTTATGACTAAAGTTCTTTGTAGTTTTTTGATAGATAGGGAATTGAAATAGTCCCGAAGAAAAAGGTCAAGTTCGAAAAGGAGAAGCAGCACAAGGGTCTCCTCCTTGTGGGGCATGGTGCTTGCAGTGCATACCTTCTATGTCCTGCAAATGGCTGAAGTGCCACAAGAGTGAATCGTGTCTGTGACTAAATAGTATGCATCCAACCATCTGGATGGACAAGAATATGCATGAAGTATTCCTTATCTTCCAAACACACAGCATGTAACTAAAGAAATAATGGTGCTTTGTCTGCCTCTACTGGAACCCCTGTAATCATTAACTACCTATTGGAGCAAAATAAGAAACAGCAATAATCTCTGGACACCAATACTGAGATCTATGCCTCCTGTCATTGAACCTTCACACAACATTTGTGTAATTTAGATGAATTGCTCTTTTCTCTATTATGTATTCTAGGTCTGAAGGCCAAGAGGGGGAAATACCAGTCAATGGAAAAGTGATTAAAGGAATACTAGGAAGTCCAGAGAAAGAAGAGATGGAGGTAGCCTGCAGGTGCCCTGCACACAGGGGAAAGGTGTCACTGTCTTGTCAGTCTTCCAATCTGCCACTCTCTGTCTCATGAATCAGTGCTGGAGGATAAGGTAGAATCACAGCTTTCTACTGTCTACAGCAAGCGTGAGGTGGAGAAAGACTTAAATCTCTGTAAGGGCCCTTTCAGACCAACCACCGGCTCCATTTACTTGGGTTTTTATTGTTTTAGACTAAAGATAATGATAGTATGACAAGTACTGAGCAACTACGGTGTACCAGGTGCCTTCACACACTCATCTTCAGTCCTCAAATACTTCATAAGGTGAACAGGATTAACCTATTTAACTGATGAGAAGCAGGTTCAGAGAGGTTCAGAATGTTGCCCAAGGTGAGTCAGGGCTTCTTCAATTTGCCCAAGAGCCTGTACTTCTTGTATCTTTAAAATATTCTTCTTATAGATATTTTACAGATCTGAGAAATGCATATTTCTATTATGCACTAATTACATAATTTTGTCTCTCTCTTCCATTAAATTCCTTGGAGTGAGAAAGACAACTTTATATTCCTATTACCTAACACAGTGCTTGATACACATAGGTGCTTGATAAATATTTAATTAAATAAAATATCAATTTCCTGAGCTAAATTGGTAAATGTGAGCTATAAGCATTCAAACATTTGATGTATTTTTATAGGTTTTATATACCTTCCCTTTATTTCTTTAAGGATGGAATATGCCCTACAGAGAGTAAAAATATAACTGATGATTATACATTGAAATGAAAAAATTATAAGGTAATTAAAAATTCAGAGAACCAAGCAAAGGGATATCTTTTTAACCCTTTCCCAGAAGGTCCCTTTTCCCCCTTTCCTCATGTCACTGTTTGCTAAACATCATGGGAGCTACATAAACAATAACTTTCTCCATAACAATAACTTTTGGTTTAAAGTGATTGACTGAGGATATAAAACTGCTGTTTCAGTTCAGCAATTATTTGAGAATTTACTAAGTGCCAGATACTAGGGATATAAAGACAACAGGATCTTGTCTTTATGAGGTATAGAGAAGGGACTGACGTTTCTAAGGAAATGAGTCTCTTGCCTGAGAGGGAGTTTGGCTGTGTACAGGGACTAGATTTGCTTCTAGTAAAGGATCAGCCCCCTCTATATTTTGGAGCCCTCAGTTTAAACTTGGGTCTTATTTTAGTCAGCTTTTTTTGCTGCTGTGACTAGAAGATCTGGCCAGAACAATTTTAGGGAAGACAAGTTTATTTGGAGGCTTACGATTTCAGAGGTCTCAGTCCGTAGAGAGCCAGGCCCATTCCTTGGGGCTCAAGGTGAGGCCAAACATCATAGTGGAGGGAAGCAGCTCACATGAGGATCAGAAAGCAGAGAGAGAGAGGTAAACTCCACTCTCCAGATACAAAATATATACCCAAAGCCACACCCCAATTCCCACCTCCTCCAGCCACACCCTACCACTTCACTTACCACTCAGTTAATCCATATTAGGGGATTAATTCACTGATTGGGTTAAGACTCACAACCCAATCATTTCTCCTCTGAACTTTCCTGCATTATCTCACACCCGAGCTTTTTGGGGACATGCCACATCCAAACCATAAGAGGTCTTTTAAAAATCAGATTTACCCAAAGTGCTACACAATTCTTAGATAACAGAAACATTGCCTTTGAGTTCCTTTACCATTCAAGAATATCTGTGGAGATAATTAGAAGGTAGTTTCTCTGGTAACTGACAGTTCAGAAGGATGGGCTCTCATGTAAATGGAAAGAATAGTTTTGAGTGGGCAAGAAGACATCTCTCTCCAATCCCCACCTGGGTATCCATCTCTGTACCAACCACAGGGTTACAACTCCATTGTCATATCTTTTGGTCCAAGGAACACATCTTGCTGGAAAAGAGCGCCTAGCTAAAATAGAAACCAGGCGCCCTAGCAGTTGAAAGACTGTCAAAAATACAAAGCTAATTTGGCAACTCAGGGAAAACCACCTTTAGAAAGACAGAGATTTCCAGAGATTCAGGTATGTAAATTTTTTTGCTACTGCCCATGCATTAACGTGACTCCATGTAGCCAGGTGAAATCAATCTTAGGCTTCTTCTGACATTATGTAAATGGGTAGTAATCAAGCATGACTAGCAATAACCAACTCTCAGTGCACAAGATGTTACATCACTTTATTTTAACTGTATGATTGATCAGAACAACAACTATTAACATACAAAGTACCATTCAGTTCAACTGCAGCTATAGGCAGGGACAAGTATCTAATTCTTAGCAAAGTCACTTACTCCCACAATCTGTCCAGACACAGTAATCTAAGGATGAGTTCATAAATAGAAAATATGATTTTCACATTGCAGCTTTCTCAAGCACGTATATACAGGCGTGCAGTCCTGTTGATGGGTGGTTTTCACAAGTTCTCTGTTCTCAATGCGCTTATTCTCTTAACCTTGTAGAGGCAGCTCTTCCTTTCCGCAGAGCAGATTTTTTTTCTGTCATTCACCATTTACAATACTCTGTGAATTAATGTTACTCTTCACATATAGGAAGTAGTAGAACTGATACATCTCCGCAGCACAGTTCCTTGTGTCTTCTGGTGAGTCCACCATTGTTGAAGATCATTTGGTTGCAATTATTTCCCCGCAAGGACAGCCGAACTCAATTACTGGGTTTCAGCATAACACACCCTCCTTGCAGCTTGCTCTGTTAACCCGTGGCTTTGAGTCCTGGTGATGTAATGAGGGTGGGGTGTACTGGCAATCGGTACATTTCCTTATCACTATTTACAGCCATTTAAAATCATGCCATTATGAATCCAAGTCTGACATACCTTTTCTGAAATGTTCACAGTGCAGTATTTTTGTGACCTAACAAAATTTTTCTTATATCATGAAAAATAAACATTTCTATAAAAATATAATACTTTCAGTGTTTACATCAACAAAACCAGTTAGAGTAACCTACGGCACATGCTGTATACAGTAGTAAGCACAAAATTCAACTGAATGAAACATCACAAATTTCCTGAACAGGGTAATTATTCATCCAGGTGAAATAGCCAGGATTTTTAATTGCCTTTGTTTCTAAAATATGTTTTGCTTAACACAAAACATGTTCTAATGAAAAATGGACTCCCAAACCTTTTGTCTCTGGTTGTCTGTGAGGTGGGAAGTGCCACTTGAAAAAGTTAACATTTCAATCCATTGACCCTATCTTTGTTCTATGCAGGAGCAGTGGTTGAAACCAATAAACCTTTCAGTTAGACATATTTTACTTTAAAAACATGCTGGGTTACCTTTAAAAATATTTACCATCACAAATTACTTATTTGTTTTCCAAGTTGGCATTAAAAAAATACAGACAAAATGTCCAAATGTCCACATTCATTTGATCAGAACAATATCATTCTCAGTTGATTTTTAAATGACAACTAAATATTTCATTGTGACTAAGCTATTTTATTGAACCCTTCCTAATGTTGTCTATGTACAATATGTAAATACACCTGTTAATTTACAAACATACCTGTGTCATGCTACTTTGAAACTTTGCATTGTCTGTGGACATTCCTCCAACCAAAGGAATGTGCATACAAAAATTTGAAAGGGAATGTCTGCCTAATGGGTGAATGACAACGTCAATAATAAAAAGTGTTCGTGACCAATAACACATACTATTTCTTTGACACACTAGAATTCTAAATATGTGGCCTGGTCCTGCCACATCTGTCGTAGCCAACACTATCTTTTCTGAATTTTCTGTGATTAAGAAGCCCTCAAAATTTGTTGCATCAGTTTCTCATATGAAGTCAAGTGGGGTTCTGTTTTTTTTAGAAATTTCAACCCAGAATTCAGGTTTTGGACCCCAGTGCAACAGAAGTGGTGGCATAGTTGCAGGGTGGCTATTGGGACCATTAGCTATTGGGACCACCAATAGCTATTAGTTGCAGGGACCACCATAGTTGGTGGGACCACCATAGTTGCAGGGTGGCTATTGGGACCACTGGCTTGTGGGACCAAGCTTCTCTTTCTGATGCTTTGTCAGATGAGAAATTCCTTAGAATCCAGCCATTTAAATAACAATACAAAGTCTTATACTGACATATAAGTGCAATTTTGGCAAAAGTAAAAAATACCAAATGGCCTTTTGGAGGCCAGGCAGTGAAAACTGTTGGAGGAAGTGTGGACTATTGTTGGGGCAAGTATGATGATGTTGCTCAGAAGGGACCGTGGTGTTCTCATCCTTCACGTGTCCACCACGCCATCAACATTATCTTGTGACGACAACAGAGAAGGATACGGAGCAACACACTTTACATTAACATAAGTAGCGTTCACATGGACATAGTGCTCTCCGATGAAAGTGGAGAAGATGGCAGATATCCTGGAGACCAGCTCAGAGAAGGATGGACGCATTTCCGCTTTGGGATGCCAACATTTAAGCATCACTTCATACCTGTTTCAGAAAGAAACGCTGTTGAGAGACCCCTGGAAGGGAAGTACTTCTGCAAAAGTAATGCGTGTAAGAGTTAGCTACAGAAGATCTTGTTGGGATTCCTACTTACAAGGGATCCGGGCAGTACTCGGGTTGTAAGAGCCTTCTACCTTGCAACAGGTAAACAGTGATATCAAAGGTGTTCACATCGGGATAAGGGGGGGCTCCCCTTGTCATCAGCTCCCAGAGGAGCACGCCAAAGGACCACTAGTAAAACAAGAAAAAGGAGAATTCAGACCAGAGGGGGACATGTGACAACACATACAGGAAAGGGAATCAGTAGATCTTGGTAACTAAGCTTGGCTTAACATTGTCAATATCATTTCTACGGTGGGGGAACAGTTTCCTTAAAGGCAATTATTAAGCCATATATTTCATGACCTGTTTAAATGATAAGGTTTAGTTACAAGTATATGTAGTTTTCAAAAAGGACATCTGAGCCAGGTGCAGTGGCGCACACCTGTAATCCCAGCAGGTTGGGAGGCGGAGGCAAGAGGATCGCAAGTTGAAAGCCAGTCTCAGCAACTTGGCAAGGTTCTAAGTAACTTAGAGACATCCTGTCTCAAAATTAAAAAAGAGGGCTAGGGATGTGATGTGGCTCAGTGCTTAGGCATCCCTGCGTTTGTCCCTGGTACAAAAAAAAAAACAAAACCAATAATAATCTGAAGTCCACAAGACAACGGAGATTTTATCTGTAGTTAGCAGAGTATATTTTCAAGTTCTCTCTTGTGGGGTCAAAGCGCCAGCACATTTCTATTCTTCTCTCTTTCAATAACTTTGCTACAATATCATATTATTCATAAAAGAGGAAGATAAAGGAAGCCTTGGAGAAGCTAAATTTGTGGGATTTCAAAATGAATGTCAATAGTCTTTAAGAAAAATAACTATATCTAAGGGCTAATGTTAAAAGAGAAGATCTAAATCAATATAAGTAAAAGTCCACATTAAGAATCATCCATACCTAATTAGAATATATAAAAAAAAGAAACCAAGCTTCAGAATAGCCAAAAAGGATGTGATTTAATTAAGTAAAAAATTATTATTATGATCACATAAATATGTACGTAAATATGTAGAATAAAGGTCTGGAAGGATCTACGGTTAACTACTTACCTTCTGGTTAGAAACAAAAAAGCCAGAAGGTAAGAAGATCATTTTTAAGCAATCTTTGAATAATTTTAAATTAATTGGATAAATAGAGATCTCTATGATTTGAATAGCACATGTTTTGCTACTATTAAATTGCTATTAACTTTCTTTTCTTAAGCAAAAGATTTCAAAGTTTTTTTTTAATATAAACATTCTCCTTTTAATAATAGGGTAGTAACATTTGGACTTATTCTGTTAAGTCAGACAACAGGCGAAACTGCCATGAAAAATATAAACTCTGAACAGGTAAGTTATAATCAATTGTCTCAAATTCTTTTGCTTAGACTTTGTGAAAAAAAGCTAATGTATTACATATGTTTATATATTTATTATAATGATATTGTTTATAATAAGTGTAAATATTATCAATCCATAGTTTCTCTTTAGAATTTCTATTAACAAAAATAAATTATTTTTTCAAAATAAAAAAAAGAATCACATTTAATAAAACCATTGGTCAACTATTGAAAACTAATTTCAAAAAAATGAAAATGTTAAAGTACTAGATGAGTATAAAATAGCTGTATCAGTATTTCATAGGAAGACCATAGACATGGTGAGGTTAAATGACTTGCTCAAATTCCCCAATATATCTGAATTCACACTGGGATAAACATTTGAGAATTCTTGACCCTTAGGTCTTACTGGGTCTCCTGAACTTCACTAACTATGCAATTTCTTGATTTAAAGCACTCCACTCAGAACAGACTAGGTCATGCACATTATCTCTCCCTGGACATATGCCAAGGTGAGCATGACACAAGAGTAAGTCAGCAAGTGCAGGTCACCCTGTGCAGAGGACCCAGGATGTCAGCTCTTGCTAGGCAATGCTTCCAGACCAAGACACATATGGGGGAGGACAGGAGGCCCTGGATAAAAGATACTTGGGGGTAAAAGACAAGAGGAGTAGGAAAATGTAAAACTGAGAAGCAAACAGAGCTTATAGTACTCAGCAAGAAGGAGACTAATGCATGTTTTTGAATTCCATGACTGAAAGAAATGGGGTAGATACTAATTTCCACGAATAGCTCTTTCCCTTTGCCCAAGTGCAAGAGCCTTTTAGGGCAACCAATGCCTCGATCCACATACAGAACTCAAACCCCTGCTTTGGTGGGATCCAGGTAATTGCTAACTCAGCCTTTCAAAGTTGAAATTTTCTTAGCCTGGAAATCTTATGAGTCATTCTGACAATTTTATTGTGTTAACTTTCAAGTTCCAGAATTTGCATTAAAATTCGAATCAACTGCACAAGTATCTATTGACTTTTGATCATGTACAAGTAGGTTACTGTCCAAGTTCCAGGATAAGTTCCAGGGCTGATTAAAAGGGTTAAGCGTTGTGCAGATTAACTGTCAGAACAATAAGATAATGGTTATAACATACAGCAATAATATAAAAGAGGTTGAAGTGCTGTGAGAAGTCAAAGAGATAATAGCAGGTGCTGAGAAAAGTTTTAGGAAGAGTGACAGGACAGTGGCTCCTATGAACAGGGGGAATTTGTTTCATAAGTCCATGTAATGCAAGGGCAGAAAGTGTCCAGATGGAAGGGGTGCCCCCAGAGGCAAGAGTACATGTGTTCTTATTGAACCCCAAGTTCCAGTGCTCACCCTGCTGGATGTGTGGAGTAGGTAAAGGAAATGAGCATACATGAGGCTGAAATGTTACCGTGCAGGGGAGATTTTTAAATGTTGAAAGAGGGCTACACTGAAATTGATGGATGGGATATGACCGAGTTGTGTTCCTGGAGACTGCCTCTGTAACCACCACATTTAGGACGCAAAGGAGAAGTGGGTAGACAACACAGAGACCACTTAGGAGGCTTCTGAACAAGAACAGGTGAGAATGCTACAGCACACTGACACACAAAGCCTAATTAATGGGCTTTACCCCCAAATTAGGGTGGTGGAAGAAGGTATTTGTCATATGGTGTGGCATGAATCATGCCCTTTATAAAAGATTATTTTATTTAATCTCATAATGGATTGTAATTGGTCATAATCCTGTAATATAACTCATCTTGTGGATGTTTTAAGGATGAGGAAACCAAAGTTTTGAGAGGCCTTCCAATTCTGTGATCTGGGCTTCTCAATGGAGAGCCAAGGCTACCTGCAGGTTTGTCTGGGATAAATTCATTTTAAAAGGGAGCAGAGTTGGATAAATTCTTGAGGAACTATAGAACTTGGGCAATAATTGGGTACCAAAGAAGAGTTGGAAGACTCATGGGAGAGGAGAAGTTAGAGTCCAGGAAAAGTACTGCACTGAACTAGAAAAATATATTTGCAAAAACATATGTGGGATAATGTAAAGCTGCATTCAGAATATATAAAGGACCCTTAACTCAATTAAAAAATACAAGAAAAAAATGAAAATAAATTCTAAGACTATAAAAAAAAGGCAAAAGATCAGAGTAGACACTTTACAAAGGAGATATAAGGATGTCAAGTAAGCACACTAAAAAAGATGTTCAATGTCATTAGTCAGTAGGGAAATACAGATTGAAAAGAAAATGAGACATTGTCACAACCTATTAGAATGGCTAAAATCTAAAAAACGGGCAGTGTGAAGTGCTGGCAAGAATGCTGAACTAGTAGATGACATGGCCACATCGGGGAGTTTCTCATAAAATGGGACATACGCTTATCTTACAACCCAGTGTCTTACTCCTAAGCATTTACCCCAAAGAAATAAAAAAACCTGTTCACACAAAAACTCTTAAACAAATGTCTCAATATAATTATAGACAAGTAATTGCCTAAAATGGAACCCAAATGTCCTTCAACTGGTAAATGGATAAATTGAATATGGTGCATCTGGACAATGGAATACTACTCAAAAATAAAAAGGAATGAACTACTCCCTTACAGAAAACAGTAGCAAAGTTCTTCAAAAAACCTGAACACAGAGCCACTATATGAAGCAGAGATCCTACTTCAGGTTATATATCTAAAACAATTGAAAACAGGATCTCAAAGGAAAATCTGCACAACCATGGTCGCTACAGCACTACTGACAATAGCCAAGGAGTGGAAGAAACCTAAAGGTCCACCAACAGATGAATGATAAAGAAAATGTTTGTACATACAATGGAATATTATTCAGCTTTATAAAGAAGGAGATCTTGTCCTATGCTACAGTATGGACAAGCCTTGAGAACTTATGCTAAGGGAAACAAGACAGTCACAAAAAGACAAATACTGAATAATTCCATTTTCATGATATATCTAAGATAGTCAAACTCTTAGAGACAGAAATTATAGAATGGTGATTTCCAGGGACTGAGGGGGAAGGGAGAAAGGAGAGTCTTTGTTCAATAGATCCTGGGTTTCAGTTTTGGGAGAACAGCAAGTTCTAGAGATCTGTTGCATGACAAGGTGCACATAGCTAATGTTATTGCACTGTACGCTTACAAGTGGATAAGAGGGTAATTTTTGTGCATTTTTAAGTGGATAAGAAGATTGCACTTGATATACTGATACTACTGATTTAGCAACATGGATATCTCTCAAATGCATTATATAAAATAAAAGGCAACAGATTCAAAAGGCTACTGACTGTCTGATTCCATTTATATAATATTCCAGGGCAAAAAATACCTACTATACATATAGTAAACAAATCAATGATTTCCAGGTCCTTGGGATAAGGTAGATAGAGGTTGACTATAAAAGGGCACAAGGGAATTTTCCAGATGATGAAAATTCTACATCCTGAAGCTGATGCACTGGCCCAAACTTGAAGAACTCTACACTATAAATGGTGAGGAGTAGATACATTGCACAATGATGATGGACACTGATAGAAAACAGGAAGGGAGGAGTTGCCAGTTTGGTGGGAAAGCAATTGACTTTGAACAAGACAAATTTGTGATCAAATGATGCCAGCTGACGAGAACCTACAGATAGAGAGGGTCAAAGGAGATTGTTGATGGAAATGGTTGCAATTGTTGAGGGAGTTCCTTCCATCCCTGAAGACAAAAATCCTGGGGGATAGTTACATCTAGTGGGTAAGAGAAAGAAGAGAAGCAGTCAAGGATAAAGAAAACACAACCGAGAGGCAGGAGGAAAACCAGATGGTACGGTATCCAGAAACCATAAAAAGGGCAAATTTCAAGAAGGAAGGGATGATCAACAACGTTAAATGCTTCAGAAAAAATGAGGCAAGATAAGAGCTGAGAAGCAGCTCAATTGAATAAAAGAAGAAGTCAATACAGATGTTAATGAAAGAACTGCTGAGTGTGAAACATTGCACAACGCTGGGTGTGGGTAATTTCAAGAGTAGTAACACACTAATTTGTTTGAATGGACTCAAGACTATTGAGTTAGCCAAACTTCATCTGGCCATTTGCTAGAAAGAGAATCTGTCTACAAGCAGGCAAGTTTTTGCTTATAGGTCTCAACATGCATATATGCTTTTGGAAACGTTCCATGTCAGCGTTCAAAAGACCGTGCTGTCTTTGTGCACATTTATTCAGGCAATCAGTAACCACTTGCCAAAGCAGCATTGTGTGTGGATTACTCAGGTTTCACCTTTATGTCATATAGTATAATGTCTTTCAAGGAGAGAGAGAGAACACTGTCTTATCTACAGAAGAGAAATTTCTAGTCAAACACCTCAGGCTTGACTCCCAGTCTGCTATTAAGAACTGGAGCCAACTCTTACAGCTTAATAAAAAGACAAAATAGCCCAATTTTTAAAAATAAGGCAATTTAAAAAACTTGCATCTTGCTATGTGAGAAGCATTGGCCTCCATGCTGTATGATTCTTGAGGAGGGAGAAATAGTGGTGTTTGTGTGTTGTTATCAAAAAGCTCAGAATCCCAACTTCTGCCTTGAACATCTGAAATTTAATTAGATCCTTTTTTAAAAAATCACCTTTGCTGATGTATAATTTATAGGTTGTAAGATATACCAATTATAAGTATATAGTCAATGATGTCCAGTAAATGTACATAGTTTATACCTATCATTATGATCTAGTTTTAGATCACTTTCAACAGTCCAGAAAGTTCCCTCATGCCCATTTGTTGGCAATCCTTATGCCCATCCACAGCCCAGGCAACCACTGATCTGTTTTCTTTCTCTATAGTTTTATCTCTTTCCAGAAATTTTGTATAAATGGGATCATTCAACATGTAATCTTTTGAGTCTACCTTCTTTTGCTTAATAAGATGTTAGGGAGGTTTATCCATGTTGTAGCATGTGTCAGTAGTTCTGTTACATTGCTCAATGACATTATTCCATTCTATGGACATACTACATTCTTTTGTCCATTCACCAGTTGATGAACACTAAGACTGACCATTGTGAATACAACTACTGGGATCATTCGCCTAAAGGTCTTTATGTGGCATAAGTTTACATGTGGGTGTTGGCTAGCTATTTATACAACTTTTTGGCAAAATGTCTATTCAAATCTGTTGTCTGTTTTAAAAAACTGGATTTTCTCTCTTATTGAGTTGTAAGAGTTGGCTCTGCCTCTTAGTAGCAGACTGGGAGTCAAGTCTGAATGAACAGTATATTCTTTGAGGATGGATTATTTGTCCCTACCTTATGCCTTCACCTGCTACCATCACTAACAAGTCCCTAGCCTCCCTCTCTAGGACTCACTTCTACCATTTCTTTTAGAATCTTTCAGGATCAAAACCCCAGGCTTTAAGCTCCACCATGGTTTATTGCTTTCTCTTCTCAATCGTACATACCCAGAAGTCCCATTCTTTCACCATCACTGATGACACATTTATTTATTGGGGGGAAAAAAAAAGAAAAGCCAGTCACCCCAGTTTACTTTCTAGCATTTCCTCCACCTCTTACAGGAACTGAAACTTGGTTTTTACTCAATAACCACAATTTCTTTGACCTACCAATAAAGGCCACATCTCTGTCTCTTGGTGACTCAGGGATGGGAGTAAGATGACTTCTGGATTCCCAATACTGCACTTAGATCCCTGTCCTCTATCATCTCTCAACAGCTGCCAAATCTTTCTTGTTTGATGTACATAGCCTCCAGGAACATTATTTTCAGCCCAAGTTGTCTGCAGATATCCTGAGTTTGCACTTTTTTCTTTCTCAGTTATTACCCTTACAGGCAGAAATGTCAAATGTTTCTGCCTCCAGATATCACAGTTATCTTGATTCGTTACGTGCAAACAGAGTAAGTATATACTCTCCATTCCATTCAATCTCAGGCTCCTCAGCACACTCTGGACCTTCTAAGCATTCAAGTGGCTCAGCTTCCAAGACCTGCCTGATACAGTAAGCAGCAATGGACCTGGTGACCATCCCAGATTCTTCTTGAAACTTTCTCTTCCTCTGACTTTCAAGGTGGTTTTTTCTCCAGGGTCTTCAGCCTTTCTGTTTTCTCCCTCACTTCATATATGTAGGTTCTTCTGAATAATTACTTTGAGACTCTCAAGAGCATATTCCTAGGCTTGACCTCTGGCATGTGATGATATTTGGAAATGGGCCTTTAAGAGGTAATTTAGGTTTAGATGAGGTCATGAGGGTGGGATCCTTATGGTGGGATAAGTGCCCTTATTAGAAGAAACACTAGAGAGTTTGCCCTCATTATCTCTCAACTATGTGAGGACATAGTAAAAGGTGATCATATACAAGGCATGAAGAGGGCTGTTACAAGAATCTGACCATTCTGGCCCCCTGGTCTTGGACTCCTGGCCTCCAGAACTGTTAGCAATAAACTTCTACTGTTTAAGTCACTCAGTCTATGTATTTTTAAAATGATGCCAGCCTGAGAACTGACTAATATAATCTTTTTTTTACAAGCCTTAGATCCTTGCTTCCAAGTGCCTGATGGATGTGTCTGCCTGGATGGCGTAATCCCAAGTCAAACTGAATGGATTCAAGGCTCAACTTGTTATTTTTCCTCCAATTCTAGCTTCTGCTCTTGTGCTTTGTATTTGTTAATACACCAGGCTATAACTTTGCTCGTCTTTGACTTTTATCAGTTCTTACTAAATATTATTGATTCTTCCTCAGAGATGCCTTTCCTTCCACTCTTCCTTTCTATTCTGACAGTCTCTATTATTCCAAGCTCTGCCTCTCACTTGATCTTCCTACCTCCATCCTTCTCCAGTCATTTTACAGAATGAAGACGGATTACAACCTAACCTGATCACCTTTGTTTGTTTCTACATGACCAGAAAATAAATCTCAGACTCTAGTTTGGTAAGGACCTTTGTGATCTACCATGAATCTTTTTTTTTTAAGCTGTATGTTACCTCTATGCCTTCCATTTTTGTCAAATCACCAACTAAATCCTCTGTCCTCAGAACTTTAAAGATTCCTATAATTTCCTGTCCCTTTGCTTCACCTGGATTGATATTTCCATTCACTCATCTGCCCAGTTCCAAACTTGCTATTCCATAGGGCCCATTTCAGGTGCTGCCTCCTCCATAGGGTGTATGCAGCAGAGCTGGCTGCCCAGGTGAGTGTCTCACCCATCCTCAGCTGCTCAGCTGCATGAGGAGCATGGCTTTGACAGATAAAGGAGGACACTTTTCTAGTCATGCCCTCACTGCTAGATCTGCCTCAGTTACAGCTTCTAGATGTCTCCAAGTGGAATTTTTGCTACCCTTGAACTATGAAAGTTGTGCAATCCCAGACCACTTTGTGCTACAGTCATTGATGGCCATGTCTTTTCTTCCCTGTGGAGCCAAAGCTCCTGCAGGACAAAGCTTATGCTTTGGCATAAGCTTGGCACTTCCCAAGGAGCCAGTATAATATTCCATTCAACAAATGTTGGATAAGCAAGTGAATTTATGAAAATATACTATGGGTGTCAATCGGACAATCAATTCCAGTTTTATATATAAAGATAAATGAATTAGTAGTGATTATTATTATTTTTTTTTTAAATTAAGTTGCCATAAAACTACAAAGAAGCAGGGTACAAAAGTAAAAGAGGAAAAATTCAGGGATAACCAGTACATTACCACATCTGATTTGGTGGTGAATTTCTGAGTCTGCAGACTTTCTAAAGCCATCCACTTCACTGGCAGCTTTGCACCTGTTTTGTTGTGGACGCTGTAGTATTCTTTGTCATACATATCCCTGGCAAGACCGAAATCAGCAACCTTGACAGTGAATTTTTCATCTAGCCTACAGAAAGAAAGAAAGAAAGAAAAAAAACTACTGGTAGCTGAAATAAAATAATTTACAAGGATGTCAAATATCCATAGATCAGAACAAGTGGCTTCAGTATTTGAAATCCATAACTTATGAAGCAGGGCTTCCTCTGGCCTATTGACAAACACTATATTATAGTGAAATTCTTGAATAAAAATGTTTGACATTTACATGACAAATTCAACAGGCTGAGGAGAGGGATCATGAACGATATGGGATATAGTGTTGGAAAGTCCTTTTTGCTTTAGTGGCGATCTGGAGAAAAAGTAGAGCTGTCTTCCTCCTGGCTCTCCTTAGCTGATAAATAGAGCATGTCAACTGACTATCCAACACAATTCCCAATCCTCACTTGTCAGTTTATCAGCAATACTCAGTTTCATGGGAGAGACATGGCATGGGATTGTTATTTTACTTCTTTATTCTCAAATATGTCAGGTCAGGACATAAAACTCATATATTTCACCACTGAGATAATAGAGAAATAGGGTACATAATACAGCATCTAAAACAGCAAGATTAAAAAAAAAAAAACATTCTGCTTGGTTTAAGCTGGCTTTTATGGTGTTGCATAGACCAAAATCAAGGTACAAAATTAATAGCACAGCTCCTTCATTCACACATACCATAAGTCCTGAATCAGTGCTCTGCAAGGGGAAGGCACAGAATCAATTACAAACTGTTGACTGTTGTGTTATACAGCTAGGCAGCCAGACACAAATAAAAGTTCTTTGTATATTCATTCCCAAATACCATTTTTGGTAGGGCGTCTGCAGGCTGACTTCAGATCTACTCTTGGGAAGTTACACTGTATTGGCATGTGTGTTACCAGCTCTCTCCTTTCCACTGTAAGATGCTGAAGATCAAATTCTCCCTCCTAAGTACTAATGCAGTGTGAAACCACAACACTGGGGGCTGCTTGTGGGAAGGACCCAGAAAAGCAAACCTACACAACAGCTGCTGGAGACCCCCTGTGGGGCATCCTTTTAAATCCTCTGCTTGATAAAGCCTAAAAGTCCCCGCCCCCACTCCCAAAGACTTACCCGTCCATTTAAAACAGCTAAGGAAATAAAGGGTTCTTGCATAAGAAGAGAAAACATCCTCATTAGCTTTGAACAGTGAGAAACAAACTCTCATCACTTAATTTGGACTGTGGGTACAGAGATCCTCATACTTACATACAGTTTCTTGCAGCCAAGTCTCTGTGGACAAATTTTTTGCTTGCAAGATATTTCATGCCTTTGGCTACTTGAAGACCAAAGCCTATAAGATCTTTTACAGTTGGATTCTGCAATCAAAGAGAGTTGGAAAAGCATAAGCTAAACACCCACTGTTTTAAATCTGATGTCCAAATCCTAACATGTTTATGAGAATTATCTTGTCGCAAATAATAACTTACTCCCTGTTGACACCAACAAGTATTATTTTTTTATTTTTTTAAATTTTTTTAGTTGTAGATGGACACAATGTCTTTATTTTATTGCTTTGTATGTGGTGCTGAGGATCGAACCCAGGGCCTCACGCATGCGAAGCAAGCGCTGTACCGCTGAGCTACAATCCCAGCCCCCAACAAGTATTTGTTAAGGATCTATAGTATGCAGAGCACCAGGCTAGATGTTTTTATGAATTATGGTTGATTCTCACATTCTTCTGAAGGCAGGTGTTATTGAGAATCTTGTTTTCCAGATGGGAAAATGGAGGTGTTTTAAAATGCAGGTTTTAAAATCTTCAGGTATGATGAGGCTGACAGCTCTGGAGGCAATTGCTATTGAAAAGATGGTTTGTTACAGTTCCCAAGAGAAGGGAGCATCCAGTGCCATGCAGGGCCAGCAGGGAAGCACTTGGCATAGTCAGGAGGCAGAGGGAGTGAGGGGACAACATAGGCAAGAGCCTTTATTGTCATTTCCTTGGGGAAGAAAGGAGAGGTATAGGGTACCAGATTTAGGATTGGCTACTTTGAAGAAGGTGGCTGGAGTGTGGGCTCTGGATTGGTTGGTCTGCATATGAAAGGTGCTTTCTGAAGGCAAGTTGTTTATTATCTCCAGGAATTAGCTAACCATGGGAGGCACAGTGCCTCAGTGTCAGCAAGGCTCAAATGTCAAAGCATCAGAAATACATAGTAAATTCAGGAGGCTCAGAGAGAAATAGCTCACCCTGAAGTACTTGGAAGATTAAGTGGTAGAGTTAGGATTTAACCTAAGTCTCTGGCTCCAATCAGAAGCTCTCCTACTGGGACTCCTGCACCATTAGCACACAACTCCCAGGCTTCTGACCAGCTCAGAGAACAGGTTATCCCATTCTCCACACACTCCACCCACAACACTGAATGGACAGAGCAATGCCTTATTAACAGTAAGAATTGAATCTGAAATCACTCAGATGTCACTGTGGCTGACAGCCCTTGCAAAGCACTGGGCTTCAGGAAGAGGGTTTCTTTTTTTTAGCAGCCACTCTGGAGTTTGTGAGCACAAGAAGCAGTTGGCAGGGACCTAGCAAGATGGGTTGCTGCCTCCTCTGATGTACAGAGCTTGAGAAGAGGCCAGTGACTTGTGTTTCAGGCTTCTCTTTAAGACACATCTCATTAGGGGCCATCATCAGTGTCAATCAACTCCTTGGGCTATAAAAGCCTGGGTGGGTTACTATTCTGTACTGGATAATATAAAAGTCATACTTTAACCCTGGGGAAAAACATTCCAGAGAAGGTAGCACATCCAAGAAGATTGACTCATCCCGGTAAAGAGTTAAACTGGGATCTGTCAGGGTAGCTTTGTACTTTACAAAGTAAATTCTCCTTATCTGCAAAAACTCACTGCCAGGGAGTTGTTTTAGTCTTTTGGCTGAACACAAAATATTTCTTAACTGTCCTAGAGCTTATTTTCCCTGAGAACTTGACCTTGTATTTATAAAATTGTTTTTGAGCAAGAGTAAAGCTACTCTGTTGACTCCCACAGAGACCTGGACGGCAGGAGCCAAGAAGACAGGCTGAGGCCATAGGTGAATTCAATTCTGGAGACTCCTCGCTACCCCTCCCTGGCACTGGCCTGGCCAATGTTTGCTCACTCTTTAGGTCCTGGCATAAATTTCATTAAGAAAACTCCCACTTGCAAAAGCCTATGATCCTCTTGTTAACTGTGAGATCATTTATTCACAATATTTATTGAAAACCTATATGTTGAATGCTATTTTAATACTGGAGCCTTTGGAGTAACCAAAAAACATAAAAATACCTACCCTCATGAGCTTGCATTGTAATGGCATGTATGTACATACACATATACACATAACTATTTGTTTATTGTCCCGTACAGCACAATTCAACAGAAATGTAATGTAAGCCATATACACAATTTAAAATTTTCTAGTAGCCATATTCAAAAAGTAAAACAGGTGAAGTTAATTTTCAGAATACATTTGTCAACTCTACATATCCAAAATATTATTTCAACATGTAATCTATATAATGATTATTAATGAGATATTTTACCTTCTTTTTATGTTAAATATTCAGATTCTGGGATGTACTCTACACTTTATACATTTTGATTTGAACTGGCCACATTTCACATGTGGTTGTGACCACAGTACTGGACAGCCTGAGCCCACCGTATTAGATCAGTGTGATGGAGAATAAAACCAGGAAGGGGGAATGACTGAGGGCATGAGGATGGGGCAGGTCAGCTGCCATTTAAAACAGGTGACATTGGGGCAAAGAGCTGAAGGAGATTTGGGAGTGAAATATATGGATATCTGGGGAAGAATGTTCCAGGCAGAAGGAGCAGCAAGTGCCAAGACCCTGAGGTGGCAGAGAGGGTGGCAAGTCTGCAGAACAGTGATGACTCATTGGTAATTAATTCTTCATTGTCTCCCAGAGTTAAAAATGCCACGTGGGCTGTGGCTCATTTTGCCTCTTTTCCTGTTCTTGCTCAGTTTCTGGCACATAGTAGGCATTCAAAGATGACTTCAATGTATCATCAGGGAATAGTAGAGCAAGGTTGTGTGCTGGGCAAGTAAGAATGATTGTCCTAGGATACTATTCCAAGGATCATCAACTTTCCACCAAGCCAGAAGATTCTGAGGTACATTTGAATGCTGCCAACATTTCACACGTGCATCTTTGGCTGATAGCTTTTTAAAAGTGAAAGCAGCCATGTATAAAAGGATGACTGACTTCAAGGTAGTTCACCAGGCAGCAAACTTAGTAATATACTTACATGAGTCTCATTTCGAATGAAATTTCGCAGATCTCCATGCTTCATGTACGGTAGGACCACCAGGGGAGACCCTTCACTCCGAAGGCAGATTCCCAAGAGCGAGAGAACATTGGGATGACTGAAGTCTTTCATGATGATTCCCTCGGTCAGAAACTGGGAAACTTCTCCTATGTCAGTGATTCCTGAGAAATCCAGAGATGGAGACTTGACTTCATTATGGCACAATGCATATTAGTCAAATTAGATAGGAAGAGCAAGGAGATGTAAAACCCCAGGGTTGCGCCTTGTCCTGAGGCCTAACCTCACTGTTTTATGTACGATATATCTGAGTGAATGGTGGTGGAGAGGCGTGATTGCTTTCCTCACCCATCGTAATGGTCACAGCTGAGACTCCTATAAATAAAGGCAGGTTAACGACAGAAAAGCAAAACAGATTCATTTAATCCAAGTTTTGTAAGACATGGGAATCTTCACACACCAAGCCCTAAGTACCCAGGGAAAGTTGTCCTTTTTAAAATATTTTTATTTTAATGCTTGGACTGATGAAAGATGTACAGACAGAAGGGTAGAAATGTGACTAAACAAAAAGCGTATGACCCAATGGTAACAATCCCAGCAAGGGTTGTGTGCTGGGATTCTTTTTGGCCTCTTTCTGGGGCATCCTTTCTTCCTGTGTATAGGGCAGGATCCCTTCTGGAATGAGGGGCTTATGAATTACTTGCAGACAAGGCAAGCCAGAGAAATTTCTTTATGGTTAGCTCCAAGATAGAAAGGGAGAAGAAGGTTAGAGTAATCTTTCTAGGTGTTATTGATGGCTTTTGGGCAGGAGGAGGGAGAAAGGTTCTAGGTTGTATGACTTGTGTTGGTGGGACTGGGGGTGGGGTGTGGGGAGGAGATCAGGAGGAAAAAGAAAGGCAGGAGAAGGTCAGGAAGAAATTTCATTTCTGAAGCCCCTCCAATGTCCTTCAGTTCAATGTACTCAACGTGCCATACCTTGGGGCATTGTTTTCTAAGTCCCAACAATGTCACTTTACACTGTACCTGGAAGTAACCACTTATACCTACTTTTGCAAGATCAAGTCCAACAGTTTGTCTCATACAGAACCACAGATTGTCTCTTACAGAAAAAGGATAGGGAATCAGACCAGTCCATTTCTATAGTGATTATCTGCAGGGCACAGGCTGGCAAATTTCTGTAATGGATCAGATAGTTAATATGGTTTTTTTTTTTTTGTCTTTGTGGGCCATGTGGTTGCTGTTGCTCAGCTCTGCTATTGATCATCATGAAAGACACTATAGATAACAAGTGGCTGTGTGTCAATAGACTCTATTAATGAAAACAGGTAGGCCATTGCTCAATAATTTCTGGGCTGGGAGAATTTGAATACCAATCACCCCATGGTATCTAAGTAGGTCCTTTTTAGTCTAGTAGTTTCCAAGCATTTCCAGAGAGATACTGAAGGATCAATACAAGTTAGCAACATTAATGTATTAATTTTGACGCATATCTCTTTGATGTTCATGGTGTGTTGGCATTCTCTTACAACTGCAGTGCATTCTGAGACCTGGAAAATATACTGGAAGGCAAGATGGTTTGAATAGGGATCAACATGCACCAATGACAGGGATGTCTTGATGTTAGGATGGTTGAATATGGTTGGCAGTACTGCTCAACTGTATTTAATCCACCACAGTTTACTGATAGGTTTCTTTAATTACTTTGTGGTCAGACCTCCAATAAAATTAACCACACAATGGTGGTTGGCATGGAGACTTTATTTAAAAAAGAATGAAGTAGTGGTGGCGATGGTGTATCTTGCAGGAAAACCTATTTGTGCATTTAAAACTTATTAATGCTAATATAACTCTGCAATAGAGGTGGCTACCATTTTTCTGGCTCCTTCAAATTATAGGTAGAAAATTAGAAATGGGAGTAGAAAATGCAAGCATGAGAGAAGTGTCAACTCAGGTGGAGTCAGGAACACTCTCGTGTGTGGCAGACACTGGGTTGTACCATATAGTAATTGATGGCCACAATTATGTCTCTTGGTCATCAGTAAAGACTGAGTTTATGTTTGGAAACATTCCCTGTTTCTTAAACAGAGTATGTATTTCATCTTACGAAGATTTTTTTAATAACAGCTGAATTTTAAAGAAACGTTCCAACAGTAAAAGGGGGCAGGTTTCACTTCTTTAGGAAGTTCATTTATATGGAACAACTCATTTTCCCAAACAGGCAGACAGATGAGGTATTACCATAGTTATAATTTTCTAATTTTCTGCCAGCATATTTCTCTCCTGTTTGTCTTATTTCATTTTTTAAAAAAATCTTTTTAATGGAAATTGTGGTTAAAAAAATAATTACAGTAATGCCTCTGGGTAAAATGAGTCATTACTATCGAATATGCCAACATGCTTCCAATAGTTTCCACAAATGTCATTTGCAAAACAAATATTATAAAGCCAACACAATTAAATGATATTCAGTTCATCCCCAAATCTCATTTTTCCTATACCCTTACTTATGAAGGCTCTGAAAGATAATTTCAGAGGGAATATTTCTAAGAGTTTAGACTAAACACATTTTCAGAACTAGAACCACAATTTTTTTCCACAAGGAGAAATGTAAATCAACATTTTATTAGTTGATCTATTTTTTAGTTTGCAAGCTATGAAAGTATCCTCCACTGTTAAGTAAAATGTAACTTACTGTTTAAGGATTTCACAGCACAGTGAATTTTCTTGCCATCCTTGTCCAACAAAGTTCCATGATATACACAGCCAAAATGCCCTGTGTGAAAGAGGGGACTTGGTTAGAGCTGCATAATGCTTAATTATATAGTAATTATTTATTAATTATTTACTAAGCCTTCTATGGCCTTCACCTCTTTATTTTTTCTATATGCAAAAAAGTACACTGTTTTTGATACTTTGATTAACAATAGCATTATACGTGTGTGTGTGTGTGTGTGTGTGTGTGTGTGTGTGTGTATGTAGATGAAGTACTTTTTTCTCCAGGATATTATCAATATGATTACTGAATATATGTAAAAACTGTTGGTGAAATGACTGTTATTAAAGGCTAATAGAATAAAATATTCAAGTATGGCAGAACCACTGAAAACAGGAATAACATCTGCATACAAGAAATTTATTATTTTTAGGAATCAAATTATATTTTAAAATATGAAAATGAAGTTTTACCTGCATGAAGAAACATAACAAAATAAGCTGCCTGTATTCCAGTAAACCGAAATAAAATAATAATGTTGCCATTAGAAATAAGATTAGTATTATAGAAGAAGGATTTCCCCATTAGTCACCAGTTAATATGTAAGCCAGGTTGGCAGAAATTGAAAGGCAGTTGCCCAAATGAAGCAAATTCTCTCTGACTCATTTCATGCATTTCCGTTTGGCTTTAACCACATCATTTCCCCAGTGGTAGCCTTTCATTCAGTGGCAATAATTTTTCCCAGAGGTGCCAAATATCTGATAGCTGTGTAAGTCACTCATCAATTAATTCATCCATCCAGCCAAGATGCTTTGAGTGCCCAGTATGTGAATGTCAGGCATTAGGTAACACAAAGCTGAAGAAAATAAAGTCTACATTCATGAGTGAGTGCTTACATTCTCCTGGAGAAAAACATGTAAACAAGTAGTAGTTAACACTTATAGATTGTTAATTACTATTATTTCGAAGGAGCAATAATAACCACTTTAGCACTTTTCATGATAATTTTACAATGGCTAGAATTGGAACATAACTAGTGAGGCCGCACACTCCAAAACTGGCAAAATCACTGGGATTTTTAGGCTGATAATAGAGCTATAAAATACTCTGATGTGAGACATGGAAACATGTTTTTGAATAGTGAAGCCCCTTTTAGGGAATGAGCAGCATGCTCAGAATTAAATTCTGGAGTGTGTGATAGAGGAATATCTGAATGCCATCATAGGAAAATGAGAAGGTTTCATGTTCAGAGAAGGCAATGGGTCCTATCAGTTCTGTATCACACTGGCAGATGCCTGTGCTACCTCATGCAGCACACAGAGAATCAAAGGGATCAGAGGCCATTCAGTATTAGGGTAAAACCATTTAAAAAAAAAAAAAAAGAGTGCACCAAGTTCATTTCTTGGCTTCTGGTTGCTTTCTTTTCCTGCTAAATATTTCCTCAAATACTGTTTATGTTAGGTGTTACTGCTGCTCTGGCTAGCTTATTACAAACATTCATTCTTCTTTGTATAAAGAAATTGGAGTGCATTGTGGAGATGATATATGTTGCTTCAGATCAGGGGACTGCTATAAATTCCCTGTCTTCTGATGCTGTCCAGCAGCATACAAACTGCTATAAACCAGGACTTTAGAGTTTGTCACTGTTCTCACAGTAAAGAAAGACTGGAAGGGCAATATGAATGAAAATACTGGAATTTAGAAGAATGATTTTTAAAAAAAGACGCATATGGCACCTTTCAAGAAACTACAGTTGTCAGTGTAAGGAAGATGAGGAAGGAATGTAATTTATTTCTGACATGTTTGGGAAGTTATCCAATTGCTTGGATGCACAGAGGACAAGTCCCCCTGGATATGATTTGCAAGGCTGCGTTTCTACAGAACAGAAATCAAACACACTCATTATCAGTGCTGTCAGTTGCTTTCGCCATTGTCTCAGTTCCTAATCTGCAAAGGCAGAAGATAAAATGCTTACTGGAAAATCGTATTTAACGAAAAGCTGAGTGGAAATACTTACCTCTTCCTATGACTTCATTGAAATGTACAATCAGGCTACTGGGCCCAATCACTACATGCTGGACTGCCTGGACCAACTCTGGATTTAGAGCACTGAGGTCAATGTGGACAGTATTTTGCAGTAATGGACTGGATATATCAGAGTCTCCACTAGTTAGGATGGGGGACAGGTCCGTCAGAGGATACTGCCCTTGTCTGCATGATCCATTCTGAGATGAGTTAGGAAACTGGTCTGCAAGATAAAACAAAACGACTAGAAAACGGGAGTAAAACCTCACTTAGAGAGGCTGCAACAGTGGCAGTAAATTAATTTGAATTGATAGTGAAGCCTGAATTTTTAAAATTAAAAAAATGGTGGTTATAGTATCAAATGAGGCTGGGAATAGCCTTTACAAAGAAGCTGGTTGATAAAAATAGTAATAAATTGGGAAAAGATACAGGCTTATACGTATACAAGCATTTATAAAACATTTGCAAATTTTCTTTTAAGTAGACAACACATTAACTTTGAAAGCTTTTTTACTCTCCTCATTTGCTTAGCTGTTTCTCTTTTTATTAACAGTAAAAAGTCAGGCTTGAAGTTTATTTTTGAAAATATCCTTAAAAATGGGAAGCAGCAAAGGCAGTCAAGCAATTGCCTAATCTCATAAAAATCCAGCTCACATGTAAGAAAATGAAAAGAATGCCTTTTAAGAGACTGGTGTTTATTAATGGAAATAATTAGTATTGTGCAATTCCTAGCCAAGGAAAAATTTGTAGAATAAAATACACATGATTACATACTGACTGAATATGGCTTTTCTAAAATGCTTGAATAGAAGTGTTTCTTATGTTACCTTTTCTCAGATTTTGTAATATCTGCATACTTCATTCATTGACCAGCCCTGACTTGAAAATCTATCTGAAATGCTCCAAAATCCAAAATAGCTTGAGTGATGATGTGGTGCTCAAAACACTGTAGATTTTGGAACATGTTGGATTTCAGATTTCGGGGGCTTAGGGATGCTTAACCCACATATATATATAATTACATATATAATGACCACATATTCAGAGCCAAAAGCTTTTCACAGTAGTGGCACATTCTCCACTTTGTGCTGATTGCAACAAGTTTAGTGTTTTCGCTATTTAGAGGGGGCAGCTTGGACCTGGGTCAGTGTGCCATCCTCACTGCTTAGGGGAGGGGACTTGGACAGGAGTCTGCATTCCTCCTAAGTCAGTCTTTACAACCAAAGCTTTAAAGAGCTTCAGGCAAGATTTCTTTTTGCAAAAAGTTTTGGTTTTGCTTTTCATTTCAGGGTGAAGGAATTGTGGAGCCGCATGTACCTTTCTCATGGCCAAACGGGGCAGAGAAGCACCAATTATTCTGTTCTTTTTGTTGTTGTTGTTTTTTAAAATATTTTTTAGTTGTAGACGGATGCAATATCTTTTTATTTATTTACTTATTTTTATGTGGTGGTGAGGATTGAACCCAGTGCCTCACACATGCGAGGCAGGTATTCTACCACTGAGCTATAACCCCAGCCCCAGTTGCTCTGTTCTTGATGCTGGAATTTGTACATATCAAGAAGGGGGCATCATAAGCACAGCAACTGACTCAAAGATACCCTAGGCAGGTACTGAGGCATTCATTGGAGGAGAGGATTATGTGTTTTGGGGGAGGTACCTTTTGGCACCAACTGATATTATTTGTTTGCAAATCAACAAGAGAATCAGAATTTGAGTGAAAAAAGTTGATGGTACCCTGACTATTTCTAATCCCACTTAAGCATTTTTAGTATTTTCCACAGTGCATAGTTGACTAATAATAAAAAATTGGCTAGAACAGTAAATCTCAAAAGTGGTTCCAGAAAAACTTTGAGGGCTGCCTAGAGTCATGGTAATCATCAGCTGGAAATAGGACAATTGTGACCTTCAAGGAAGGATGTGGAGGGCTGAGGTTGTGGCTCAGTGGCAGAGCGCTTGCCTCGCACGTGTGAGGCACTGGGTTCGATCCTCAGCACCACATAAAAATAAATAAACAAAATAAAGACACTGTGTCTATGCATAACTAAAAAATATTTAAAAAAAAAAAAAAAAAAAAGGAAGGATGTGGAATGTATAGGAAATACCTGAAATGTTGAATGAATGAAGGAAGGAGGAAGCCTAGTTCAGTGTCTGCTTCTTTAATCCCAAAGTCAGGTTCTCCAAACCTTCCTCAAGGGACTAGAAGTGCAACTGAGCCTCTCTAAACTCAGTTCTTCCATCTTCACCCCCAAACTTTTGCACATAGTGATCAGAGCTGTAAACTCTCAGAGGTGCAGGGATTGAGGGAACTCTACAGTAGGACACAGGACAAAGGTCCTTGGCAGGGAAGTTCTACTGACCCTTTAGTTAAATTCAGATATGTACAAAAACAAATTTAAACCACCAGTGTGTGACACTGGTGTAACACCACAGAGAATTCTGGGTCTCCCTGAAAGAATATTGTCAGGCTGCAGCAGCAGCAGTCACAAAGAAAAGCTCTGTGGTTGCCTCTTTGTCAGGTTTTGGTGTGCATTCCCTCGTACTTCTCTCCAGGTGGCCCCTTCTGCCTGTGTTACCTTTCCCTGTCTCCAAGGAGCAGGTTCCAAGAAAATGGGAAGAAGCAGTTCATTGTTCTTAGCAACGATGATAGAGGCCCGGTGAGTAAGGAGTTGGAAAGATTAGGAAAGCCTTTTTAAAAAGATAACTTGTGAACTTTATCTCAGGTTAGAGTTACTAAATATGAGTACGGAGTCCTGATTAGATCTAAATTTCAGAACTACAAATGAGGTTCGTTTTATCCATATTGTTCAAGAAATGGATTTCTAAAGGTGAATGGAGTCAGGTAGGCAAAAGCAATGTTTACAGAAATAACAGTAAGCTTCAAAAAACAAGAGGCAGCAAGTGCTGAAAAAGTTGAATGCCTCATTGGTCTTGTGCTCATTGGATGAGCAACTTCTAACTTTCCAGGATCCAAAACTGCTCGTGACTCATTTTATTTGTCCAATGGTAAATATTCAACCAGGGAAATGCTTGTGCTTGACTCATGTCCTGTAACTTCTAAAGATAATGGAGCTGATACAATACAGACATTTTGCTTTGACCAGGAGATTTTTAAATAAAACAATGTGAAAAGCTCTGGTTAACCCTCACCATTATTAAGCCTAGTGTTTTGCAAAGCAGGTGATGTTGGCCTCTCCTTGCTTAATAGCATAAATAAAGGTTTTTCTTGGATAAGTCTCAAAATATATTCAAATCCTGAAATGTTGCAGGTAAAGGGCCATGTTCCTTGAGAATGCTTTAAAAGATCTCTAATGGTACAATTCAAAAGTTTGCAGATTAATAAGGTAAAAAATGTAGCAGTTCTGACTTCTATTTAAATAAAAATATGTTTCATAACTTAGCTCTTCCTGAGTTGTTAAAGTATCACAATTTCTTAGCTTTGTACTCAGTTAATACGTTATCTTTGCTCAAATGATTTTATTTATTTATTATTTATTTATTTATTTGCACTGCTAGGGATTGAACTTAGGGCCCCACACATGCTAGGCAAGTTCTCTACCACTGAACTACATCCCCAGCCCTGCTCAAATGATTTTAAAATTAACTTTTTTTTGGGGAGCCGAGAGCTCATAGACTCTGAAATTAATATAATATATACATGAGTTCATCTCAAAGGAAGAGCCATGTAATTCTGCATCAAATTAAATATTCCTTTGGCAGAAGGAAATGCTTCTTTCTTAGGTTTATTAAAACTATCAAGGCAGAAACAAAAAGAAACAACAATGCCACAATCCAAAGAAGTATATATATTTAGGTACCTTTCAGGATAATACACTGAAACATACCTTCTGGAAAAGTAGCTCGGTAGTCCACAGATTCATTGGAAACCATTTCTGCAGTTGGACTCACACTCCGGGCACTTACGAGCCTATCCAAATGAGGAGTGTGGACTCTTGCATCATAGCGAACTAAGTCACTGCCGAGATCTTAGAACAGAAAGGGAGAAAGGGCCTGTTAGACTTTGCTGTCACTGGTCTTGAACACTTGACCCAATGCCCAGTGCTCATGGGTGACATGGACTGCAGGTGAAAGCACACATGGATCTGTGACAACGTTAAACTGGAATGACTATTCCTAAGGGAATTTCTTCAAACAAACAATAATAGCAACAAAAAAAATGCACCTTTTATTTGCTTTCTCTTTTTCAGCCACAGGAAAAGCCCGAGTAATAATAAGAGTATTACTGATATGGAGACACCACCAACAATTAGTCCTGTGAAATTCTGATCTGGTTGAACTATTACTTTTCCAAGGACAGTTGAAGAGACTGCTTGCTTCCACTAAAAATGACAAATAAAGAAAAGTCAGAATTTGGCCATGACAGATGTATGTACTATCCAGGAAGAGTTGTGATTTTTCTGGGCCCAAAATACCACCTGGTTACTATCATTCTGGAAGTGGCATAAATGCCTTCAGAGTAATAAGAGATTCCTAAATTCTGTCTCAGTGTTTGAATAATTAGGAATACTGATCCTCAAAGTATTTACATGATGCATAGCTGTGTGTAGTTATAACTAGGTATTAGGTATAAAAAGATAAAACACAGTTTTTCATCATGAGGAATGAAGGTATATTAGAGGACACAGATACACAAATAAATTATTCAAATATAATGTGAATTATATCCTGGGAATGTGAACAAAAAGTAAGAAATTAATTTTGCCCCATTAGCGAGGGTGGAGTGGATGGCAGGAAAGACTTTCCAAAAGAGGCAAATAATCCTCTTATTACAGTCTCAGAATAGTTTTATGTCAGTTTTTAAATTTTTTGGTACTGGGAAACCTAGGAGCACTATACCACTAAGCTTTACCTTGGCCCTTTTCGAAATTTTTTATTTGGAGGTATGGTCTTGCTAAGTTGTTTAGGGCCTTGCTAAGTTGCGGGGGCTGGTCCCAAACTTGTTGTGATCCTCTTGCTTCAGCTTCTGGAATCTCTTGGATTGTGGGCATGGGCATTACACCTGGCTTTTATATCAGTTTTGATTCAGGGAGGAAATCTTTGGCCTCACTTCCAGTTTGAATATTTTATGATTTTTGATTTATGGTCATTCTGAAATTCCAACTCTGATCTCATGATTCCGTATTTGATTTTCTAATTCTTTTGTAAGTCTCCACTTCATAACTTTATAGAAGACTTCAGGAACCCTTGAAAAACCACTTATTCTTGTATAAACAAAATGTGGTATATACACAAATATTATTCCATCATAACAAGAAATAAAGTACTGATACATGATTATGTTGATAAAACTTGAAAACATTATGCTAAGTAAAGTGAAAGCTGGACACAAATGGGCAAATATTGTATAAATCCCACTTACATGAAACATCTAGAATAGGCAAATTCATAGAGCAGTAGATTAAAGGTTACCAGAGGATCAGGCAGAGAAGAGAATATAGTTACTGCTTAATGGTTTCATAGCTTCTGTTTGGGGTGATGAAAAAGTTTTGGAATTAGACAATGGTAATGGTTATACGTTATAAGTGCAATTCATGCCAATGAATTTCACATTTAAAAATGATTAAAATGGGGTTGAGGTTATGGTACAGTGGTAGTGTGCTCGCCTAGCACGATTAGGCACTGGGTTTGATCCTCAGCACCACATAAAAATAAAGATATTCTGTCCACCTACAGCTAAAAAATAAATATTAAAAAAATGATTAAAATGCCACATTTTATGTTATGTATGTTTTAACACAATTTAAAGAAGTTAATGATGTAATGCAACAAATATAATAAAAAAGTGACCTGTACACTTTTCAGGAGTGAATTGTATAGTATGTGAGCTACATCCCAATAAAGCTAGTAAAAATAATGAAAAAAATCATTTGGTTCTAGGTTATCTGACTTAGCTATCTACATGACAGAAGCTACCATAAAATAGTTTAATCCTCTGTCCAGTGCATATGACTTCTTTTATTTACGGGGGTCCATACATTTGTGATCACTGTGGTGGACAGTGACACACTGGCTCTGGCTTCCTGGGGTGGTGAGAGGTGGGGGAAGGGACACTTTGGTGTGTCCTTATCCCCACTGAGAATTACAGTGTGTTATAAAGGAGAGGCAGAGTGGATAGAAAGAACTTTTGAGATCTACCCTCATAAGCCTGGGGAGGGAGAAACTGTTGCAAAAAAACTCACTATTTCTAAAATAACAACTAGGAATTGAGGCTGAGTTGATGAGCCAAAGCCAACACACAAATGAGCTTTAATGATTTATTTTAAGCCTCGGAGTGACATAATTACACTGGCACCCTTATTTACATCATGAGAGGAATGCAGGAACCCCACCTCTATATTTAGCTCGCTGTTCAATTTCAGCAGGTCATTGGGGACCGTACATAAAATGGCTTCAGAATGTGAGCGTATATTCTCACAGCTCTTATTTCCAACTTTTAACACTTCACCTTTGACTGCCTCAGGGTCAATATCATTTCCCTGGAATGGAAAAAAAAAAAAAAAAAAGAGGCTGTTAACATTTCTCAGGTTTGCAGGAATGCTGAAAATTGTAGAGGAATATAAATGTATTGCAAATGCAAGCCAAGTTGTTTGCAAAGGCATGTGATTTTATGATGCTCATTTTTGTGGGAATTGGAATGGTGAAGAGGATTGTGACCATTTCAAGGCACTAATTAGGAATTACAGAACATAGTTTTTCCAATAAATCAGATTTTAGAGAAAGGGGAGAATCTTATTTTACTTTCTTATGTTGAATAACATCTAACCCATAATAATCTTATTATTATCTTCAGAGGGTATCAGTGTTTGACAAAAAGGAAGCCATGTAGAGAGTCAGTTGCTGCTCTGCCTCACATGACCTAATGCAATGATTCTCAACCTTGGCTTCACTTTTAGAAGCACATTGAGAGCTTTAAAAAATACTGATACCCAGGTCCCATCTCCAGAGAGCTGATGTAATTGCCCTGTGCTGGCACATTCCTTTCCTGAGTTGGGCAGTTTCTTCTCATTCTTCTTGCAGACTTGAATCCAATACATAAATGAATTCATTTTCAAAGAACTTTCCCTAAGATGCCATATGACCTTCATTATGGATTTGAGAGCACAATTACATTAGTTTGAACAATTATATTGTTACATGAGGATTTTTCAAAATCACCCAATTTGACATATTTAGTTTACTAAAGTTACCATCAAGTATTTTTAAAACATCAACATTTTGTTAAAGACATCCATCATTAGCCTTGGGAAAGAAATGCAAACATGCATACGATTTCTCATATCAAGACTTAATGAGTACAGTTATTTATTAAACAAGTCATTGCTTTAAGGAGAGATCTATCAAAACCTATTACAATTTTTCTCATAGACAAAAACCAGCAAGTAGTAACTATAGCCCTACTACTTTGTTTATATAGTCTTTAATAGTTGGTGAACTGCTTTTATATACAATGTCTCACTGGATCTCAACAGATTGGTAAGTCAGACACTATTCTAGGAAAAGGATCTGGAAGATGGTATTTCCTTATAACATGAAGCTGAAATAAGAGAAAAAAATGAACATAGACAAACCCTATCTTTATGATATTCCTAAAGGCAGTATGAGCAATCCATTGATCCAGGTCAGCCACACAGGGCAATTCAACATAGAAACACATAAATCTAATAGGTCACTTTGGGGCTTCAAATGACAACTTGTTGGTTAGGTCTGAGGAGGGCCAAGGCCCTTACTCACATATTGGAGGGAATTCAGAGAATGACAGAGAAAAGATTAAAGAGCTGGAGGGCTTGATTTATGAGAGAAGGACTAAAATGCTTGCTTAGATAATAAGTAAGGTTGGGGGAAGGGATGAACTCACTGCACTTCCATCTCCAATGCTCATTCTTTTAGTATGAGGAGCTCGTTGGATATTAAAGGCAAAATGAGAGCAGATCATACAGCTGAACAACCAAATCCCTTTTCACACACCAAGGAATAAATGATGAGCAATGACTTTTCAATGATGAGCAATGACTTACATGAAAAATTACTATCAGCTTTGTGTATGTGATTGTGTTAAAAGCTGAAAAACCCAGATATCACAGAAGCAATATTGACAGTCCATGCCTATGTGAGAGGAACTGATTTCCAACCAGGAAAAGTAAAAAAATAGGTATAGGCTACTTTTTGTCAGTTACAGTAAAAATAGTGTTATTGAGCTATTAAAAAATGTGTATGTTTGGAACTTTCGTTATTTACTTCTATTTATCATTGACTATCAACTATTTACAAAATCAGCTCAGTTCTTTATTCACTGTAATGATAAAATATGAGCTTTTATATAAAGCAACAGGAAAGGAGCTTTCTGATCTTTAATCCCCTATGCACACAGAACAAATAAGAGCTATAATTATCTCATTCTATCCTGCAAAGACGTCCCCATCTAGGTATTATTGTACTTCCTGCATTACATACAGAGCACTAAGTTTCAAGAAAGGACTAGGTCACAAAGGAGATCAAATTCTATTTGATACAAATTCTGCTTACCATCTACTGTGTGTAAGACCAGGTCTTGTCACTGAGAATGTAAAGATGAATACAGCTTCACTGTCATGGAAAAGTGTGTACGTTTCTAAAATGAATGCTAATGGTTCCCAATATGTCACATTAGGATATACTTTTGTCTTTTTCCTTTCCAATTGTGGCCAGGTGAGATTCTTTTTCTTTTTTAACTTTTTTTTTTTTTTTTTTGGTACTGGGGATCGAACCTAGGGTACTTTGCCACTGAACTAATGACCAGTCCTTACTGTTTTTTATTTTGGGAGTTCTTCCTAAGTTGCTTAGGGCCTTGCTAAGTTGCTCAAGCTGGCTTTGAATTTGCAATCTTTCTGCCTCATCCTTCAGATTTGCTGGGAGTACAGGTGTGCATCACCCCACTTGGCCAACACATAATGTTTTCACTCTGTTCAGGCCTGGGGATGCTACATGTCTGAAATGGCGAAAGAATGGAGCAAATGGGAGTGAAAATGAGTAAGAGTTGAAAAAAATATATATAATATATTCATATATATATATATATATATATATATATTATATATAATAGACAGAGTCCTACATGTCTTCATATCCAGGTGGTGCAAGATGAGTCTAAGAGTCAGTGAAAGCAGCAAGGTGCAAGTTTGTAGCATGACCCAGCCAGGAACAGTTCAATTCAGGGAGGTTGCCAGCAGAAAATCAGTGACTTGGTGGTGGGTTGAATGAGATAAACACTTCATGTAGTGGGTATGAGTATCTCAGCTTAGAATCCAGGCCACAGAACCTTCACAGAAAGTTTCAAAACTGAGTTCAGCAAGATTTCAACAGGTAACTGAAGGAAAAAGTTCCCTGTACATTTGAGGAAAGCTGGGCTAACCAAAACAAAGCTGGTCTCTTCACTCGCTACTGGGGACCTTAACTATTTCTGTACTTGGAGAACCTTACTGAGAGCCACTGTGGAACCACAGGTGCTGTCTATGTGCCCTGGGGTACATGTTTGCACAGAATACCTACTGTATGCAGCCCAGGAAAACACTATTGGAGAAGTAAGATATAAGTGCTATCAAATAAGTCTTGATGCTGGATCCAGTGACCTGAGAAAGGAACACCTTCCCTTCCATCCAGTCTGGAGCGAGAACTACCTCAGGGTAGTTGTGACAGGGGTTGGCCTACAGTTGCAGGTAAATTAGTGGCAGAAGGAAGAAGACAACCTCTGGTTGGAGTGGGCTGGTTCAGAATGATGGTCTCTTCTTCTAGGCCTTTTTCATGCTTAGTCATTGATGCCCGGCCTCCACCTAAGCTCTCAACATTTGTCCTTGTGTTCACTGTGTCATAATTGAGTACCTATTCTCTGCCTCAGCTCATTTTCCTGCCCCCTTTTCCTGTTTGAGCTGAGTTCTCCAGACTGGTCTTTTGAAGCATGACTATTACCATATATCTCTATATGCACCAGAATAAGATAAAGCCCCAGGGCAGTGTCAGGCCACCCTCATTTCATGTAGCTCTCTATTGTCCACTTTCCATAAAATATGTCTATGCATAAAAAGTCACATAATGAGATAACTAGGAAAAAATATAAGGTTTCTTTAAACATAATCGTCGTTAGATGTTTGTAAAAAGTTTAGAGCTATTTCACTTAAAGAAATGTATAGATATCTACACAGCATATGATAGAAAAGTTTCTCTTTTATGAAGGGCATTTTATTTATGTTGGCATACATTAAATGAAAATTAATATGAGAAGCATTTCAACCTAGTTAATTTGCTGGAATTTGAATTCAAGAAGCTGGAATGTGAGCCCTAGTTCTGTTGTTTGCTCCTTGGGTGACCCTAAAACAAGTAAACTAATCTTTCTAAACCTGTTTTTCTAACTAAAAATGGAGATAACCATTACTGACTTCCAACCTCATAGGTCTATGTAAAACTCAACTGAAATAATATATGTCAAAGTACTGGATTCACTGTAAAATTCATATTATAATATGAATAAAATATGATATTTAGTTTTATCTCAAAAATGTGAGCTGCTGTTGATAGGGGCATTGTGTTCTACCATGTACTCGGTCCACAACTGTCCTCAAGGACTTGAAGCCTAGTTCATGAATTACTTCCTACATCCATGGGGCTTCTGATTCATTCTGAGGAGTGACTGATCTTTGGCACCTATTATGTTCTCTTGCCTCAAATCTGTCTGCCCTTTTTCACACTGTATAGTCACTGGGTTAACTGTTCACTGAGACAACTCTTACAACTAGGGCTGGAAACTTATCCCTTCTTTAGCCAAGGAATCCCTTCAGGAATGGTTGGTTGAGGAGCATGAGCTCTTCCTGGAAACAAAGAGTAAATCTCACTCCAAACAGACTATTGTCCTCACAGCACTTTCACTGATGGAAGACAAACACACTTTACATTCATGGTTTCAATGGTAATGAAATGAGCCCAGTATGATATAAAATGGTCACCTTTCTTTTGATAAAAATACACTGCTGCCAGCTGCGGTGGCACATGCCTATAATCCCAGCACTTTGGGAGGCTGAGACAGGAGAATCACAAGTTCAAAGCCAGCCTCAGCAATGGCGAGGCACTAAGCAACTCAGTGAGACCCCGTCTCTACATAAAACACAAAATAGTGCTGGGGATGTGGCTCAGTGGTCGAGTACCCCTGAGTTCAATCCCTGGTACCAAAACAAAAAACAAACAAACAAACAAAAACCTTATCCAGAACAAAGGTTTATCCAGAAAAAGCCTTCTCTTTTCATGCTTCATTTTCTTTTGTTTCTGCCCCAAGAAAGCAGAGGTTTAAATGTAATCACCTTTAGAAACTGAAAAAGGGTTAAACTGTTGTCGCACTAAATGCATAAATGCTCCTGTACACCTTAGATTCCCTCTTATACTTAAGGAAAATGGAATAAAGAATTGAATCATGATACCAGAACCATCGCTCCTGGTCCCACTGTTTACTGTTCTGTGACATGGCAGGGACTACACACTTATTAGAGAAAAAGAGTAAATCTTTATATAGCCAAGAAAAGGAAGTGCTTTGTGCTTGTCTCCAGAAATGCCTTGGGCTATGTTAGAAATACCATGAATAGGATGAGGATGATGTCAAATCACGTTTTTCTTGGTCCAACAATTTTGGAGGATGTTGAATAATGGGTATTTATAGAAAGAGAAGTTTTCTCTTCTGCACAACACTGTCTTTGGAAGTGTAGATAAAGAACCGTTTATCTCTAATCTGTCCATCATAGATACAGGAACAGAAAATAGAGTTTCTCTGGGCGTAAAACTATCTGCACATAAACCTTTGTTTTCATCAAGAAAACCAAATGGAATCTTTCAAACAGCAAACACAGTAATTGTTGAAAGCAAAAGGTCACACTAGATTAGTTTTATTGAAAAAAAAAAGTGATAAAAGCTCTTTCTCCTTTTCCAAAACTAATTAAAGAAGCAGATGAAAGAACTCTGCTGTGGTAAACGTGCTGTTCATTGAAGCAGGCTTCTATTTAATTTCATGCTGGGACTGCTTAATTATTGTGCAAAACACAATTGTGAGGTTAGTAAACTTGTAGGAGTGTAGCATGGGCACGGCTTGGTTGGTAGATCAAATCTTGTTGAAAAAGCAGGAAAATTTCAGTAGAAACCTTGGTTAGATGGAGATGACCTATGACAAGCTATTTTACTTCTAAATAAGGATGATCCTATTGCTTTGTGTTTGATCATATTTGCATGCAGAGAATCTTTCAGGAAAAAATTTCTGAATGTCTACAACAACACATTGAAGGATGAATATTTTGCTCTTTTTAATGAGCGGGGCTATGGATAATTAAAGTCCTGATCATTTAATCTTTTTTTATTATTATTTGAAGTAAAATTGACTGAAGTGACATGACAGAGCTGTATTCTAGTCTTTGTTCTAGTACTATTTCATCACTTGTCAAACCACTTAACCTCTCTGGACTTTAGTGTTCTTTATTTGCAACAGGCTGGCTTAGAAAGATGATCTGTTATTTATCTCTATTAAATTATATTTAGAAGCTAACATATTCCTAAGGTGGGAGAAATCCAGTTCCATTTATAAATCAGCTTAGAGGTGACCACAACCAGCTAGAAAGCTCCACATATTGTAAGAGAGCACAGAATTGCAACTCGTGCATTTACTTTCATGGTCCTTACCTTGTGTCTTACATTTCACATTTAGTTGAAATGTCTGGAGGAAAGCATAGCATCATCAGGACACTGCATTATAGGAAGCCTTTTTAATAGATTTGTGTGCTGCATTTGCTACTTTTAAACATACACACAAGGAAGGGTTTTTAAATACCTCATTAACAAGCAATCTACAATTCAACTCATCTTTTAGTCTTATGTCAAAAAGATTGGGTCTTTAGAGCTTAGATATTTGCTGATGTATCATAAGATACAATGACCAAGTATAATGATCCTATTCACATAGCTATGAAGTCAATAAAGTTCAAATTGATGACTTCAGAGAGCATTTAAAGCAATTCTTACCTTAATTTCTAGTACATTTTCATTACCCATTGAGATCATCACTGGCTTTTCAAAAGGCTTAAACACAGGATTATGTACATAAATGAGATCAAAGTATTTGGAAAGGATCCCGTCTAACATGAAGAAGGCTTTGGTCCTTAAGGGGAGTTGCAGATTCAGCTGTTGCAGTGAGGGAGTGGTGCAGCAGATTATCTCTGAATTTGAGCGATGCTGACATGCCTATAGGAAGACGAAAGACCCACTGTCAACAGGACAGAGCGTGACCACATCCATAGTAACTTTCACATTTCACAACCTCAACTGAAAATACACAATTGTCAAAAAAATTTGCATTTAATTTTCTAATGTTCAAGAACACATTTCTAAATCAATACCCATACATAAAATGCATTTCTATACATCAATGATGAACACTCAGAGAGAGAAATTAGGAAAACTACCCCATTCACAAGAGCCTCAAAAAAAAAATTGGGAATGAATCTAACAAGAGGTGAAAGACCTCTATAATGAAAACTACAGAACGCTAAAGAAAGAAACTGAAGAAGACCTTAGAAGATGGAAAGATCTCCCATGTTCTTGGATAGGAAGAATTAATATTGTCAAAATGGCCATTCTACTCAAAGTGCTACATAGATTCAATGCGATTCCAATTAAAATCCCAACAACATTCTTCATAAAAATAGAATCATGAAATTCATTTGAAAAAATAAGAGACCCAGAATAGCCAAAGCAATCCTTAGCAAGAGAAGTGAAGCAGGAGGCATAACAATACCAGATCTTAAAATATACTATAGAGCTATAGTAATAAAAATAGCATGGTATTGGCACCAAAATAGACATGTAGACCAATGATACAGAATAGAAGACACAGAGACAAACCCACATAAATACAGCTATCTCATACTAGACAATGTATGTGCCAAAAGCATACATTGGTGAAAAGATAGCTATTCAACAAACGATGCTGGGAAAACTGGAAATCCATATGCAGCAAAATGAAATTAAACCACGATCTCTCACCATGCACAAAACTCAACTCAAAGTGGATCAATGACCTAGGAAAAATTAGACCAGAGACTTTGCACCTAATAGAAGAAAAAATAGGCCCAAATCTTCATCATGTCAGATTAGGTACTGACTTCCTTAACCAGACTCCTAAAGTGCAAGAAATAAAAACAAGAATTAATAAATGGGATAGATTCAAACTAAAATGCTTCTTCTCAGCAAAGGAAACAATCAAGAATGTGAAGAAAGCCCGCGGAGTGAAAGAACATCTTTACTTTACACATCAGATAGAGCACTAATTTCCAGGATATATAAAGAACTCAAAAAACTCAACACCAAAAAAATAAATAATCCAGTCAATAAATGGGCTAAGGAACTGAAGAGATCCTTTTCAGAAGAAAATATACAATCGATCAACAAATAAATGAAATATATGTCTTGGATAGGAAGAATGAATAGTGTCAAAAGGGTCATACTACCAAAGGAGTCATACAGATTTAGTGCAATTCCAATTAAAATCCCAACAACATTCTTCATAAAAATAGAAAAAGCAATCATGAAATTCATTTGAAAAAATAAGAGACCAACTACTCTAGTAATTAGAGAAAATGCAAAATGAGAGAAATGCAAATCAAAACTACTCTAAGATTTCATCTCACTCCAGTTAGAATGGCAATTATCAGAAAGACAAGCAATAATAAGTGTTGGTGAGGATGTGGGAAAAATGTACACTCATACTTGCTGGTGGGACTGCAAATTGGTGCAACCATTATGGAAAGCAGTATAGAGATTCCTTAGAAAACTTGGACTGGAACCACCATTTGACCCAGTTATCCCATTCCTCAGTCTATAATCAAAGGACTTAAAATCAGCATACTGTAGTGACACAGCCATGTCAATGTTCATAGCAACTCAATTCACAATGGCTAAACTGAGAAACCAACCTAGATGCCCTTCAATAGATGAATGGATAAAGAATGTGTTATATATACACAATGGAATATGTATTTAATGCTTTTAACTCAGCATTAAAAGTGAATAAAATTGGAGCATATGCAAGTAAACGGATGGAGTTGGAAAATATCATGCTAAGTGAAATAAGCCAATCCCAAAAAACCAAAGGCCAAATGTTCTCTCTGATAAGTGGATGCTGATCCATAATGGGGGTAGGGGGCATAAGGAGAATGAAGGAACTTTGGGCAAAGGGGAGTGAGGGAGAGGGGGGTGCAGGGAGGCAGAAAAGATAGTGGAATGAGATGGACATGATTACCCTAGGTACATGTATGACTGCACATATGGTGCGACTCTATATTGTGTACCACCAGAGAAATGGAAAGTTGTGCTCCATCTGTGTACAATGAATTGAAATGCTTTCTGCTGTCATGTATGACTAATTAAAACAAATTTAAAAAAAAATTAAATAAAAACCACATTTCTACAAACTTGGAAGAAGCAAAATTTTTCAAATAACCTGGTCTTCAAAGGCACACAGCATCCCTGGTCCAGAATAAGCTATGTTGATCTATCTGCAGCTGGCCCTCACTCCATCATTTTATTTTCCTTAGGAAAACAGGAGGAACTGCCTTTGGTTTTGTGAAGCAGCTATGGCTGAGTAGAAGCTGGAATTTGGGGTTAAAAGTCCTTGGTCTACATCTTAACTTTAACTCAAGCTGTGAGAACTGAGGCAAAGCCCTTACATAGAAACTCGGTTTCCTCATTTAGGAATTAAGATTAAAAAGTTACTCACAATGCGGGACACTGCATGAAAAAGTGCTTTATAAATTGCCAAGTATCATATGGTTAACATTGCAAGTAAATATGTAGTTATATACTGTTAGTAGTGTTTTAAGCTATTAACCATTGAGTTCTAGGTTCTGTGTAAAATGTTTTATAAGGTTGGTCTCATTTAATTTTCCTGATAATCCTGAAAGTATGTGCAGTGAACATCAAGTTTACAGATGAAGAAACAGCTTGGCAGAGTTCATTAGATCAGGTCACAGCTCTGCAAGGTAGAGTAGGGTGCATATATTCCAGGCCATTACCGACGACACTCACTGTCTTAGCTCCTGTGTTTTGCTTTGTGTTTATTAGATATGCTACATTGGTACAACTTTTCCTATGCTCTCTATTTTAAAAAGGTTCAGCTATTATTATTTCATGCTCTTTCATCTCTCATTTCAAATCTTCTCCTTTGAAATTCTGATTTATGGAATTTTGGAAAATGTGGTTTCCTCTTGATTGTACTTAGACTAACGCCAGCAATACAAAGTGGTACATTTAAGGTTAAACAGTTGTGTTTTTTTTCCCCAAGGAAAAGACAAACAAGCAACAACATCCCTTAGATTTCCTTTTCTTTGACAAGTATAGTTGGAGATAAAACAATTACTATGCCACAATAGAAAAAGACCTCAGGATATTCATAAAAAGCACAAACAGAATTTGGTGCTTGATATGTTGTTTTAAAAATAATTTTAAAATTTAGTCTACATTTAAAACTATGTGTTGTAAGCAGATAAAACAGCGATATAATATGAATAAAATATGATATTTAGTTTTATCTCAAATTACTGCTATAATACTAAAAACTATTCCTGCAGCCTTGAAAAGTAAAAATGAACAATTTCACTGTCATCACAATGATTTTCCATATAGCAACAAGAATTCAAAGCTATGCAATAACCAGCAGACTTCTGGGATACAATGTGCATTAACAAATTAATATATATTTTGTTAAGAAGATAATCATTTATTATTATTATTATTATTATTATTATTGTTATTATTTGTGTGAGTGTGGTGCTCGGGATTGAACCTAGGCCTCCTGCATGCTAGGCAAATGCTCTACCAGTAAGTTACACCCCCAGCTTTGAGAAGGCAATTATTTTCATTTTAAAAGATTTGAGTTTATTGGATTAAAGTTATTGTGGAGATATATATATATATATATATATGACATATATATATAACTTAGATCTGATCACGAGTTTTTATTTATTAAATAATGAATAGATTCAATTCATCATGCTCAACTTCAAATTCTATAAGTGACAGAGAACATGGAAGGAACACACATCTCTTTATGAGGTAAGTTTTCACAGACAATAGTAAAGAGTGAAATAATAAAGATAATAAAATAATAAATAATAAAATAAATCTACTGAATTTTTCACTCCTATTCAATTCTAACACATAGTTCTATTGTATCAACTTGTTTGTGGCTTAAACAACAGAAGTTTAAATTTCCAGATGTGTTAACAGATAAGATTTTTATCTTCTACCATGCTTAGCTCTTCCCTGGGATATGCACCTTTGATAACTAGAAGGTTTTCAGTAATCATTTGATTACACATAAATGAATGAAGTTAGGAGCTGTTCTATGTGTCATCTTAATGCTGCTGAGGGAAATCAAAGTTAATTTAGTCATTATTTTAATCATGTAGGCTTGTTATCAATTACATAAATTAATAATTTCTCTGATTTCTATTTTAAAAAGTCACATGCCAACACCACATAGGGTTACTGTTGTTCTTATTTGTTTAATGAATTGTTATCTTGGTTGTGGAGAACTGATGTCTTCTAAATTAATAGCAGTAGTATTCTAACATTGTTTGTGGCCATGTGTGGGGACTGGCTTCTAAGCCCTTTACTTCATGCGGTGACTCCCTAGAGTACAATCTCTCAGGAATATGATAAAAATCTAATAATACCCTTTAGAGGTGATGCAATGTGGCTGATTGAGAAGGTCAAGAAAAATCTCATTTGAGATGACCTTATTGTTTGGTGATTTAGCTTGACATTTTTAGCCCCAAATTGGTTTTTGTAATTAAAGAACATGGTGGGCTTTAGGCTTCAAGAAATATTGGATGAGAAATCTCAAAGAAAGTGCTGTAATTCAATCTATCACCTGCCCAGTCCAGACCCTGTTGAGTGGGAGCACTTAGAACTTTCATTCTAAGTTGAGTGCACAAGTCCAACTAGATTAGAAAAACACATCAACAAAAAGTATGGAATCATTGGAAATAACTCCAATCTTCCTAAGTTCTAAATGAAAATGACCATTTTAAGGTGACCCATTGAAATTAATGGGCCAGTCACTTATAAGGAGGTATTTATTCAGTTAAATTCTGATTGATCTTGCAAATACATAAGGAAGGATGGAGAAAAGATAAACAATATCCATACTCTAGGACATAACTAGTCTAATGCTCTGCTCTCTCCTTACTTGATAATGTGCTAACAAAGGGGCAGGAAGAAGAAGAAGAATGGGGGCATGTAAGAAAACATTGTAGTCTGCTGCTTTAGAAAGATAGGGAGGGGCTGGGATTGTAGCTCAGTGGTAGAGCGCTTGCCTCGCATGCGTGAGGCCCTGGGTTCGATCCTCAGCACCATATACAAAGCAATAGAATAAAGACATTATGTCCATCTACAACTAAAAATATATTTAAAAAAAAATTTAAAAAAAAAAAAGAAAGGGATACTGTAGCAAGGTCACAGGTTTTTTTATCCAAGGGTTTTATTAGGACAAAAGGTCAATAATCTAGGATGTATTAGGGGGCTGGGGAAATGTGTTGATTTCTATATGTACTGAATGTCTTTAAAAACACTGCAATACTGTCTCCAGTTTTTCATATTCATTTGTGTCTAAACATTGTATGTGTGTGTGTGTACACTGTGTTCACAATGTTAGCCCAAGACTCTAGATAATTCTAGTTGTTGAATTAAAAAAAATGTGATTTCACCTATGCTGTAAGAAGGTAACTAGCAAACATTAAAGGAAAAACTGAAACATCCCACCTGTCCTGAAAGCCAGGTGGTAGAGGCAAGATACAGAACTCTGAGTGGAACCATCATTCAAAGGACTTACCACTGTATAGTTCCTTCCTGCTTCATGCACATTTATTACCAGTCTTGGGACACTAACTGAATGCAGATTTTTTCCAACACCTGTTATTGTGCTCCCACCACTGGAAAAATAAGATAGAAAAATGGTAATATTGAGAGGTTCTTTCCACCAAGTATTTTAAGAGACAGGTGCAATTTTTATCAAAAACTGTGTTTATATGCTAGAGGAACAGCCAAAATCAAATGGAAGTTTGGGAGTAACTCTTTTTTGGAAACAACTTATTTAACTTGAAAATATGAGTTAAAATTCATATCATAAGCCAAAGAAATGCTGGAAATTGTATTTTTATTCACCAAATATACAAAATAAATTTTTTTCTCTCCAGAAAAAAATATAAAGAAAAACATATGTAACTATTATTGCTAGCCTGATAGAAATAACAGAAATAGGGCAGATTGAACAGAGTCCAATGAGATACTGATTCCA
>CM053407.1:32107815-32165516 GCA_028644305.1 Xerus rutilus
TTGAAAATATGAGTTAAAATTCATATCATAAGCCAAAGAAATGCTGGAAATTGTATTTTTATTCACCAAATATACAAAATAAATTTTTTTCTCTCCAGAAAAAAATATAAAGAAAAACATATGTAACTATTATTGCTAGCCTGATAGAAATAACAGAAATAGGGCAGATTGAACAGAGTCCAATGAGATACTGATTCCAAGGGAGTCTGGTATGGTGAAAAGCTGTGCAAAGCAGGACTGACAAAAAATACACTGCAAAGTGGAAAAAGGGGTTTTTTATTGCACTGTGGTTAGTATAGAATTGATGTATTATGTAACATATGTGCTTATATATTATGATGTCACGTTAAACTGTTTTATGGTAAATTGTTTAAAATGTAATAGAATAGGATGAAATCTTCTAGGCATAAACTATCATTGATAAAGTCAAATCATACTCAGAACCTAAATGTAGTGTTTTTCCACTGAATTGGAAAGGCAGCCTTCAAAAGAAATGCCAGAGCATCAAAGCCAGAGATAAAACTGCAATTCTTCTTGACTCTTCTACAGCCAAATCATCCCTATGTTCATTACTTTCTTAACACTCGTCAGAAGCTTTTACTTACCTAATAAAGGATTTGGTTGGATGAATTTCATAGACAACAGGGTCTTCCTGGTAACTGAAGCTGCTGGTCTCTCGGTTGGCTAAGTCAATTTTCAATTTCACTGGAAACTCAGCTGAAATGGTTTGGGCTGGGGTATAACATTCGAGAATACTATTTGACACACTGAATGACAACAAAAACATAATAAAATAAAATAAGAAAATGGGCCTTAGCTATTAGAGATACACATAACGTAGAATTATAAAGAATCCATAAATCAAAGGGTATAACTCAATGGCTCCTAAATGGGAATTTCCTGCAGTGATCTAGAAAAAAGCCTTTTCTAGTGTAGAGTGTTTACATTTGACTAGAGCCCAAACTTAGCTTTGTCGTTGAAAGGCCATCCCTGACTTCAAAACACTTGGCATTTTCAGCAACCTTTAAAGTACTTTTGTCACTTGAGGAAACTCATCTCTTTTAACTCCAAGAAGCAGAATTGTAACCTCCTTCCAAACCCCATCTCCCCCATTTCTCCCCAAAGTGACTTATTCTAATTTTAAATCTTGCTTGAACTGTTTATTTTAATCTCTTGTTAATTACCAGAACCTCCAGCTCATAATAAAATTTCAATACTGAGATATAACAAAGAAGAGGACGAATGGGAGACAAAACTCAAAAGTGGGATTAATAAATAAAAAGGGTAGAAAATTCAGCAAGAGTATATGGATTTGGGAAGGAGAGAGTTTTGTTAGCAAGAGAGTAAATAATAAACATCTTGATTTTTCTCCACACAAAAAAGAACAAACTTGGCTTGATTTGTTAGGTAAAGATAGTAATCTAACTTGGCATATGCAACACAAAAGAAATTCACAACACCTTTTTAAAGTACATGTTTTTCCACCAATTGAAATGTGTCTAGAATTCCCACTGTTTAGATACTTTCCAGTTAAAGTAAGTAAAGTGCCTCCAGCCTTGGGACCATAACTTGGAGAAATACTGGTTATTATAGGATCCTGAATGGGAGATAAAAACAAAACAAAGTAATTTGTTAGTTTTATAATTATAAATAGATTAAGTAAAAATCAGTCATCCTAGTTCATGAGAAAAGAATGCTTAGACTTACTACGTAAGAAAATGTACTATATTGTGCTGTGCCCCGACTGTTTGAAATAGTTATAGACATATTGAAATGCTCATTCATTGCAGGACCAACTGTGCATTTCAGCCTGGAAAAAAAGCAAAGTTTAATATGTTAGAAATCCGCAGGCATTTTCTGGTTTGGCTGTCTTTTATGATGGGACATGAACTCCACAATGAGCTAACTTACTCCGCATAGCAAGCAGAGTTTCATTAAGCATTAGGACTGAAAATTGTATAATCTGATTTCTGTACTATTATGTTACACTGCATATTGACTGTAGTATAGTATTTACAAATATAAAATAGGATATGTTACACCTGATCAATCCAGATCTTCCCAACTGAAAAGTATATCATAATCTAAGCCTATAAAATTGTAGGGATAATGTCTGGCACACTTAAGATAAAGCAATGGTTTTAAAGTAGTGTATGAAACAATGTGCAAGCTACAAATAAGACAAATCCTCCATCAAAGTTTGTCATCAAGTACATTTCTGTAGCTATATTTGTGATGTGTTTATTTAAATTACTTAATAATGATATTGTGATGGGCTTTCCATAAAGTTATTTTTAATCATAATCTTATAGTTCTGAAAAAAATTTACTGATAATTTGTTTTCTTAAGTAACTGTAAGAGAATGATTGTTTCATTTTTACAGATTCTAATTTATGATGCAGTAATTAAGAGTTTACACGGGAGATTTCTAGAATGAATTTGTTTTGTCATTGAGCCAGCACGTATGACATTAATTGATGTTTCAGTCTCAATAAAATAAAGGGGTTTAGATCTTTTATAATCTTGGAGTAAATTCTGTTTTTAGATAAAATAATCACTTGACAGAATAGGTTTGGCCATAAAGATTCAATAAATAAAACTTTGGTGTTGCTACATGATAACTGATAATTTCCAGATTCTCTGTTCATTATGGAATGCAGAGTTTATAAAATGAAATTGATCAAATTATGTTATGTGCATGCATGAATATGTAACAACAAAGCCCACTATTATGTATAATTACAATGCACCAATAAAAAAATCTTTAAAAAAAAGTACATGTAGCATTTAGTAGAATAAGCACGGGTCTTGGATCTGAACAGCTGCGTTTGAAAGCCTATTTCTGACTCTCTGGAATATCTCTGCTAAGCCTCAATCTACCTCTCCGAACTCCAGGGATCTCCTTTGTAAAATAAGAATTATGTCACCATTCCAGGACTTTGGGGATGGCTCAGTGAGACACACTCCATAAATAGTGCTGATAAATAGTAGCTGAATATAAATTTCAGTTCATTCAAAAAGAGACTAAAATATGTGATTGAGTGACTTAAATACACTACCAAAGTTTAGCAGATGAATTCAAAAGATACTTTGAGCTCTTTACTGATTTTTTGTTAAAAAATGCCTTGAAGACTGTATTTGAAGACTCTAGAGTGTCACTTTTGCAAATCTACCCAATTTCTGAAGAGTTGTTACATAAATAGTTGAAAAATTTCATGTAGACTGTATCACCTTTGTCTTTCTCTAATCCTCATAAGTAAATAGGGAAAGAACAAAACAAACCCACAAAGGACGTGATGGCCAATGCCCTCATTAATTTAAGAAATGAGCTTTCTTAACAAAAGTTTTTCTTTTTACAAGCACTCTTTCAAAAACAAAATCTGTCTTCCAAGCCCACCCCAGCAAAGCATTTTAAGATCCTTACGTATTTTTTGTGCTCTCACTTAAGGTCAAGGTGCAGGTCTCATTTCCAAGGAGAACTTTCGTTTTTTTTAAATCAAATTTATTGTTCTTCCTGAATCCAAAGTCCCAGCCACATATAGTCAGCATTGTCCCTCCTTCAAGGGGTGCACTAGTTGGAAAAACCTATAAGAATAATGTAGAACTTAAAAAAAAATCCAATGTATTATTATTTTTCATGTGTGGAAAACAATGTATCCTTAAATAGTATGAAATTCTTCCATTCTCCCATAATCTCCTAAAGGTTGAATTTTTACTTAAGAAAAGGGTTACAAATTCCAGAGCATCTGGAACAAACATTAAATAATGCTATGAAACAAGCTGTTTTCAGGAGAACCAGAGATGAGATGAAGAGCAGAGGCAGCCTGGGTGGGAATGAGTGGGTCTTCTGGGCCACTCTGAAATGAATTCATTTCTTGGGCTCTTTTGGGCAGCAGTAGTTGCTTGTAACTGATTATATAATTCCTTCATGGGTCTCCAGATCAAAATGATCCAAGCTCCTTCACAGGCCCTGTAAGCCAATATATGCCTTGCTCTGTGCACCATGGAGCTCCCTATCCAAGGAGAAACTCATATAGTAAAAACACTTGCTTTGGTACCCAGCATCTGCACAGTTGCATCTGGCAATTACCCTAATATCCAACACATTGATGGTATTCAGATCTGCAACTCATTCGTTCATTATTTCTCCTATGTCCCAGGCACCAACAAATACATAAGTGAATCTACTTCTTAAAGTCTAATAATTCGCATTTATTATAGACTCCAAAGATGGTCACTATTTGATGTAGAGCAAATACATAATGTATTATTAAATATGTCATATTTAATACATACAATATATTATTTCTATTGGAAGTGAAAATAAAAAATCCCAGAACTGGAGAGAACCCAAAATCCATATTGTAAAAATTTTTCTAATTATTTCCATTGGCACTATTTTACATCTCACTTTCAAGATTTTTTTTTTTTTTGCTTCACATCATGTTCAATGGTCAGTAAATAACAGGTTCATTATATCAATACAGGCTTATTTTTGGTGTGTTAAAAGTGAAATTTGGATTTATTACTTAAATGTTGGCAACTATGATATAAGACAGCATTCAGGGCTTATGAAGTTTGTAAGACAACAGTTCTTAGGTTAAAACTAGTTAAACAAAACACATTTGCAAGTTAAAAATAAGCTTTTCTTGGGCAGCTTTGTGACAATTGAGAAAGGAAATGCTCTTTTGGGGGGACATATTGTAAATTGTGCTGTGAAGTACAATGGTGGGAAATCGTAGCACCAAGACAGGCAACTCAAAACGCAGCAAAGGTGTGTTTGCTAAAGCCCACTTTGTGCAAGTCTTACAATTGAGAGGACTTTTTAGCAAAATTCAAATTTGCAAACATTCTTATCCATCCTTCCTAAGTAAATAACTGCAAACCAAAGTCTTAACTTAACCCTTGTTACCAAACCCCTTTAAAGTCTTAGCTTAATGTTTTTATTATGGCCATTCCATCCATACAAATCCATTATACAGTTGTGCCTTTCATAAAAATTTACCTCGTCCATGTTCAGCAAATCAGACTTGCTAGGAAAAAAAAATCTGTTTATTATTATGTTAGAAATCCAGTAGGAGAGAATATGACATTCAACCCTCCCAGGACTCTCTTCAGCCTGAGGCTGTCACACAGCTGCTGTTCCCATTTCTGATGAGGAGACTTCCCCATCCAAAGCAGCTGCCCAAGCTGATGTCGGCCCCATCCCTCTGCCTACACCCCCCATTTCTATGTAAAAATTGAAGTCTGACACTTGACACACATCCTCTCTCTCTCTCTCTTTCTCTCTCTCTTTTGTACAGGGGCATTCTGCCACTGAGATACATCTTATATCCCTAGATCTTTTTATATTTGATTTTGAGAGAGGTTCTTCCTAAGTTACCAAGGCTGCTCTTGAACTTGAATTTGCACTCCTGCTGTTTCAGCCTCCCTAGTTGCTGGGATTACAGGCCTGTGCTACTGTGCCGGCACATCATCTCTTTTGTGAAAGGTGAAGGCACTGGGAGATGATTTGAGAAGACACTGATTTGGTGCCTTGGTAATAGAAATGGATATTATCAACCCTTTGCTAGACTCTCAGAATTTGAAAGGGCAGCTAGATTTGGTTTTCTTCTGGGCTGAGCATTTTCCCCTTAGCTTATGTGGTAACCTTCATTCTTCCAGGGGAAGAGGAAGGAAGCAGTCGTGGACCACACACCCTTGGATAGACCCAACAATGGGCTGGCAAACTCGGCTATCCTGAAGTGCAGAGAAACTCCCTGAGCAGGAAATGAGTGTCCAGCATAAAGCCGCAGAGGCTGGGTGGCCTATCTGTCTGAACACAGGAGACAGAGCCACAAAAGTAGCTCTCTTCCTGTTGCAGGTGAGAGATTGCCACTGGTGGGTCCATTCCAACAGTATTTTAAATGATCATGCTTTTTAAATGCATTAAGATTAAATCTCAGAAAGCTTATAAAAGTCTTGAATATTAAAATTCACAGGGAAGCTTCCCTTCTGCTTTAGCAGGAAAATAGTCACAAATAAGCTGGTGCAGTTATTGCCTACACATCCTCTACCCACCCCCTCCAAGACATTGCTGTTGCTTCTTATCTGAATCTTCTGATCAATTCATAAAGTTTTATTGCCTCACTGGGATTGATTTCAATTCTATAAGATGTGACAGTTTTATCCTGATAAATTCAGGATACATTGGGAAAGTGCTCTTCCTTTTCTGAGGCATTTCTCGTTGCTCTTTAAGTACAAGATCAGATGACACGTTTGGAACAATAAAGGGCTTACAATCCTAAAATCTCTCATATCTGGAACTGCAAAGAATTTCAGCCATTGAACATCATGTACCTTGAAAAACAGGTTAACATGCATGTATCAGAAAGTGAAACTCTATACATTATCTGGATTTTGAGCGTGTAGAGTTTAAGAAAGATAAGAAAAAGACGAATAATCTGTCTTATTTTTTGCAGTGAGAATGCTAAATGTCACGGTCTAGCACAGCATGAAATCTTCCTAACAACTATGAACCGAAAGGGATTTATGGACTCAGCTGCACAGCTTTGCTTCTAACTGTACAGCCCACGCCTCACCGACTTGTGCATGATACAATGCAACCTTTTAAAATCCACAACTGCTGAGTGCTGCAGTGAGGGAAGGTGAGAGAGCAGGGAGATTCAAATGTATGAGAGAATCTCTGGTTCCAGAAAATTCTAAAATGTTTACTTTATTTTCAACCATTTCCATATGGCTTTCATGATTAGTAAAAGTAACATCGTGGTCAAAATTAAATGTTTTATTTGTGCTGGTTATCAACCTGCTTTCTTTATTTAAAACACCAGTTTGGCTGTTTTTGAAATGAAATTGTTGTGAATTAATTGTGATGTGAATGTGTGTACGTACACAACACACACACTCTCTGTATCTTTTTCATGGAATATGAAGAGTTCAAATTTCTAGTGTTTCAAATTGCCAAGGCTGTGTGCTTATAAAAGTATGAAATTTCATGTGGGTTTTAAAAGTATACTGGACAACAACAAAATGTACATAAATACTATGGTATAGATAAAAATTCTTTTCTTATTCTCTTTTAGTTTATTCTCAAGCTGATCAAGCTAGGGCCTGATAATTGTGTCACACCTAACACAAAACGATTTGGTTTAAAACCCAGTCACCACTGCAAATCTTGCCCCAAACCGTAACTAAATGAAAACAGCCATGTGCTTGGGGGCCATTCTTGTTCTGACTCGCACACTTTGTTTACTTGAGCCTGAACCAGGTGACCGAGACCTTTAACTAGATTCTTTCACAAGAACAATTTACTAAAGTCCAATTGTTTTACATGCAGGCAGAGAGTACACATACTGAGTCCTCACCAGTTAAGTATTTTCAAGCAGAATGTATTTGGACAAAGAAACTTTTAGAAATTTTCATAGTACCAAATGTATGCTTAAGCAAAAAAGGTAACAGTTAAAGAGTTTGTCTGCAATGTCATGGCTGGCATCTGCTGTCAGAAGTTAGGTTCTCTAACAGCAGGAGTCTCCTTTGTCTTGCTTTGGACTGCATGTCCCCAGTGTCTAGAAGAGAGCCCTCCATGTGGTGTGCACTCAGTAAAAGTTTCTGGAGAGATTAAAGGATGAAATGGTTTATAGAAGTTTAGAAAACAGTATAGTCATCAGTGGAATCTTTACTTCTCATTCAGGCACATTGAGACAAGACACCCAGCCACCATGAGTGATGACCTTCTCTTTGCCTCCCATATCAACCTAAGAAACCATCTCTAGCCTCATCTGTGATTGACACAAGGCCACTCTCTATCATCCATGCCTCAGACAGGAAGAAAATTGTCCCATCTGCCCCAGTGTGTCTGGGATTGTCGGCTTGCATGGACCTTTCAGCTTGGAGTTCTGGGGTATGAGCAGGTCTGTCGCTTTGGAAGAAGCTCATGTCTGGGCACCTGGCATAAAGTAGGTAATGAAGAATCAGAATGGGCCACTCAGGAGGGAACAGGTCCCAGCATGAAGAAATGGGGAACAACGTTGCTCATTAGCCACTACTCTGCTACACACATTTAGCACAAGGGACAGCAGCTCCCCAAAGAGAAAACCTAGTGCATATGAAGCAAGCACTTTAACTGCAGGACTCGGGGGTGCCCCAGTGCTGCCCTGGGGATGAAGCCAGGAGGCAGATGGTGCTTTGGCTGATGTCTCACAACTAAATTAGTAAATTGAGTTTTGGATTTGTTTTCATTAGTGGGATTTGAAATGACCCCCCCCCAAAAAAAAAAGAAAGAAAAGAAAACCTCCTAAATGACAGCTGATAAAAATACCTACCTTATAGACTGTAGGCAGACAGATATCTTGAGTCCCGCTGGGACATTCGTCTGATCGTACACATTGATCATGGCACCAACCACACTGCACAAAAGGAGGGGCAGACAGACACTGACTGCAGGACTGGAAATGTCCACAGCCCAAGCCATTCAATGGGATCTTGGTGATCTGTGAAGAAAAGGGATAAAAAGAGCTTCTAGTGGTGGTTTGGTTGTTTAAGTATAATCTGAATACACAAAAGCTACATATAAATGTTATTTTGTAGAGTCTGCTAGAAATAGCAAGCACCAATGTGCAAATCAGCTAATAATGGTTGAGTGATTAAAATTTTTAAAAAATCAAATTCCTTCTTTCCCTGTATTGTTGGCACCTATGTAATAAAAGTTAATATTAATATTCAGGAACATAAGCATTGTAGTGCAATATTAGAGGTTTGATATAGTTGGGGCATTTGGCCCTGTCTGAGATGATTTTAAAATAACAAGAGAGTATTATAATTTAAGCTACAGGAACATACACTTGAACTCCTGGAAATTCTAAGTAAGGTTACATATCATTCTGGTATCAGGATGTACATCCTTCTCTCAGAGAACAGGGATTACTGGCTGGAGTCAGATTGCAATGTACATTTCTAGGATTTATCTGCCTGCACTAGAATTCTACCTTTAGGACTGTATTTCTCATTCTGTATTTGTTTTTCTCATTGAGAAACTGAAGAAGAAGTATTTAATATGATGGAGGCCTCTCTTAGGCCTAATCTTTTTTGGATAAGAAATTAACTTTATTTCAGAAGTTCTCTGGAATACCCAAGAAATAACTTAATGGAGGAGATGGGAATCTAAGATGAAGAGAGAAGTTATAAAAATTGAATGCTGTTGGCTAGAAGTATCCATTCAGGAAGAACCATATCCATGGAAACTCCATGGAAGCAGGGCTCACCTTTTTCCCAGTGATAACCAGGGTGTAGCCATTTTGGTTTAATGGGTGCTCCACAATCACTTCTGGGGACACAGGGTGGGAGTCCAGGCGAAAATTTACGTGAGGAGTGGATGATACTGTTCGAGAAACCACAACCTGAGGAATGAAAAAGGAAACACCCTTATTCCAACAAGCTATTCAAATGTAAGTGGAAAATGTAGATGATGATTAAAATAACAGATTAGGAGAGCACTTGGGTGTCTGAACTAAAGACCCAACAGTTCATCTTGCTGTAAATCAATACGACATCTTCTAATCTCCTGCCATGATGCCAATTTATCTGAACCCCCAGGACAGACGTTTCCCTATGATCTTTTAATGGTTTCCAGGGAAGAAGATCTTCCAATCAATCAGCCAGCACCCGCAGACAAGTCCTTACAATTGTACTGGGAACTGGTGGAGCCAAAACTCTTCCCAGAAAGAAGGCACCACACATACTACAAGGATCTTGAATATTTTTTAATCTGTCTTCTTGATCCTTCTCATGGGACAGTTTCCCTTGACGTAATGGTAAGAGTAGTGGACAGGAATCTGGAAACCTGGAGCTAGTTCCAGCTTTGCTACTCTTAAGTCATATTTATATATCTTTTGAGGTTAAAATAGGTCCCCTGCTACTTTGAAATGATGTGCTGTATTTTTTTATATACCATGGTCCTGGTGTTATTACTTGCATTATAAATAAAGTTCTATTTCATGTTCTAGCTTTATAATAAGACCGGATGTTTTAACAATGCCTGGGCAATAAGGTTTGATGATCAGAGTCACTCTTGCTTTCAGGTATTCATAATTTGAAATGTTTTCTAGCTACATAATTTCCACCTGCTCTGAAGTTAAAACCCAGCAGTAATGAAGTTCAGACTGTGATCAACGACAATGGCAATAACATCAGAATGATCATCTTGAATGCACAGAGATTTTTAGGAGGGTTTAGGAGTTCTCAGAGAGACTGTCACTCTTAAGTAGGCCATCCGTTTGCATATATATGAGAGTGTAGGAGGCCAAGCACAGCTTTGAGCTTAAAATCTGCTCTGTGAAATTGCCTGACATCTCTAATAATCTTTTTTTTTTTTAGTTGTAGATGGACACAAATATCTTTATTTTTTTATGTGGTGCTGAGGATCGAACCCAGTGCCTCACGCATGTGAGGCGAGCGCTCTGCCACTGAGCCACAGCCCCAGCCCTCTAATAATCTTTTACATTGCATCAAAAGTGCATTTGCTTGCCATGTGTATGAAATTATGGGACAAACATGGGCACCTGTGAGATTAGGATTAAAGAAACGTTCTTTCTACCACAGCTTTCTCATCCAGAAAATAGGAATGAAAATTAGAGGAGTAATTAATTGTTTTGGACTCTAACAAACACACATGACATATAAATTTTCTGGGGAACAGTAGTAATTTTTTTTTTTTCCTTTAGCGCAATAAAGGAGCCAAGTAGCCTGGAACAATTAGGAAGATTTTTCTAAGTACCTAATTTGTTCCCACAGAGTGGACTGTTGAGAGAAACTCCCCAAGCTCACACAGAGCTGCAGAGTTGAACGTGACATTTTTGCTCTAACATTGTTCTACCCCAAACACTCAACACTTTCAAAACATCTCCATTAAAGCAGGATGGCTATGTTTGCACAGAAGTTAAATGATGGCTCAAAGGTCACTTGGTCAGGTTGGAAAAGGATGGAAACTACTGTTATTTCCTACCGTTAGGGCCCAATAGGTATTTGTGACCTTTTCAAGCAGAGTGAAAGTTCAACTACCAGTCATCCCTCCCTCCAGGGCTGGTTACAAGCAGACTTCCCAGGCATCTATCCCCAACTATCTAGATTTCAGTTATCCATTTTGCAATCTCAACTCCTTTTTGGAGCTTACCACCTCTCTCTCTTTTTTTTTTTCTACTCTCCCTCATCCCCAGCCCCATACTGCCTTGGTTGTTGCCAATCAATTCAAACTATAAAGGGGAAAATAAATCTCCTTTTCTCATGCACAAGACAAAAACAATACAAAACACTAGTCTGTCTTAATACTCTGACTCTATTCTGCACGTCGTTCTGCGTTTTCCACACCACTAAAGAGTGTCTATCAGCAGGAGCCTTCCCATGGAGATCTGTATTCTGTGTGTGCCTCCTGGCTCCTTCCATGCTATTCAGACCTGCTACACACCAATCCCCTACCAGAGCCCATGGAAATGATGCGCTGTCACAGTCCTATGATGTGTTAGGAGTGGAACTGTCGGTCCTTATAGTGACTCCATATTTAACCTTACTCTCTTTAAAATCATTTTCTGTATCTATATTAAGAAATCCCTTCTCAATGACTAGGTCATCATCTTTGATTTTATCAAATCTGAAGGCCATCCATATATTCATTTCCCAGAAAGGATTAACCTTCTCTCTTTCTGTTCATGAAAAAGCTCTTTGCACCTCTGGACTTTGATTGATTTGTTTTTCTCCTGTCAAGAATTTTTGTCTGGAGAGCACCATATATATGTCACTGTCATAACTGGTAACCACCCAGGCCCTATGCTAAGTGCTTTAAATAGAGATTTCAGTGGCTCCTTAAAATTAATCTGCAGGGTAGGTACTATTATCTGCCTTATAGAAAATGCAAAAGAATTTCAACTAGAAAATACGGGAGTCAAATTTCCAAGGAGCTTCACTCAATCCCAGAATCTGTGTGCTTGACCTGTTCTTAACTAAACTGCTAGACTCTTGGCGCACCAGAGTAAATACCAATAAAAAGCTTCAACTCTGAGCTCCCAAGAGCCCTGGTGAGACGAAGCACTAAAACAACTTTCACAATATATTTGCCTTGCCAGTTACTCCTTGTTTTAGTAATCTTGGCTGTACAAGTTTTGTGTGCTTAAGGAGAAAGCCTCTGCATCTAGATAGATGGTTTTTGATAGTACAGAGGAAATGTGACTAGCTCAGCTATTAAAGCTCTGCTTTTAATTATGAACTAGGATGAGTGCTGCATGGTATAGAAAAATGGGACAAACAAAAGAAGGCAAGAAGTCATGTGGAAAAGTGGGATGACCTTTTGGAATGTTGAGCAGGGGTTGTTCCACATATGCAAATAGCTTCTAGTTGATCATTAGCTCTTTCTTCATGGGCACATCTACCGCTATAAAATGCCAAGAATGCTTTTTCTATCATTAATTCCTCACTTTCTGTTATTGCCAGAATTCGAAATAATTGAGTAACCACTTCAACTCTCAAAATATCCCTGAAGCAATGCTTTGCGAGATCCAGGAGTTCCTTTTTGTTGTCATGGAAATATTTCTAGGGATAGAACAGAATTTGGCATATAAATTTAATTCTTATGATAAATCACTTGGCAATCTTAGAACAATTACTGTGAAATAAGACTGGCAATTATTCTACTGTGTCTATGACTAATCTTAAGTGTTTAGATAACCAAACCTTTTTCTTTAATGCTCTTGAACATACAGAAATAATATATTTGTGGGGAGGGCAGGGAAAGGGAAGAATCTGAATGTACTCATTTGTTGTGATTATGATCTCACATAACCTCTCCCAATAAGTTATTTGTGAGAGAACATGGGGAAGAAATAAATATACAGATAAGTGAAACTGCTCTGCCTAGTCTCCCACATTTGTAAACCTGAACCAAATGATTTTTTTTGGTGAGATTCTACAAATACATGAAGGCCAGACAGATCTCCTTACTATGTACAGAGAGTTCCATTTTTAATTAAACAGCTTAAATTCTATTTAATTTTAAGAACGAAACATAATTTAACATATGTGTTTTTAAGCCAGAATACTGAGAATTTACTGTTTCAAGTACATGTGAAGTAATATAACATTACTATTTTTTAAAAATATTTGTTTAGTTGTCGATGGACCTTTATTCATTTATTTGTATGTGGCGCTGAGAATCAAACCTAGAGCCTCACACATGCTAGGCAGGTGCTCTACCACTGAGCCACAACCCCAGCCCAGTATAACATTACTTAAAGACTGACTTTGATTTGTTAAAATGCTTTTCAAGGTTTGGCAAACTTTTTCTTTTTTAAAAATTAATTAATTAATTAATTTTACAGTAGAATGCATTTTGGCACACAGTACACAAATGGAGTACAATTCTCATTCCTCTGGCTGTACATGATTCAGTTACTCCAATAGTGTAATCATACATGTAAAGAGGGTAATAATGTTTGTCTCTTTTTATCATCCTTCCCATTTGCACAACCTCAACATTCCCCTCGCTCCCTTCTACACAAACCAAAGTTCCTTCATTCTTCCCTATCCTCCTGCTCCAGTATGGATTAGCATCCGCTTATCAGAGAGAACATTTGGCCTTTGGTTTTTTGGGATTGGCTTATTTCACTTAGCATGATATTCTTCAACTCCATCCATTTACCTGCAAACGCCATCATTTCATTCTTCTTTAAGGCTGAGTAATATTCCATTGTGCATATGTACCACATTTTCTTTATCCATTCATCTGTTGAAGGGCATCTAGGTTGGTTCCATAGTTGAGCTATTGTGAGTTTAGCTGCTATGAACATTGATGTGGCTGTGTCACTACAGTATGCTGATTTTAAGTCCTTTGGGTTTAAACTGAGGGTGGAATAGCTGGGTCAAATGGTGGATCCATTCCAAGTTTTCTGAGGTTTCTCCATACTACTTTCCATAGTGTTTGTACCAATTTGCAGTCCCACCAGCAATGTATGAGTGTATGTTTTTCCCCACATCCTCACCAACACTTATTATTGCTTGTCTTCTTGATAATTGCCATTCTGACTGGAGTGAGATAAAATCTTAGAGTAGTTTTGATTTGCATTTCTCTAATTGCTAGAGTTGATGAATATTTTTTCATGTTTGTTGATCAATTTTATATTTTCTTCTGAGAAGTGTCTGTTCAGTTCCTTAGCCCATTTGTTGATTGCGTTATTTATTTTTTGGGTGTTATGTTTTTTGAGTTCTTTATATATACTGGAAATTAGTGTTCTGTCTGAAGTGCATGTGGTAAAGAGTTTTTCCCATTCTGTAGGCTCTCTCATCACATTATTGATTGCTTCTTTTGCTGAGAAGAAGCTTTTTAATTTGAATCCATCCCATTTATTGATTCTTGATTTTACTTCTTGCACTTTAGGAGTCTTGTTCAGGAAGTTGAGGCCTAATCCAAAATGATGAATATTTGAGCCTACTTTTTCTTCTATTAGGTGCAGAATCTCTGGTCTAGTGTCTAAGTCTTTGATCCATTTTGAGTTGATTTTTGTGCAGGGTAAAAGACAGAAGTTCAATTTCATTCTGCTACATATGGATTTCCAGTTTTCCCAGTACCATTTGTTGAACAGGCTATCTTTTCTCAAATGTATGTTTTTGAGGTCTTTGTGTAGTATGAGATAACCATATTTATGTTTGTCTCTCTGTCTTCTATTGTATACCATTGATCTTCATGTCTATTTTGGTACCAATGCCATGCCATTTTTGTTACTACTGCTCTGTAATATAGTTTAAGGTCTGGTATTGTGATGCCTCCTGCTTCACTCTTCTTCCTAAGAATTGCTTTGGCTATTCTGCATCTCTTATTTTTACAAATGAATTTTATGATTGCTTTTTCTAGTTCTATGAAGAATGTCATTGGGATTTTTATAGAAATTGCATTAAATCTGTATAACAGTTTTAATAGTATAGCCATTTTGAGCATGGGAGATCTTTCCATCTTCTGAGGTCTTCTTCAATTTCTTTCTTCAGTGTTCGATAGTTTTCACTGTAGAAGTCTTTCATCTCTTTTGTTAGATTGATTCCCAGGTATTTTATTTTATTTTATTTTATTGAGGATATTGTGAATGGGGCGGTTTTTCTAATTTCTCTTGCAGTACATTCATTGCTTATGTATAGAAATGCATTTGATTTATGGGTATTGATTTTATATCCTGCTACTTTGCTGAATTCATTTATTAATCCTAGAAGTTTCTGGTGGAATTTTTTGGATCTTCTAAATATAGAATAATGTCATCAGCAAATAGTGATAGTTTGAGTTCTTTTCTTGTGGGTATCCCTTTAATTTCTTTTGTCTTTCTGATTGCTCTAGCTAGAGTTTCAAGGACTATGTTGAACAGAAGTGGTGAAAGACGGCATCCTTATCTTGTTCCAGGTTTTAGAGGGAAATGCTTTCAATTTTTCTCCATTTAGAATGATGTTGGCCTTGGGTTTAGCATAGATAGCTTTTACAATGTTGAGGTGTGCTCCTACCGTCCCTAGTTTTTCTAGTGTTTGGAACATGAAGAGGTGCTGTATTTTGTCATAATTTAACCTATTTGTAGGTGGCTGTCTACTCCCTCAAAACTTTTTCTTTCTTTCTTTCTTTTAGACAGTTCAATGGTTTTTTGTATGTTCACAGATTTGTGCAAGCATCACCTCAACCAACTCTAGTACACTTTTAGTACCCCCAAAAGAAATCCTAGACCCCTTAGCCATCATTTCCGAATCCCCAGACCCTCTGGGTCCTGATACCACTTATCTACTTTCTTTCTCCATATGCAATTTTCTTATTCTGGCTATTTCACATAAATGAAATCCTATAATATGTGGTCCTTTGTATCTGTTATCTTCCAATTAGCATAATGTTTTCAAGGTTCATGCATTCGACTTGTTGTTGTCAAACAACATTTCATTCTATGGACATATCACATTATATTAGTTTATTCATCACCTGATAGACTTTTGGGTTGTTTGACTTTCTGGCTGTTGTGAACAGTGCTGCTATGAACATTCATGTGTAACTTTTTGTGTGAACGTATATTTTCGTCTCTCTTAGGTACATACATCTAGGAGTAGAGTTATTGAGCCTTATGGTAAAGGCTTTGCTTGACCTTTTAAGGTACTGCAAACTATTTCCCATGCTGGATGCACCATCTACATTCTCATCAGCAATTTCTAATTTCATCCTCAACAACACTTGTTATTTTCCGTTTTCTTGATTAGAGCCATCCTAGAGAGTGTGAAGTGGTACTTCATTGTGGTTTTGGTTTGTGTACCTCTGCCAACTGTTTCCTTAAATTAAGCAAGAGGAAGGTTTACCTCTGGAGGGTCACAATCTCCTCCCTAGAACGAGTACTTTGGCTTCCCCTGCTCAGCACCCTACTCAGTGTCCCATAACATTCCCTCATGGTCATAGTAGACCTCTGTGAAACAGGGTCCTTGGGAGGCTGGAGGTAGGGAACGGGTGGAAGGAATAAAAGTGGATTTGCACTAAAAGCAGCCATCAGAATGGGAGATAAGCACACTCCCTGGGCACCTGTGTGTTGCAGAGCCAGGGAAATGTAGGCATTGTATCTCCCGGGAGGGTGCAGAGCAGAGAGAGTGCAGGTGGCAGGGTAGATGGGATGGGACAGCGTGGATGAGAGTGGACCTCCTGAAGGAGAGGGAGGGGCCCCTGAAAACTACCAGAGAACAATCAGACAGAAGGTTTAATCAGAGTTGCTGTGGACTAAGAATATTTTGTATCCCTTAGTATTCTTGGAGAGACTTGAGTAACTACTGGAATTTTCATTTGCATCATACTTCTTGAAGGAGACACTGGTCTGGGATATAAGATTATGGGTACATGTTGCTGGTGTGACATACTCAGTGGTCCTTGGTACATCTGAGCTGGATGGCAGACTTTTAAGAGAACACACAATGCAGTTCTTCTTCACATAGTCATCCAGGGATCCAGCAACCTAGTAGACCTCATGGTACGTGGTTCAGTCATATGGAAATGTAGATTAAAATGCAACCAAGGAGACTTCATGAAATTTTTTGAAGATCAAAGTAAATTTCCTTATATAAGAAATAAAAACATACAGTTCTATTTCAAGGTAAATAAATCTGAACAGGAGCTTTGATACCATCTAGATTGATTTCTAATTTAATAAGTTAAAAAGAAGAGAGGATTTGTATTAAGAAAACTCCATTCTTCATAAAAGATGATGCAAATTATCAGAATTTGAGTCTCAAAGAGAAGAAATGTGAGCAAAGATGCAGACACTATGGGGTTATATGACCTGACAGATTCAGAAAGTGTCTGCTTTCCTCCAGCTGCCAGTACAGACTAGATTCTGGCACAGAGTAGGTACTCAAGGTGCATCTGTTGCCTCCCCATATGAACAGGTTGAGATTGGAAGCCTACTGAGGCCTTGATGAAGGCATGGGTTTAGAAATGTTTCAGAGTTTAGAAAACCTTCAGGAGTTGAATCTGCATTTTCCAGGTATGGCTTGCAATGCATCACGCTTCTTGTCTGCTTCAAGTTTACCATCTTCTTTGGTATGTGATAGGAATTGTTTTTATTTGGAAAGAAATAAGAATCTGAGGAATAGAGCTATTTGTTTCAATCAAGGCAAATATCTAGTTTTGTGAAATTAGAAAAAAAATGAAAAATAAGTAGAAATTGCTGACTGGGATTGAAAATACAGAATTAAAAATGATAAGAGAAAGTACTAGGTGCTAAAAGTTGAAATAAATGAACTTTTACCCTGTTCTTTGCTCTTTTTGGTAAATGGGCTGATATATCCAATGGGCAAAGCAATTTTCCTTACTATTACAATACTGATGTGCATGCGCTTCAGTTTTTTTGAAATGAGTCAAAAATGAGTCAAAATGAGTCAGTATCAGATTGACTTTGTTAAAAAACCAAATAAGTTAGGGAGTTTGTAAAAATTCTAAAATAACAAATAATTTCAAGTCAACATCCCAAATGTATTGATTGTAGAATTAACTATTATTCAGAGTATATCTAGTTCTGAAATTAGAGCTGACTAAAGTTCAAAAACTACTGATATACATATTTTATGTCTCACAATGTCTCTGTTCTTTCCGAAAGGTAACCATGTGAGAAATTCCAGTTACTCCTTGCCACCTCAAACCAAAATAAACACAAGCCTTGCATTTTCCTAAGGTTGTAAATATTTATGATGTTTTAAATTTGTGATGAATATAAAATATATGTCCTTCAAGAGCATACATTAATTCATTTGAAGAGACTATACATGAACTGTGTATAGTCTACACAGTTGTTGTAGACACAATCTGTGTCTACAAATTCTACATAATTTTTAGTTATGGACATAACCCTGAAATCATTATTTATAAGCTCTTTTTTTGCACAAAAGAAATTTCAGAACTCACGAGCATAATTTCTTCCAGGGAAATAGCCCAATACTAATAATATTCCTTAGGGATATAACTAAGTCAATGATGTACACATTTTAAAAAAGGCAGATGATATTTTTATTTGAGCATTTTGTAAAAAAGATGGTTAAATTAACAATCCTTAAAGAGAAATGGTGTTTGAGTTTAAGTCTCATTCGGTTGTGTCTCTGTCTGATGTCCACTGCATTGCTGAATTGATGATCTGTGTCTACAAATTCTAAAATAGCAGTAATTCCAAACATGATAACTAGCACAGGCTTCCAACGCAAAGCATCGACACAGTATGATTGTGGCCTAGGAACTAAGAGAATGTAAAGAGGTCAATAGATGAATTGATCCTGCTTCCTGGAAGTGAGTAATTATCTGCAGGTTCACTGATTACTAGCCTAATCCTTTAAGTAATGGTCATAAGTGATGCTCAGGAGCAGAAGGTATCTTTTTGGGCCATCCTTACCTCCTTAAATTTCTTGCTTGAGATCCAAACTGCTCAGTTAAGAACAGAAGAGAAAGAGGATGATGAGTGGTAATAGCAACACGGGTAACAGAATTAGGGAGAGGGGAAAAGGAGGATGGTACCAAAGAGCCTAATGGCAGCTATGACAGTGCAAGGCAGCGGGCCTCAGTTAGCAGCCCCATGCAGTGCCCCATGAATGTTTGTGGAGCTGAACTTGAAACAAGTCTTGGAAGGGCCTTTCTACCCCCGCCCCCTCTGATCCACTCACTCTCCCTAGCCTGAGAGTCATGCACAAATATTTTAATAGCAATGCTTTGCATTTAGAGATTAAAGGCCTTATACAAGTGCTGTTAAAAAAAATCAAGCAAGCATTGTTTTGGATGTAGATTAGACGAGGAGCTCAGAAGGGGAGACGTGGGCAATCCCTGTGATTAGTCCTGTGATCTTCATGAGAATCCCGCTTCCCTCTCCCACGTAGCTACGTACACTGCGCTAAGGTTGCTCAGTCCTGTTCTTTTCTATACTCCTTTCTCCCATCTGTAAGGCCCATTCTCACTGTTTACTTAGGCTATCTCAAACATTTCTTACCATATTATTTTACTTCAAAGCATCACAAAGAGAGTGATCATACAAATAAAAATTATTTTTGAAATTTATACTGACATGGCTCTACAGATATACAGACTCTACATGTAGACATCAGTATATTTAGACATAACTGCATCTATATAAGTTACACATGATGAAATGTCAGGAACATGTCAGAAACATCTTGTCTGCCATGCACATACTATTGTTAGCTAAACAATATAATTCTTTCTAATCAAATAACCACTGTGAAATACCTGATTCACTTTGCACCCAACAGCTGGGGCTGTAGCTTGTGTTCCCAGCCTGAGCTAAACACAAGCACAATAGGAAGGGCAGAAACAGCTGCAAAGTCGGGAGAAAAAAAAATTGCAAAGCAACTTTGCCATTAGGCTTCAGGGTAGGAAGGAAGTAAAATCATTTTTCTGTTCCTTTTCATGTGTGGCAGCTGTCTTCAGAGGGACAGAAAAAAAGTTCATTCTATTTTGTAACAGAAACTCCACAGTATTTGTTAAAAGTTGAGTTGTAGAACTTAGGTGGGTCACAGGTTTAGCCTCTTAGCCCAGTCAAAACATTTACAGAACTTGGTAAGCAGTCACTGCTCCGAAAGAAAGATCTGGCTGGATGGTCCCTGATCTTCCTCCTTAACCCATCTTCCACCCCTAATCCATCTCCCCACCATTATTTGCTGTAAACAAACTGGATTTCAGTAATGTTGACTGAGTGATTCTTCAAGTGTTTTCAGTTTATTTATATAAAATTTAATGCAGTGGAAATTTCCCGGACAAGTGTCAGAGAAATAAATTCTCTGTGGATCCCAATAGCACTTTATCTTTAGATACTATTGTTACTAGAAAATGTTTTTATCTCCTTTACTAAAATTTGAGTTATTTAAGGGCAGGTTCTGTGTTACCATTTCCTTTGCTTCCCTCATTTGCCTACTAAAGTAAAGTAAGTGAGTTCTCCACACACAGTTGATGATTAAAAGTCATCTGTTTAGACTCCAGTACTAGTACAGTCTAGTGACTCCCGTACTTTTCATAAAATAAAAATCTATTATTTTCACCTTCTGTTTTGGAAGCAGTTAATGGCATAAGACATCTTCTTTTATACAAGAAGAAATCATGTGCCATAGCATTTCTGTTACAATGAGACTGACACAAGACACATCCCTTGGATTGTGTGGACTCTCTTATCAAAGCAACCTGTTTAAAATGGGATTTTATTAGAACTTTAGTATCTGGAAACAGATCGGGAAGCTTTTGATGTTAAAAAAAAGTCAGACCTAAAATCGTTACAGAAAGCTTATTAATATGAACCTGGATTGGTGAGATAATTAATCATTTAGAAAAAAAAAAGAAAAACAAATCAAGATAAAGGAAGACAAAGACACATGATGAATCCGTAAGGAATTCACAAATGCTAGGTTTTATACTGCACCTTCAAATTCTTTGGAATTTTTTAGACTATCATCAATATAAAACTAAAAATACATACATACAAAATAATAACACCCACATTACAAGGATAATAGATACAACCATATTCAAATGTGTTAGAGTACGTATCTGTCCATGTGGGAGGCCTGGGCTTCCCTCTTCAGATTTTGAGAAGTTAAGGATCGATAAATGGCCAAGGTGGGCAAGGTGGTTAAGTAAGCACAATGGGATGGGACAGAGGGAGGAGAGGCAAGAATGTGAGGCTCAGGACGGGAGATGGTGTGGGAACGTTTAAAGCAGAAGTTCTATATAATTAGTTTTGAGCTAGGCAAGTTTTATTTACATGCTGTATGACTTTGAAAACATTCCATTATGACATTAGTATTAGAGAAAGATGATTTATAGTCCCTCAAATGTGGCACTGACCAATATCTAGACTGTTATAAAGACTGTAGAAATTTTTAAAAATAACTTTTACAAAGGAATTACTGACACTGAATGTACAGATGGGCAAGTCATAGGAAGACCTCATCATTCTCAATTGATTTACTAGAAGTTATTTGTCTTATCAGGATGTTAACTATATCAGGCAGTTGTGAAGTAAGTATCTCCCTTCACAAGAAATTTCTAGTGTTCACAGAAGTTCAACATTTCCATAGATGTCATTGTCATTCTGCATTCATGAACACATAACTACTAAAGTGCCAATAACTATTAAAGTGGTAAAATAAATCCAACACTAGAGCATTTTAATGTCCAGAGAGTGCTGTGATTCTTGTAGCTAGGAAACACTGGGACTTCAATCAAGCCTGAAATATGAACTTTATTGTATGCAAATACTGTTGCTAGCCACTAAAAGCATTTCTTAATAAAATCCATGTTTTTTTAAAATGTATTTTAAATTCTTTGTGTCTGATCCCACTATTTTGCAGAATCAGGAGAGCCTCAATTACAATGGGATTTTGATATGTCTTCCCAGCTCCTGCCAACACTTCTCAATGATGTGAATGTTTCTTCTCATGGAGACACAGCGTTCACACAATAGCTTTCCTTTGATCCCCGGTTTCCCTTGGAATAGGAAAACATCTCCTGGAAGTGCTTTAATTGTTTCATTTTTACTTTCCAATCATGTGATAGAAGTTATGAATGGAAAAAGAAAAAACCCAACCCATTTCAGACATGAAAATTAAAGTAACCACATTCAAAGTGAAAGATTCAAAAACTTAAAACTAGGCCATACACTTCATAAAAAGTGGATCAAACTTCAAACTTCTTTGTTTGGCTTTGGCCTATGTCATGAGCTTCTACTGTGAATTGCACTTCCCAGTATTTGCAAATACCTTACTGCAAAAACAAAAACAAATTAATTGCACAGTATTAAATAAAACAGAGACACTCTCCAAAAGCTCTTACCTGCATGAAACGACCCTCTGACGTTCCAAGATTAGCAATGGTCAGGTTTCCTTTAATGAAGGTAGATATAGATGTTAAGAGCACTTGGTTGAATTGGCCCATGAATAAGTCAATGCGCGGCAAAGCCGTGGTAAACTCCGTTCGATATTCATCACTGCGTACTTCACAGCCTGATGAATTTCTCAGGAGCATCTGGAATAAAATATGGTTATTGAATTAATGGCAGTGCAGACGTGAACAAGCTGGTAAGAAACTTCTCAGTGTGTCTTTTCAGAGCTTGGAAGGGAATGGCAAAGATAATAGTGCAAGTAGACAAATGGCCCCACATAAATAAATATTTATGGAATAAATATTTCTAGTGATCAAAATAGCTTCAATTTTACTAGGCACGGTTTGTGAATACACAGACTTGAAAACTGGAGGCAAACCCTACCTTCATAGTTCGCACAGTGGTTGGATATGTGCATGTGTAAAGGAGGAACTTAGCAGATGCTATTCAAAGAAAAAACAAAATTTTAAATGTCTCAGCCCTTGACATAAAGGTAATACTTCTAGTAGGCGAGTCCTATGAGATGAATTGCAGCTGAAATAATAATACATCCTAGAGTCATACTATGATATTACATTTTAAAATGTGTGCCTCTGTGCATTTTTGTGCAGAGCCGGTGGGGAGTGGCAGTTAGTAGATAATTTATGGGTAGGCAGCAGAACATAGACCCTAGTGCTTGCATCAAATCCTGGTCTCAAATATTTAATGTGCTTTACGTAATACCTACAATCTCTGTGTTCATAAATTCATATTATCTATTTCATTCCCCATGTGTAAAACAGAGTATTACAGAAATAGTACCTAGCTTGCAGAACTGTTGCAAAGCCTAAATGAACTAATTTATAACAATCTCTTACAACCGAACTCAGCACACAGAAAACATATCCTGGGTGAGTCATCACTGGGTAAAAGTTCAGAAAATAAAAGAGCTGTGCATTAAATGGATAAGTAACTAGTTTACCAAGACAACTACTAATCTGGTAACTGTCTTTTAGGTTCAACCTCAAGTGGAAGGATTGTTTAAAATGTTGTCCAGGGGGCTGGGATTATGGCGCAGTGGTAGCGTGCTCGCCTAGCACGCATAAGGCACTGGGTTCGATACTCAGCACCACATAAAAATAAAATAAAGATATTCTGTCACCTACAACTAAAAAATAAACATTTAAAAAAAATGTTGTCCAGTAGTATGTGACACTTAAACACTGAGAAGATTCTTCTTCCTCTTTCAGTCTCTCTCTCTCTTTTCAATTTAGTGGTGCTGGGGATTGAACCCAGGGCCTTGTGCATGCTAAGCATGTGATTTACCACTGAGTCACCATCGAGCCCTAGCCCCATTCACTCAGACTGTAGTACTGTCTCCTTTGCAGGACCATCCACACCTGGCTATGAATGTCAGAGTTTCTCAAGGCTCCAAAGGGTTGTTTCTCCACTTTTCATGCTCAGTCCTGGCGATTTCTCTTTCTTCTGTGATGTCAATTATTCAGACACATGTCCACTATTCATGGACACATGCTTTTGTATCTCCACTCTCATTCTCAAGATTTCAGTCTCAACATAACTAATATTCCAATTGCCTGATTATATATTACATACCCCAGTGAATTCTTCAGGGCACACAAGTCAGAAATCTAAGTGCCACTCCTGATCCCTACCTTTTTTTTTTTAGCCCCCTATATATAGTCCATTTTCAATTCCTATCAATTTCACTGGACCTGCTTGGGCTTTTCTCCACCACCACTGTCTCCATCCTAGTCACTCACCCTTTTCTGGGACCACAGCTAGGGGCTTGCTAACTAGCCCCACCAAATCCATCTTCACCCTCGTCAGGTGATCTCTTCTACATACTGCAATAGGATTCTTTTAAAAATGCGAATCTGACCACATCCCTCTCTATATAAAATACTCAATGCTTCCCCATTGCTCTTAGGATAGAAAAAAAAAAAAAACATTTTGACATGCTGGATGTGGTATCATCTGGCCTCTACATAGCTTCTCCTGGTCTGTGCTCTCTGTGCACCAAGGAGGGAGCCTTCTTTTGTTTCTCTAGGTGTGCTCCCATGAAGCATTTTGGGCTAGGCTGTTTTCTCTGCCTGGAATTCTGCCTCTACCTCCATTCACCCTGTGAATACCTATACCTTCTTCCGACCTTAGCTTATCACCATTCCCTCAGGATGCCTGCCTTGATGCCAATATTAAGGTCCAATGCTCCTCTTATAGATTCTCACAGTACCTTTTATCTAAGGATCATAGACAGCTTTGGCTGCAATTTCACATTTGCTTACGCAATTGTAAGATAATGTGAAACTTCACTTGTGATGATTTTCTGCAGTCGGAGACCCTGCTCTTTCACCAGTGTGCTGCTGGTGGTAACTAAATGCCACACATAGCAGGCAGCTAGTAAATATTAATTGGATGAATGAACTAATAAGTGAATCAATTATAGGTAGATGGGGATGAGTGTGGAGACATGAACCTGTATTATTTAAGCCATTTTTTTTTTCTGGGATAGGGGTAGTTAAAAGTTTATGAGGGACAAATAAAGAGTGTATGGCTCTTGACTGTCCTGATGAGACAGCTAGGAATTAGTAAATCTGGGGCAGATGAAGACGTATTAAGGAAAAGCAGGACTTTGGAACAAATAGAAAGTTCATTTTTACACATTACTGTATATAGCTACCAATCCAGGAATATGAATGCTGTTAGAAATTCTGATTATCCTATTGTATCACAGCAAGAAAACTGTCATAGCATATTTTAATTAATGTATGTTTAAGGACAAACAAAATAATTGATTCTTCTGTATGATGACCTTACTCTTTAAGGTCAACCATCTGCCACATGGAATGGAAAGTTCCAACATCTATTGACTTTTATGGTTAAAAGATACCTAAAATGCTCTATTTCATGTATCAATAATTATTTCTTCATTTCAAATGGCAATAAATTATCAAATAGAGTCTTAGAGATGCTAAACCTACTGACTCTTGGAATTAGTACAATATTTTAGTTCTAGACATTTATTTTGCTGTATTAATGAGCCCTATTTCACTACTTAATTAGAAGCTTTTCTTCACTAAAATACTACAGATTACTCTGAGGAGTAGCAGATAACTGGGATGAAATACTGGCAACTCAATAGCAATAGATTAATTGATAATTAAATTTCTATTGGTGATCAGTTGTCCATGTTGCAGAGGTAGAAAGAGCCACGGCAAGCTGCTTAAAGAAACAAAGACTAATTTCAAAGCTAAGGCCATTGGAAGTGTTCCATAACAGAGGCCACTGCTCTTCAGGGCCAGCTTCTATGGCTGTTTCATTCCTTCTTTCGTTAATGCTTATTGTCTTTCTTTATGCCTAGGTGGCATCCTGGGAACTTTAAAGTCTCAAACTTGACCTGAGATATGGTGCTACTTGAGCTGTTGAATTCACCAGGATATAAAAACAATTTGCTGTGTATGGACTCCTCTTTGATGATAAATGACTGGCAGCCTTCTATCAATAGGAGGACAGAATGTGTCTTCTCCTTTGTATCCATGCACCCTGAACCATGCCTAATGTACAGTAGGTTTTTAATGACATTTGCTGAGAAATGAATGCACCTGCAAAGCAAGCAGATCCACCTCCTACCCAGTTTGCTTTGCAGTCTGCCTTGCTGAGAGGTAGCAGGGAAATGGAGATGAGAAGGCCTCTAAGAACCCCTCAGTGTCTGCAAAATTGCAGGAACTTCCTGACCTTTTTTAGATGGAAAGAGAGCAATACAACCAGGGCTTTAGCCTCTACACATTTGTTTCCACACATATAAGGCATAAATGTAGAACTCTGTATTAGAGTTAATGTAATATTTATATTGTGCACTTCAAAGTTTTCCTTCAGGAAATAGAGAGGTCCCCAAAGAGTACCACTTCCAGGATTGATAGAATTGAGTTATGCTCTATTGCCCACTAACAAAATTCCTTAGTATGGAGATATTGCACAATGTTGGAATAGCATCTACAGAACTTAATCTTGAAAAATTGTGCAATTGGAGCTAAAAAACAAACATGAAGTCAAGTACAAGTGGCATTCAGATTTCATAAGCCAGGGGATCCTGACCTTTTTCTTTTTCATTTCCCCATAGCAGAGAGCTGTGCTTCTTTCAAAGCCAGGTTGTGCTGTGCTTTGGGGTACAAGTGAGCATAGCTGGCAGGAAGTAGCTCTGTGGATAGGGGCTGCTTTGAGAACTGTAGAAGTCTACAGAGAAGGTTTCACATCAGCAGCAGGAGGGAGCCAGAATGACTCTCCCCATACTAACAAAGGGAAGAAAATGGAAGGAAGGAAGGGAGGGAAGGAGGAAGGGAGGAAATCAGTCTTTACCCTGCATGCACAGTGTGCCAGGCACTGAGCTGGGCATTTTCACACACGACTCACAGCAGCCCTGTGAGGTTTTACACACTCAGGGTAGCTGAAGGCGCTGCCACAGTGCACAGTTCACATTGGAACAGGCATCAAAATGCAGTTCTCTCTGATTCTCAAGTTCATGAACTTCTTTTGTTATTGTTTTCTGGGAAATGTTCTGAGATTTGCACAACTTGAAAATGGAAAAGGCCTTTGAGATCATCTTATACCAGAGGCTGGCGCTGGGGCTGTAGCTCAGTAGTAGAGTGCTGGTCCAGGATGTGCAAGGGCCTGGGTTCAATCCCCACCATTAAAACAACAGAAACAAAAATAAAAATAAACAAAAAAATCATTTTATACCAGTCCCTTATCTTAAGGCTGAAATTAATCATTATTTTCTGGCTAAGAACAGAGAGATAATCACATTTTGGGCTGTACTAATCTGTGGCCCTCAATTCTAGCTCTCCATTTTACCTATTCTGATTAATGAACGTGACCATGTGTGTATTCAGGTAACTTTGGAATTTCATTCATCATCAACCCTTTCTCCAGCATTTCCCACTCCAACCAGTTGTGTAGTCCTGCTGAACTCTGTCCAGAGTTGCTCCGGGGCAGGTCCCAGTCATGCCCATGCCCCAGCCCAGGCTAGGTATTTCCTCATTGGCCCTTTTGTCTCTTATCTCTTCTGCCCTGCAGCTGTCATGAACTATCATTCCCTTTTTCAAAACCTTAATTGCTTCCCCGAGGCCTGTAGAGAAATCCAAACTTCTTAGAATAGCATTCAAACCTGTCTCCATTTGCTTTTTTTAGGCTCAAGTCAAGGTGCCATCCAGGACCCAGGTGAATCTCAGAGTGGTTATCCTGACCAAGACCTCCAGAGTCCTGGATTCCTGCACTGCTCTGGCAGCTGATGTTCCACTTTCCACTAGTCACTGGCACCCATTCCTTGCTCACGTGAAACTCAAGCCTGCGCTCTCCTAAAATCTCTCTTGATAGGAGTCTTTTGAATGACAGAGGCAATGTGTTTTATTGCACAGGGAAGAGGATATAGTGACAAAGAATAAGATGGATAATATAAGGGTACAGGAAGATAAGGAAGATACCATGTACCCTGAGATACTTAAATCAAGAGGGAAAAAAATATAAGAAGACAACCACACTGACCCAGTATGGTATATTGTTTAGGCACACACATACACATGTAATGTAACGACAGGCAAGGGAGATGAACACACAATTCACAATCATATTTACCCACTTTTCTGGGAGGAAGAGGGATGTTACTGAGATAGGACACAGAGGGGGCTTCAAAGGCATTGGTAGTGTTTTCTTAAGTCTGGTGGTATATACATGAGTACTGGTTTTATTTTTCACACAGCACACATACATATATGTATGCATATAGAGTCCATAATTCTTTTATATATATATAAATCATATCATAATAAAATAAAATTTAAAAGAAAATAATGAATTAATAGGAAATGAGGAGGTGGAGCGAGGCTACCAAGAATTTTCCCCTTCCCAATTTCTCGATGTCTTTAGCAGTTTTGAAACATTCTCCTGGCTGAGCTCCTAATAATAATATCAAATAATATTGGTAGAGTGGATCATGGTTTTCAAAGTACCCAATCTCATTTGATCCTCTCAACACGTCTGTGATTTGGGTTTTTTAGTATCATTGTAATTCTACAGATGAAGAAACTGAGGTTCAAAGTGTTGAGCCAGTATATATTAGAGCTTGAATTCTAGTTGTTGATTTTAAGTCCCATATTCCTTTCAAGGCATCTTCTTATTCACAGGCTCCTACAGGATCTCTGAGGCAAAATCACACTCTAGGGATGGCTTAAGGACCTGACAGAAAAGAATGGTCACGTCTATGGGATACGCCTGGATCTATCCGAGTGAGGCTTTGATGAGTTGCATGACCTTAGGCAAATCACTGCACCTCAGTTTTATTTTGCTGATTTTAATAAACATTTGTTTCTAGTATTTACAGGCAGACACTGTTTGAGGCACTTTACAAATATTAATCACCCAGTCTCATAATAACACACTTAGGAGGAAACCAAGGCATTGAGTCATTCACGTGGCCTGCGGACATCAGGACCCAGGGTCTTCTAGTAGCCTAGATACATGTTCTTTATCCATAGAGGGGTAAGGCTGAGCGGATTGATTTTGAAGTTCTGTGGATGGCTTCCCAAAGCTTTCCCTGCAGAGTCACCAGCCTGACATCAGCCTGTTGTCAGATTAAATCTGACAATCACTGCTCTCTCACCAACTTGGACTGTCCCCAAATCCAAGTACATTCTGGATTCTATAAGAAGTTTTTTAAAAAGAATTAAATTCTTCAAAGTTTAGCCTCTTCTAAAATAATTATATGACTCTGAGAACCAATGATAAACACTTTCACTTTTTAAAAAACTAGACTTGCTTCCTTACCCAAAGTCTTACATACTGTCATAATTATAGGAATTACCCAACAATTTGTAATCCTTGATGCAATATATTAATTAATTTAGTCTTTATAGTCTTTCCTTACCTTTTCATGAGTAGTTGCCATGTATTTTTTACCTGACTCAGTCCACACAGCTTTTTTATAAAAAGAAATTGAAGTGCTATATACCTCAATATATTTGATTCAAAATGTTTCCCCTAATTAACACTATGATGTATGCAGTGAATATGTAATTACATTTAATTCAGTATAATTAAGGATGTGATATATTTAAAATAGTGATTCTTGTAATTGATCTATAGGACAGATTTAGCTCATCTATGGATACTTTAAATCAGCCTTGCAGATAAATTTTTAAAAATGTACTATCTTGTAAAATCATTGCAGGCTCACTCATAACAGCTCTCTTCCCTCTTGACCATAACTAAATTAAAATAAGTATTGTAATACAAACTTTATCCATAATCAAATTTTGTACAAATTCTAGATACATATAGTAATGATTCTGGGAGATGCACATTTCAGAATAGAAAGTCCCTCTTTCCTTAGAGCTTTTCATATAGTTAGATAAAAACTCAACTGCTTTCATTTCAGGAATTCCACTGAGTTTACTTCCCTAAATATCATTCACATGTTCTCTTCTGTTTATTGAGTAGGGCCATATCACCCTGAATACACCCGATCTCATCTTATTAAGTAGGCATTATGGTTTAGATATGAAGTATGCCCACAAAGCTCATGCGTGAGACAATGCTAGACAGCTTAGAGATGAAATGACTTGGTTATAAGAACTTTAATCTATTCAGTGCATTAATCATCTGATAGGGATTAACTGAGTAATAAATGTATGCAGGGAGGATTCCCTGGGGTCATGCCTTTGAGGTATATAGTTTGTCCCTGAAGATTGGAGTGCTCTCTCTCCCTCTCTTCCTCCCCCCGCTTCCTGGTACCATGTCCTAAGCTGATTTCCTCCACCACACCTTTTTACCATGATGTTCTGCCTCACCTCAGGCCCAGAGCAATGGAGTCAGCCATCTATGGACAGCAACATCTGAAATCCTGAGTCCCCAAATAAACTTTTCCTCCTCTGAAATTGTTCTTGTCAGGTCTTGTGGTCACAGCAGTGAAAAAGCTGACCAAAACAGTAGGATTGGGAGGGGGTCAGAGGCATAGAGGTTTGTGTTAGGTTGGTTCAGGGTCCAGGGTGTCCAATTAGGGGAGGTTGCTCAGGGCAGCTGCAGAATCAAGCGGCCAGCCAGATGCTGATGTCACCAGTAGAGGCACCTCCTATCAATCAGCGGGCTTTTCCTGACTTATCCAGGAAGGACTCTGGCCTTCTCTTCCTGCCTTAAGCGCTCCCTTTCCTGACCGGGCCTTTTAAAATTTTCTGTACCCCGGAACCCATGTGCGAGTCTCCCGTACACACTCTGATGGACAGGAGAGTTCAGCCCCAGAGCGTTTATTTCCAATAAAGCCTTGCCCAGCGGGTTTTTTTTTTTTTTAATATATTTTTAGTTGTAGATGGACATAATGTCTCCACTCTATTGCTTTGTATGTGGTGCTGAGGATGGAACCCAGGGCCTCATGCATGCGAGGCAAGCGCTCCATCGCTGAGCTTTTGCCTCCTTTTGGTCATCTGGCTTTATAGTTTGAACTTCAAGGACTGCTTATATTATTGTATAGACATATTTTAACTCCTCTCTGTCTTCTTAAATGTCTAAGCTGTCGACATTGAAGCCTATATTCTCTGTTAGGTAGAACAGGCCTTTCTCTTTGGGGTCGTTAATGCAAAGCCAGCCTGTTAAAGGATGTTGTGGTTCAACCCAAAGAATTGGACCATTCTGTTCTGTGCCATGAAGAGGACTCAGAATGCTGTGCTTAGTACACAGTTTAATAAAAGATGCGTCCTTTTACTGATGCCCCTGGGTGAAGTTATCCTGCCTTGTGACTTCAATAGCCCTGGTGCATGCCTTTCTGAGACTGCCACTAGAGTTCCAGCAGCAGAGCAAAGCTGGGGAGCAGAGTTAAAGGAAGGCTGGTTGTCTCTAGGCAGGAAGGAAGGCCATCCTCTCTTGTATGTACAGCCTCAGACAGCTATAAACACTGCGTAGCCAGGCTTCTGGCCAGCCGACCGCTGCTCAACACTGGTGATTCACGAGGTGATGAGTGCAGCAGACACTCTGCCCTCATGGCCTCCTGGCGACGACCTAACCACACACTCACTGGCATTCTCTTTCCTGAGGACCAGCTCTGTCTTCACAACTGCCTGCAGGCATCTTTGAATATGCCACTGTTGACATTCAAAGCCATCCTATTTCTTCCGGAACTCCCATTTTTATATGGCATCTCTAGGTTTGAGGTCAGCCATCATTGATTCTTTCTCTTTGTTGTTCATCTCTGTGCATTGATTCTTATGTATGTTTCTATTGACTAAAAAGGAAATCTCTTCCTTGGTCTTCTACAATCCAATTTCGACTCTAGAATCTTCTTCCTCAAGTCCACCTTTATAACTTTTTAGTGTAATGCTCCCCAAACACCTGAGTACATCTCATAGTAATCACAGGAGTCTAATGGAGAACCCCAGGGCTCAGGAGTGGCTGTGCCTTTACCATCTGTGCACATGAGAATATTCAGATCTCTAAACCACAGTCCTTCACTTGTGAAGGGGAAAACATATACCTATATAACAGAATTGCTTTAAATTTTAATTTAAATATATCTAATGCCAGGAACATATTAAATAGTTACTGCTTTCATTTCGTCATTCAGAAATGTTTATGGAGATCCATAGTAAGTTGAATAGTATGCCCTCAAAATTCATGTCTTCTGGAACTTAAGAATGTGATCTTATTTGGAAATGTGCTCTTTGATATGTAATTAGTTATGGATCTTAAAATGAAATCATCCTGGATATTACGTGGTTGCTAAGCCAAATAACTGGTGTCCTCATAAAAAGAAGAGAGGGCACACAGAGACACACACAGGAGACAGCCATGCGAGGATGGAGAAGGAGTGAAGCTGCTGCCATCTGAGCCACCCCAGGGGATACCAGAACTGCAACAATCAAGGAAAGACGCCTCCCTCGCGCCTCACCTTGAGTTTGACTTCTGGCCTCCAAAACTGTGAGTATAAATTTCTGTTGTTTTAAGTTACGAAGTTTGTGGTAATTTGTTATGGCAGCTCTAGGAAACCAAAGCAGAATCATCAGACACTATTCTAGGTGCTGGGAGAATACGGCCTCCAAGATAAAGACTACTTTTCTGCCCTTGTGCAACTTAAACAGTTGTTGTTATTATTGTTGCTACTATTACTGTTCTTGGTCTAGTGGCTCTTCATAATGCTTATTAAGGACAAAGTTCAAAATTCTAATTACTTAGGTCAACAGGCCTTAGTTTCTTCATATGGGAAATGGAAACACTTATACTTATCCAATAGAATTATGGTTTGTAAATAAGGTCATCCATAGCTCTTCAAAACTTGTGGCCCTGTGATCTGTCTACTAATTTCTTTCTTTTTCTTCCTCTTTAAAAAATTTTTTTTGTAGTGGTGGGGGTTGAACTCAGGGTCTTGTATATGCTAAGCAAATGCTTTACCACTGATCTACACCTTCTGCCCAATTTTTCATTATTCTCTAAAGCACACTTTAAAAAAAGAATGTAAATATGTTAGTCTTTGAGGACCACAGGGACCCTATGACATATTTTAGTTTGTGTATGACTAATCCTTTCAAAGGGTAAAAAACCATTCTTAACTTGCTGAATGTACAAAAACAGGGCACAGTTTGCCAGCCCTAGCAAAGACTTGTACCTGTGCTTCAGCCTGAAGGTACTATACACACAGAGAGACACGAGAACCACACAGAAAACAGCAAATACAATGAAGTACGAGTTACCCAGTTGATGGGTAAGTTCTGAAAACCCTATACAGGAAGTTAAGTGGTAGAGATGAGGAAAGAATAAAACCAATATTTATAGAGGAAAAAATAAAACTATGCAGGCTCCAGCAGTTCATGGTGGAGGCAGAAAGTGAGCCAAGTCTTAACAGAGTTGGATTAATGAGGAGGGAAGCAAAAAAACCTTGGAGCAGAATGTATTTTATGTACACATGAGTATGTATGCATGCATGCAGGTGTATAAATGTATGCATATGTAGATAAATGTATAATGATATGGGCATTGGAATTTTTATTTTTATTTTTTTAGTTGTAGATGGACACAATACCTTTATTTTATTTATTTATTTTTATGTGGTGCTGAGGCTCAAACCCAGTGCTTCATATGTGCAAGGCGAGCACTCTCATTGAGCCACAACCCCAGCCCCTGGGCTTTGGAATTTAAAGCGTTCCAACTTTTGCTTCTTTATCATCATCTCCTAAGGTGAATCAGACTGAACCCATGTGGTTTTGGTTAGTAGCCTTCATACTGCCCTTCCATCACATCCAAAAGTGACAGTGATTCACAAGAAAGTTGTTCCAAGTGAGGCAGATTTTAATGCTGAGTGCAAAGAGGTTTTCTGCTTTTCTCCATTTAGGTAACGGAAACCAAATTTTAATGCACTTATTCATTGAAGTATAAGAGATATTCAGAAGACACAATACCAGTGACCCTGTACTAACCAAAGGGAAGCAGTTCTTGCTGAAGGTGTAAGAGCCATGATCTGTTTATGTGCCTAACAGTGTCAGGCTCAATAGGAACAGGTTGACAAATGCCTAGTGGAGACCCAGGAGAAGTGAAAGATGGATGAAACTAGAGTCCTTCAATTGTGTCCCAGTGTATTGTTTAAGCCCATGACTATATTCTAGCTTGCCATTAATCCATCTGTCATTAGCTCTTATCCCACCTTTCCATCTTACATTGTAGAGTGAGACTCTTTATCTTCTTCCCTTGTTTCTGACCAGAACTGTTTATTGAAAACCTCCTTCTCTGGTTAAGGTCCCTGAGATCCTGACCTGGTTCTCTTCTCATCTCATTGCATCAGGGAAAGCTCAGGAAATTTCCTCTGTACCAAGCATATGCTTGCTGCCTATGAACTTGTGCCACAGTGGGTGACAATCCTGTGGCTATGGGAAGAGTGGTATGGATAAAGATATTTGTTCTTAACCAGTACATTGTTTTCAACCTAAAACCATACACTCATGGCCAGTCGTGAAAATCTGTGGATTCCAAATGCAAACTTCAAGGTAAGTCACCTCAGTTGGTACCACTGCTTGAGCAATATCCACCAGAAGGTGTTGCCTAAAGTTATTCTTACAGGCACTATTACCCAAAGTTGAGCTCTGTGTGTGGAAAACTCAAGAAAGCATTAAGGAGCAGAGTATATATTCCCTCTGAAATATTTTAATGGCTTTAATTCTGTTTTCCTAATTTCAGCAAAGTACAGAGCTCTGGAATTCTTATCCATTCACCCTCCTTATCCTCATTTGCTCTTCTAATTTTTTCTTTCTCTGTTCTTTGATTCATCTGTGTTCCAAACTGGTGGATGGAAGATGTGTGCGTGTGTGTGTGTGTAAGGAAGATCATAGTGACTGGAACTTCCCAGGTGTTCCTTAGTGTGATTCAAGTCTTGGAAGCCCCCAATTCCGTAAATAAGTTTTTAGAAGTTTGGGGGAAAGAATTAAAATTTGTTTTATATAAAATATTATTTTTACTAATCAATGTTTTATTATATTATTTGGAACATGGGCATTGTCATAATTATTTACTCATTTATAAATATATATTTTGTTCAAGCCATTTGTGTTAGGTAGCAAAAGTATAAAGCTAAAATCCATAGCCCACATCTTCAGGATCTTCAGGGGCTAACAGTAGAAGTGGTGAATATAGACCACTGAGTGTATAGGAGAAATGGGAACGAGTAAAGAATGCCACTGGAGGACTGAGCAACATCTACAGTATTGGGGGACATGGCCAGGGACAAGGGGGAAGCTACAGAACATTTCCCAGGGAAGGAAATGTATAAGTAGGATTTTAAATAATAGGGACAAAGTGTGAACTAGACAAAATGAGTGTTAAAGGGAAGCCAAAGTACATCAGTAGGTGTTAGAAGGCAGGGCGAGAGACTGAGGACTCTGGAACAAAAAGTGATAGGAGGAGGGTAGGGCAGGGTGGCAGTGGTGTGCTTAAGCCACCTCTCAACACTGTGCACATCTCTTCCTAGTTTTTGTTCAGTGACAAAACTTGTTTCAATGATAACTTGAAAGAAATGTTTATGGTATTATATTCCAGAAACTGGCAAATACTACAAATTAGGATCTTCTACTATCCTTTCCCCAGAGTTCAACATTGACCAGCATAACCCTCGTCCAGAAAACAGTCAGCACCAATGTAAGAAATTCCTCAGATATGATAGTAAAGAGTGTAGACTTTACTCTGGGGAGTCTTCGCATTATTTCAAGGAATGCAGTTGTACAAACGAATTTGCTTTCGAGAAAGATTACTCAGTCTGTTTGGAAGACTGGTAGATTGGGTGGAGATGAAGACAGAGCCAGAGCCAGAGAGATCTAGTTTCATTTTATTGGCATCATTTTAAAATACACCAAAAAATAAAAATAAAAATTCCGGAATAATATAAAATTTTCTGTTTCTGCTTTGTTTATGTGAAAAAGGGGAGGAGACGTGACGATTTTTAAAGTTTGTATTTACTAGAAAGAAACTAGGAAAGAAAGGTTTTGTTTTCAAGGAAAAGGAGACAGAATGAGATTGTGCTAATGAAGAAAGCTGAGAGAGGCCAAATGATTCTTTGGAAATATTAACTTTCTTGATTAAATAGATGGTGATGGTGGTACTTACACCAGCAGTAGATAAGGTGCTTAGCAAAGTCTTAAATGAGGCTGGGGCACGGAATGAGAATGTCAACACGGGTTAATGAATGAGAGAGGTTGTGTAAACTATTACTTAATCCCAGCTGAGGGTTGCCAAGCCACTGGGGAACTGGGTTGAGGCTGATAGACAAGACCAACGTTAGAAGAAAACAGAGCATTAAGCAAACAATAGTTCCATTTGGGATTTACTTGCCATTCAGGGGGAAAAATGAAGGCCTTGCTAATGGCAGGAAAGGTAAATGAAGCTGTGCTGTCACCATTATTAAAGCAATTGTCTACCCACTCACGAGAGCAGGGATTTCATTATATATTGGCAGAGAAAGCAGAAAATGTGGCTTGACTGTTTCTTTGCTAGGTCTTGAAATTCCAGCATATATGGATAAGGCTCTGGGAGTTGTAACAGCTGGTACCAAAGCCCATGAGGACAAAAAAAGCACTTTAATACAAAATTTATATTTATTTATGAAAAGTTAGGTGTTTGGTTTCCAAACAGTTCATAATCTTTCTCTTTTCATGATTTCATCTGCATTCAGCTGGATTTTTATCTTATTATTAGGGTCATAGGACGGCCAACTGAATGTAGTCTACACCATGGTTACCTTAGGGCCCATGACAATTGTATTTTTTTTTTTAAATAAGGAATTTTGTTTTATTAGATACAGTGAAGAAGTCCTTTGTGTACATTTTTGTGTGTGTGTGTGATTTGCAACTATGCTTCTGATATTGAACTTTAAAATTTCAGTACTGAGGTATAGCATCTACAAAAAGCAAGTGGAGTTAGGAGAAGAAGCAAGAAGGCAATTATTGCACCATCATGTCACATGTCCATCTAAAAATACATAATTGATGTTTGTGCTTTCAAAAAGCATTTGATTCTAAAACGTATGACAGAAAATATAAAAATCATTGCCACAATTTACCATAATATCATTTTTAAAGCAGGTATGTTTTTTAGTGCCCTTTGTGCAAGTCAAAAACTTGTACTTTGACCTTCAACATGAAATACAAGTTCTACCAACTATTTTAGACTACCACTTACATATTACTCATCATTTTTGCAAACACTGACTAAAATCCTTATAATATTGGGGCAGTGCCAGAATTGATCTTGCATGCTATATGCCCAAATCTACTTGGAATCAATACTTTTCTAATTACCATTGTGAAAATGAGTGAGTTTAGTTGAAAATAAGAAACATTGCTCAATTTCTTTTTCCACATTGGCTTTAGATAAACCCAATGTGATTGGTGTTTTTCTAACTAGAAATAACTCTCAATTACTCTCACTAATACACTTACTGATTCTTGTTTACCATGATGTTGGAGCCACAAATAAGTTTATATTTAATGGATCATCAGATATCTTATATCCTATTATAAATTCCTCTTTATTTAATTCCTTTACTTAAGCCCTAGGATCACCTAATTTGACCTCATATTCACCTCTATTATTGCACTTTAGAGCATTTGCAGAGTCTTGGAGCTGCTCACGGTATTGAAAATATGAAGAAAAAGTGTCTCACTTTCCTATGATCTTTCCTGAGGTTTTGTATACTTCCTACACACATGCTACTCTCATAAACAATCTGCTACATTCAAGATTCTGGTCACTCTACTAGAAAATAAATAGTCCTCTCCCTGTAATTATAGCTTTCAGGAAGGGGCCAGCCAGTGACTTCCCTGACTTGTAGGTACAGAAGTAAGTCCTGAAGATTGAGTGCGTCCTATTCCCTTGGCAAACACGACTTTTCTTGGGCCAAACAAGTGAACGAAATGAACACAGAAAAGGTGAACAGCGTTTTTGATTCCTCACAGATATTTTAAGCCTGAATTTCAAATCCTCATGGTGTGTGAAGATAACAAAAACATGGCTATTTATAATCCATTCATAAAAATATATTCTCAAATGTTACCAAGAACTTTTATCCAAACCCTCTAACTTTGGGGACAGTCTCTGTTTACTGTGTAAATACAGAGATTTATCAAGTAAAATTGATGCTATTTGTTGTCTACGATCTGCAAAGCATATAAAGAGGGACAATGGGGCTTGATAAAATGCCTGCCCCCCGAGACCTCAAACATACTTAGATACCTACATTACTAAATATACAGAGATTGCCATGAAAGAGGGACAAAGTGTGTGTGCAGCTGAAGATGAAGGAACTCGCCTATGAATCACAACAATACAAGATGGTACACAGCTGGGGAGAACACGTGTTCATTCAGTAGGTGCTCATGAGATCCTCGTGAGTCCTGAGAGCTCCCGGTTCTCCTTTGGCCTCTAGGCCACATGATTCTCATGAGAAGGAAATGGACTAAAAATGGGTGCGATTGTGCAGCGTATGCTACTCAGACGCAGAAAGACGATGTGACTTGGGACCACCTCAGCTTCACATCCCTTGAGTTCTACTAACGTTTATAATGTTCATAGATTCGAAAGGGCCTATTCTGCATGTTCTTGACTTCCTGATCTTCGTCACAGAACGTACTGGTAACTGGCAATGGGACAATCCCTTCCACACCCAAGACAAACATGTTCCTTTAACAAACAGGGTCCTGAGAGTTGGCACAGAAGAAAGGAGAAGGAGACAAGGAAGAAAGAACTTATCCCAACAGTAGAAATATCTATTTTCAAAGCTGAGTAAGGTGGTGGGCTGTGAGAGCAAGTGAGAGTGAGCATGGCCCCAATTATGTCCTTAGCTTCTAGAAACCTACAATTACATCCTTCAGTCCACAATAAAGTAATCATTCACTTAGAAATCGAAGACAAGCAATGTTTACACATATTAACAATTGTGAGATTTTTGTGAGTACAAAATATTATGCTCTACTGTCCACACCCACTTAAAAAAGCTAACGATAAATGATTGTCCTTAAGGTATAAAACTCATGAGATAGGAAATGACTATTAGCATATTAGATACTTGCTATCTATTTGCTCATATACTGAAGACATACTGCTCGTTCTGAAATTTTAAGCTTCATCTAAAAGTTAATTTTCACCTCCTCAGGGCAATCTTTTGTGCCTGAACTACCAAATCTAGATATCCTTCTCATCAGTACTCATGGATGGTTCTTTCCCTCACAGCACATTTCACAAATTACCATGATGTATTTGTTGACTGGTGCAACTGATGGTTCACCTGTCCTTTCCTCAAGTCTACCTACTTCTTACACACAGGCACCACATGCAGCTGGCTCATCACGGTAAGACCCGCAGGGTCAGGCACCCAACAAATAGCTGTTGGATTTCTTGTTGAATCTTGCTTTTGTGAATAAATCCTTCCCTCTGTCTCTTGCTGAAAACGATGATTGCAGTATTTGGTCATTTTATACACTCAATAACATGGTAAGGCTTCTAGCACTTAGCTTAAACTAATAAGATGAAAGAACAAGGACATAATGTAATTAGCTTAAAATAAATGGAAAATACTGCACATTTTATTGTCAAGATCATTTTTAGAGATATTCATTTTTGCTATTGACTGCCACTGCATTAGTGCTTGTAATCTGCTTAGTGCATTAGCACTAAATACTATTGATTCACTTGGAGCTAACAGACCAATTTAATCTTTGCATTTTCCTTGTTTCCTAAGCATCATTTCACCTATAGTTTGGTTAGTAGGCTAGTTGCTAGATGCCAAGTGTTAATCAGATATTTTAAATTTAAAATGTCATTACAAAATTTAATATACAGATTTACACTTCTCTGGTACTCAAGACACAAATTCTAGCTAATCATGACTGATCTATATATTCTTAGATGACAACTCAGCAAACTTAATTTTTTTAAAATCAGCTCTAGAAAAGAATGCTTTATACACCAAAACTGACCTTAATTCACCCCATCTACCTATGGCACAATTTGAAGTATCACCTGCCATTTTAATGTTCTCTAATTGATAAACATTTTGGTGATTTACCCAAATAAGAAAAACTGAAGTCAAATGTTAGTCTGAATTTGAAATGCATCCTTTTGTTTTATAGTTATAATATTCATAAACCATTTCCCCTCATGTGTGAACATCAAGAGCAGTTAAAGCAACTTTTATTCTAGATTAGCACACACTTTTTGGACATTTTTCTTTCTTCTTGTTGAAGGAATGGAGAATATTTTTGGATTATCTATGGATTGACACACTTCATTGGCTCCAATGTTAGCCTAGGTCTAGGGTGAACCCTTCGCCAAGACAGAGCCTGGCTTTCAGAATAGGAAGTCAACATTTCTCAGTCAGTAATTCATATGCAAATGAACCTGCCTAGAACATTTTAGTTAGAAAAATATATCATTAGCAGATTGGAATGTATCCAGGATCCTAGAATCATTTATCACATTCACTATTAAAAACAACAACAACAACAACAAAATCAAGGGAGTTTTAATGACTTCAAGAGTAGCTAAGCCTTTGGTTTCATTTCTCTGATAAATGAGCACTGTTACAGCCCTTTCTGACCCTGGAGATGTGACTTACTGCACATATCTGGGCATTTAGTCATTCTAGACTCTGCGTGCCATGGAAGCAGTATCTGTGTCAATCTGTGAATAAGCAAAGGCAGAAATTCCTGCTGGGTCTTCTATCCAAATTCTGACAGATACTCATTTTTCTTATTAGAGTGAGGAGATAAGAATACAGGGTGGAATGGACACTGATAAGATAGAAGTCTAAAGTTAAGGGTGTAACACCCAAAATTTGAAATATTATGCTCAGTAAAAAATCCATTATTACTCAAGCAGGGTAATATTCTTATCAAAATGCAGGATCCTACATATGTCCAGAAATCTCTAATCATGAAGTACAGCAATGAAAATATATGTATCAGTGCTATGGCTTCAAAGTTTTATCAACATTTGGGTTTTTCAAAAGTCAGGATTCCTTCTTCTTGCATGAACTCCAAATTGTTTACTGAATCAATTTTACCAGATGAATCTCCATATAGAAATCAAGGTTTAAATCAAACACCGGCCATTTCACTTGTTTTAAAAGACATTAAGAGAATGAAGACAATCTAAAATGCAAGTGGCATAGTTAATTCTTATTCATCCACAGCAAAGGGAGAGACTATGAATCACATTATGAATCAACATAATCCACAGGTAAACTCCACTCACATTTTTAAAGTTTCAGCTTTAAGTGTCCTGTTGCTTTTAACTTATAAAAATATCATGCCTTTGCCTTTCCATCTTTCCCTGTGTAGACCTGAGAATGGGCCATGATATGGTTTAAAGAGGGGGTTAGCAAGAGGAGGGGAAAGGGCTAATGGCTCATTCTGTAACTGTTTACTAACACCCCGAGGGTGTGCCTGGTGTTAACAAACTTCTGGAAAGGAACTAATTTTAAATATCTCTTAATAAAACATGTCACTTTTAACATGGAGAATTCAAATAAATTAGGCGGCAGCAACTCCCTCAGACTGGTGGAGAATAGAATCTAGAAAAGGAAATCAAGGGGCTGGGGTTGTGGCACAGTGGTAGCGTGCTCGCCTAGCACGCGGGAGGCACTGGGTTCGATCCTCAGCACCACATAAAAATAAAATAAAGCTATTGTGTCCACCTACAATTAAAAAATAAATATTTAAAAAAAAAGAAAGGAAATCAAGTGAAAAATTAATAAATTTCTACTGAGATTTTTAAAAAGTGTATAAAATCCTTATACTGCAAGAGTTTTCTTTCTTGCAAATTTTCCTTTGGTAGCAATTACATTTGGCATATGGCCAAGATATTTAGTGTTAGGTTTGGAAGACTATCTAACATCAAGAATGAAGAATCCTAGCTGGGCGCGGTGGCTCACGCTTGTAATCCCAGCACTTAGGGAGGCTGAGACAGGAGAATTGCGAGTTCAAAGCCAGCCTCAGCAATGGCGAGGCACTAAGCAACTCAGTGAGACCCTGTCTCTACATAAAACATGAAATTGGGCTGGGGATGTGGCTCAGTGGTCAAGTGCCCCTGAGTTCAATCTCCAGTACCAAAAAAAGAATGAAGAATCCTCATAACACTTTTTCATATAGGATCACTTTTATTTCAGAGCATGGGAAGTTAAAAAAAAGAACAACTTTGTAATTTGATTTCACATTTTTCATCCCTAATACAAAATTCATTCTCTTAAGAGTGCTAGCTTGTTTAAATAAGGCATGCCAATTTATACCAGTATAATTACCTGGATATTATTTGTAACATTGACTTCCATACTCACGGTTCAAATGGTGTGAGAGATTATAGATATATGGCCTATAAAGAGTTATAAATCTTTGTTTATTTTATTAAATATTACGAGACATGCCCTGAGGATGACAGATCAATAATGGTCCTTGTGGTTTCCTGATGGAAGGCTGTAATTATTTTCTTCCATTACAACTTAAATGTAACTCAATTTAACTCATCTATCATCTTTATAATGCTAATAAAGAAACATCACTGTATGTTTAGCTTTCTGCCTATTCCTAATATTCCTTTTTTGCATCTTGTTTTGATTTTTGTTCTCATTCAAAATTGTTCTAATCACTCTGCTTGCTTGCTTTGATGGCTCTGAGCAGTGACCCTTTAACTTTGGCACTCAGGAACGGAGATGGAAAATTACTACCTTAAGTTTCCTTTATTTTGGGAAGCAGTTGGCTACTCTTTGAATCTGACTATAAATGATATTTAAAAACAAGGAAGCTTAACACAAACAACCTATGAGGCTGATTTTTTATAAAGCCGTATCATCCGCAAAAAAATTATCATGCAAAGTATGATCTTAGTCATGCAAAGTATAACTTATAGTACGTAAGCATAATACAGTAGTTGGAATTTTAAGTCAGGTTAAGAAGCAGAGCTTATGCCTTTTATCCTGACTACAGTACAATTTTGATTCAATTGTCTTTCTCTCAACTCTCTGTGCCCTTAAACCACCACCAACTCTCACCTTATCTTTTTGGTTTTGTTTTGTTTTGAAATATTAAATCTTAAGAGGCATTAACAAATTAAGCATTATGGAGGTGGGTCACTCAGTGATCCCCATTAGCAATGAAACCAGAAGAAGACTCTTCCAGAAAACACTATAAGCATTTGAATTTGTTTTACACAAGTATTCCTTAAAACAATGGCTGCTATTTTATTATGTGACTTTTTACAGACATTATGCACTTGTCCACACAAGAGAAGATGGGTTCAGAGAGCGTAAATAATGTTCTCATGGCCATCAAGGTAGAAAATGATGGGATACAGATGTGAACTCACACAACTGATGTCAGTTGCTTTCCATTAGGCCATGCTGAATCCCAAAGGCCTAAATTTATCATTACTTTATTGTGCCAGGTACTTTATATACAGTATCCCATATTTGCACAAGACCCTGTGAAATAGGTATTGTTATCTGAATATTACAAATCAGAGCTGGGCTCTAAAAGTTAAGTAATGTGGCAGAAGTCACAGAATGGGTATGCGATAAGCCAGGACTTACACCAGGTGTGTGTGGCATCACATGTTACATTTTCCCTGTTCAGTTGCTCCATCATTGGTCATTAAGATGACCTAGATGTTGGTACCCTAGATGTTGCTACATGTTTACTTTAGTTCTTTCAAATGCTGACATATAGATCAAAACTTTGATAATGGGATTGCAAGAAAAACAGTGCAATGTGTTAACTATTTTATTTCAAGAACCCCTTCTTATTTTAACTTTGATTAAAAATCTTTCAAAATGTATCATTCCACCTCTCTTAACAAATATACTATAACTTAGGGAACTGGATCATTGCCAATTCAGAGATTTAAAACAAATTCTATTCAATATTGATTCTCATTTGCAGGAGATGAGTTGATGTGTACTGATCTATTTTATTTTTCTGGGCTTGTCATGGAAATAAATCTCTTATAAGTGGCTGTTGGAGATTATAGTTAACATTAAGCAAATTAACAGAGTTTATTTTGTTTTGCTGTGTTTTTCCCCTGGTGCTGAGGATCAAAGCCAGGGGCCTGCACATACAGGGAAAGTGGTCTACCACTGAACTACACCTCCAGCTCTTAACTGAATTTTCAATACTATTGATCCCCAAACAGAAGATATGGAGTTTTTACTCTCTAAATTTGCGTCTTTACAAAGTTGATCTCCAAACAGAAGATATGGTTTACGCTCTAAATTTGGGTCTTTACAAAGTCTTCATATTATGAGGGCATTTTCTCAATAATATTTTGAATAATAATGTGCTGTTTAGTAAATATGCAGCTTCAGTCAATGCTAACATAGGATGTTTACAGAGACTCACTAAATGGATGAGTAAAAAAGACAGTATAGATATCTAGTGCTAATTTAGTAGTTTTTGTGGCATATAATTTCATAGTTCTCAGTGTTGGGAATCATTGTAAACGCACCCTTTAAGAATCACTTTCAAAAGCAACATAGAAAATGTTTACATCATGGGAATTAAGACTATATTCTTAGAAAATAACTGACAAAATTGACAGGACTGGTATCAACAGTCACCTGTAGCATGAGATAATAGCTTGAGATAAGTCCCTAGAAACAGCATCACTTGTGGAGATAAGAGTTTTGAAATGCAAATAATTTATAGGTGAAATGATGTGCCCTGGGAATTATAAGGTGACTCAAAAGAGGGCTTCTGTCATAGCTATAAGATGTGTATCAAGAGTTTACATAGACACGTTCATGAAATGAGAAGGCCCTGCCTTGGCACTCCTCTATGATCCTGGGATAGAAGCATACTTTGAACATGGCAAGAGGCTAGAGAAGGGCCAGAAAAGCCCTCTTATGGCTGTACTTTCATTGGAGACACAGTTTCCTAAAGCTGGTCCATAGTGCATACACATAGGTGTATTAGAGATGCATGTGTGTATCTTCCTGTATGTGTGTTAACAACAAACTACAATATGGCTGTCTATTCACCAAACTTCATATCAAAATAATAATCAGTTCCAGGAAATTATTAGAAAGGTTACCTGAGACCTAGTCAAGTTAATCTGCCAAGACAGAATGGAGTGATCTTACTGCTTAGACACTTTCTAGACAGGTTCAATCTTGTAAATCATTCTGTTTTTGTGTGATGTACGGCTCTTGTTGCCTACATTTTAAGATAGAGCTGGGAAATGATTATATGCTGATTATTGCAACATGCTGAGGTCTTTCTGTGAACCAGTTATATGAAAACAGAGGATGTGGATAGTCTCAGTCTCAGAAGAATTTTGATCTTTAGTAACCTGATAAGGTAAACAGGCAAATAAATAGAGGAGGTTTGAAGTATTTGTCTTTATGGAACTGAGCCAGTGCAAAAGTTGGCTTCCCTTGTAAGAAGACTATGTTGGCACGTTCCCCCTCGTTTCCCACAAGAATTTTTGTGATGGGAGTGATAATGGTTTCAGGTGTGGCTAGTGCATCTTGGGCATTTTTCCTGGGCAACAAAACTGACCTGAATTTCATTAGATAATCCCACTGTGTTGTTCCTGTTGGGACACGAAAAACATCAAAGGGGGAGGATAAAGTTCAGATGAGTTTTGAGAATTTGTAGAATTAATAAGTACTTTCACAACTGGGGACTGAAATGTACAAAATAAAACAAGATAATATATCACTATACCGTTGTGAATTCAAGTCCCTTTTTAATTTTTAACAGATTATGATTTAAACAGCAACATCATGTGCTATAGAGGCCCTGAAGGGACCTTTTAAACTTGTGTTTGTGAAGTATCTTATTGGATGCAGGAAAAGTGTTTTCTTTGCAGTGCTATTAATATTACACTTTTATTTCCTAATGCCATATTTCCAAAAGTCCTTTTGCTTTTTCTTTCATCCTTTTGTATTTCCTAGTGAAGACAAGGGGCAGCCTCATGAAGAAACCCATTGCTTCTTACAGTTTGCAAAATATATTAAACAGGTGCAGGGGAAATAAGTTTTAATTGGGATATGTAGGTATGCTATGCATATCGGTAAACTTTGGAGGGAAGAGGAAGGAAGTTTTGTCTTTACTTCACCAAAAGATGAATTAACTATCTCAGAAGTATTTTCCTAAGTTTCATAAAAGCCAACTAGAGTTTTCATCTAGGGAAGTATCCCAGATATTTCAGCAAAAGTCAACCAAATGTTTCTGAATTCATGTGCCCTTGATAGGCCTCAGCAAAATTCTGTACTTTCTCTCATTATGGACATAGTTAATGTTCTTCCTGATAACAATTATACCTTTATTTCTCAGGGTAAGTGAGACACATGTTTTTAAAGTCAGACTTGGCATAAGCTATACTATCAGTTCAATTATGATTGTAGGGGTCATTACATTCAAAGGCACAGTCAGGCCTATATTAGCAAATCTGTGTTCAGTACAAGAATGCCCAAAGCCACAGTGGACTTCCAGGTTGGTGCTCTTCCTCTAGCACCAAGTGATCAAATGACTAGCAAGAAAAATCCTAGATGTTGGGTTTTATTATATTTAAATAAAAATACCAAGACTTTCCCTAACATTTCCTGTGAAAATATCATTTCATATAAGTACAGATGATCATCAATGCAGAAGAATGTATTGCAGACATGCAAATTTCAAGTATGAAACATATTTTTCTTTTCATTATCACACTAACTTATTAAGATATGATTTTAGCTGTAAATCAAGATTTAACTTCCTGATTTTCTTGAGAAAAAAATATTTTGGATAAAGACCATTTACCAAGCACAGAAAAACCCTTGAGAACCTTTCCTAGGCTGATACTTATTCTGCTTTATACATCAGGATTTGTAAATGGGGAATCTGTGTGACTTACCCTATTAAAACAGTGCTCATGATTGGGTCCATAAAAATGCTGGAGACATCTCACATTGTTTTTGTTGACGATCTTGTTGAAGAATTCATTGACATATTTGATAGGGAATGCACAGACAGCTGATCGATTCATTGGTTCGGCAGAATCTGGCTTGCTCTGTGCGAACACCCCGTACAGAATGTCATCATTTAGGTTGGCTCCTATTTGCTTAGCAAGATGGGCCCCGGGCTTACTGACATATGCAGCTTGAAGGATATTAAATACCTCCTCCCTCGTGGATCTCTTTCTTCTCTTTTCCGTGAGAATACACTCCAGAGGCATTTCCATGTAGGAATGCAATCCAGAGTCCATGGAACAGAACCTGATTATTCTGGTGTGAAAAGTCTGAGCATTCAAAGTTTCCCTTTGGACTGTCAGAAAGTAAATAAAATGATTACTTTCAAAGGCATGGACATACTTGATGGGGTAAGAATCTTGGAATTCAGGTAAAACATCTATATAGGACTGGTCTGTCAAGAACTTAAAGCCATCTTGTGTTTCCTTTAGCCGTCTCACTGATATAGAATGCAACGAATGATCTGGAAGGTAAGAAGAATTTATGGTATTGCCCACAAAAAAGTTGATGAACCTCTCCTTTACAGAGAGGAGGACTTTGGCTCCCAGGGGGCTCACCACACAGTCAGGACACTGTCCTGGCTCTTCGTCCGCCTGTGGGGAGAACATGCAATGGACCTCCCGCTGTATGTCAGCAGTATTATGGGGTGGAAAGACGTGTCGCTGGCAGGTCCCTCTGTTGACACTGCCGCAGCTAATGAGTTGGTCGTCATAGTACGTGTCCACGAGCAGGGCCATGTTGACATTATCTTTCCAAACGCCCCCTGACAGATTGGCTTTGCTGCTGCAGTCCTGGCATGGAAGACAATCAGGGTGTTCCAGCACGGGCCCAGTTTTGTACTCCGCCACCTTCTGAAGGTCCTTGTCATTTAAGACGTAAATGTAGTTAGTGGCACCGAGGTAAATGTGATGCTCATACAGAACGACATTCTGGATGGGCGTTTCTGCGGTGAAGTTGGGAAGCTGATAGTTCACGTTCACATTCATCTCCGACTTCACTAGTGCTTCTTTACACTCCCCATGGCTCCTCTGCACCCAGGTAAACAGCAGCACAAGGATGCCAGGTGCAAGCACAGCGGGGACCTTCATTGTGTGAAGCTGATCTGCCAAAACACGTTCAAGGCAAGAAGTGGTTTAGTTGTCATTAGGGACAGAGAAAAAAAAAATTGAAAAAGAACTATCCCAGTTAAACTCTCCGAAATAACACTTCCTAACTGGAAATCGCACATAAAATGAAAACAGAAAACTTGAGCGAGTTGCACATAAAGATGCATTGCGTGGCTGGACATGACTCCACATAGTTTAATTTTGGAAGTCAAGCCATGAACGAGTAATTTTAGAGAACCATTTGAGATGCAAACAATGTTCTGTATTAAAGTCCACACAACGACTAAGTGAGACTCATTCAGCAGTGAAATAAGAAACACAGCATATTTCTTTCTTAACCCCTTGCTGGGTGTTTAATGTGGTTTCCTATCTGTGGCTAATGACTAGGTTGATATTTAAACTTTCTTGGGTAGTCAAGTAAAGGAACTGTGGTTCAGATTCATTTATTCTAGAAATCACAGCAGGCATTGTTTCCTTGGGAGCATGTAGAATTACTAGGCTAAATTTAGCTTCCTTTTGCAAGAAAACAATCATAAATTCTAGAAGCAATATGATCACATGCTGTTTATAGGATTTTGTGTGCAGAGGAAAGGTATGGTTAAAATTTGGCTATACTTAACCTATTGTTTCAGACGGACAAATGCTTAATGTACGATCACTGGGAACATAAAAGCAGCAGGCTGAAATTGTATAAAATAAAATATAATCTTCAGAACTAAAGTCCTAGAATTATTTCTCAGGGAAAAACAGCATATTGTTCATTACCAAGTCAAAAAGCTATTTACTAAAAAGAACATGATTTTAACATTCCATTGTATGCACACAGGCAATATTTCTTCCAGGAAGCATGAATGGATTCATTTCTCAGTTTTTAAAGACTTAGGTGCATGAGTTCTAGGCATGTGAGTTCTACTTGCAATAGCTATAAGCAGAGACCTCAGAACAGGAGAAACTAAATAGCTGTTACTTTCCTTAAAGAGCATAATTCTGACAGGAGAAAGGGAGCCTCTAAAAAAGTACTAGGCATTATGTCTATGCCAAAGACTAATTTTGTGGTCTATAAAACCACAACAGAATTAACTGAGCAGCTAGTATGCGTGCTCTGTGCTTGTATTATGGGGAATAGACTATGGCCATTGACTTTGAGTGAACCTAAAAATTAGTTAAGCAATAACATACACCTGCTGATAACTATACTACATAGTACTCTAATACCCCACATAGCACAAATCAAAAGCTACAAGCATGTAGGATTAGGATTATGAGAAATAGGGAAAAGTTCATTATGTTGTAAGGTCCAGCAAAGACAATGTCTATTTGGCTCATTACTATATCCCTAGTACCTGGTACAGAGCCTGGAACACCACTGATGTTAAGTACATGTTAAATGTAAGTGAGCAAAAAAATTAAGCAATAAGTTCAAAGTCATGTACCAGGTTAAGGGTAGTAGCCAGAACTTGAATTCACATCTTTCTGACTCCAAAATCAAAGATACTTTTATTCTACTAAATTTCTAAGAATTGGGGAATATCATTAAGAGGTAATGGACAAGCCGGGCGTGGTAGTGCAAGCCTGTAATCCCAGCACTTAGGGAGGCTGAGACAGGAGAATCGCGAGTTTAAAGCCAGTCTCAGCAGCAGTGAGGCACTAAGCAACTCAGTGAGACCCTGTCTCTACATAAAACACAAAATAGGGCTGGGGATGCAGCTCAATGGTCGAGTGCCCCTGAGTTCAATCTCCAGTACCAAAAAAAAAAGAGGTAATGGACAGCTACCAAAGGGATCTGAGCTGGGAAGTCCTAACAAGGTTTAACTCTAGGAAGACTGATCTGGAGGCAAGGGGATTTGAGCAGGGAGAAATCTGTAATGGGAAGACCAGTCGACTGGCAATTGTTACGGATAATTAGATAATAAGGGTTGGACCAAGATGGAGGCCCAAAGAATAGAAAGAAGTATTGAATGAGACATATATCAGAATAAATAAGTTTGGACACCTAACTGGGTAGAGTACAAAAGAGAAGGCAAAGATGATTGGTAGTCATCTGGGCAACAGTGGAGCAAGTTACAAAATTATGGTAGTCACCAATAGGAAGTCAGGCTAAAGATACGGATTTTAAACGTGTTGAATTTGATATGCTAGTGGGAAATGAGTCAATGTTCTACTACAGGAATGACTAGTAGATTTCACATTATTCATGAGGAGGCAGCTGCCTGGAATAAATAAATAATGAAAATTTTAACCAGAAAGAGCATGTGTGCCAAGGACTAGAGGTGTAAAAAATGAAAAGGATTCTGAGAGAAGCTGTCCTTACTGGGAAAGGGACATGACTTGGGGGACAATACCTGTTCTGTGTGAGATAGTGGCAAGTGGAAGCATGAGAGCCAGGTATTCACCTTTGCTGCACCAGAAGGAATGAACAATCCTAAGTCCATCTTGGTGGAATAGTTGGGACTCTCATTGGAATAGAAAAAAAAAAAACTTTGCACATGTCTGCATACAGGTGATGGTTAAAAACAAAAGTGGGTATATTCACGGAGGACTAGGTGAAAGAAGAGTCATTAAATGAACTAAATCTTGGGGCAAACCAACTTCCCATTAGTGAAGGAGTCAAAAAAGGTTAAAGTCTTCAAGACAAGGAAAGCCGAAATTGCACATTGTCACAGAAGCCACATGAAGGTCTCAGGAAGGAGAATGTGGTCCACATAGAAGCTCTTTGTTGATTTTCAGAGTAGTTTTAATGGACTCAATAATGGTGTGCAAGGTAATGTGTGATGAGGAAGTAGAATGTTTATCAAAGGAAGAACAAGCAGAAGCCATTAACAGGGTCAAGCGGAGTTTATTCTTAAATTGTAGGAAAGACATAGGCTTATTTGTAGGACTTCCCTTTCTTCTACTAATGTTGGTTTGCTGTTTGGAAGACATGGTGCCCTTCCCCATGAAGCTCACAGTCACTTGGTGGAGCAGGGGGATAACAGTTATGGGAATGTCTAGGAAGACGGACAATCCAGATAGGATATGATACTACAGCTGAGTGTTCAAGGAGGGTACACAGGGAAAATTTCTAGTGGGCAGAGCAGGTGGTGCAAAGACACAGAGGCAGTGGAGAGCATATGGGATGGGCAGGAGAGCGGCAGGTAGTGGAGCCTGGAGAACTGGGGACCAGAGACAAACGAGAGAAAATTGTTGGAGCAATATTCTGAAGGAGAAAAGGAGGCCCTCCTAAGGTCACTAGAACATAAGAGAGGTCATTCTTTCTGAGACAGCAGGAGAGGATGAGTAGTCAGATGAACATACAGGGACAGGAGATATGACCTCAATATAAAAAAAATTGAGGGACAAGTGATATGACCTCAATATTTAAAAAATAAATCAGTACACGATCATTTGCTGAAAGCAATGGACACAAAGGAGGGATTAGTGACTTCGGGGTGGAGGAAGAGGTTTAAGTTAACTACATCAGAGTATGCAAACTGCGGTCAGCAAAGAATAAATAAAACGGTAGCTCTATGGGCTCCTTTCAGATAAGACATGATGTGCTGTGACTTCCTCTTCACATTCATGAAAGATGCACAAGTCAAGGACACAATGTCCTTCAGCATCCAAGCAACGGATTCTGATTGAGGATATAGGTTCTGAAGAACAAGCAAAGTTAGAAAACTGCAGTTGGACCAGAGAGCAAGGCAAAATTTCAGTAAGGTAAAGGATTGGAATGTAATAATAAAAAATAACAATCATGGGGCTGGGGTTATGGCTCAGCGGTTGAGCGCTTGCCTCACATACGTGAGGCACTGGGTTCTATCCTCAGCACCACATAAAATAAATAAAGGTATTGTGTTCATCTACAACTAAAAAAACCCCAAAATATTAAAAAAAAAAAAACAATCACATGCACAGAGCGCTTACCATGTGCCAGGCATTCTGCTAAACTCTCTGAGTTACTCTTCAAAAATCCCTGTGAAGAAGGAAGTATTCTCTTCTGAGTGAGCACACTTGTCAGAAGTCACACAATTAGATCCAGGTTTAGATTCCATCTAACAGACAGGAATCCATCCACCCTCTTCAGTGCTTTAAAACCGAAGCAGCTTCCTGAGCTCTCCCGGAAGCTCAGTGGAACAGAAGTCAGACAGCCCTTGGCCCTCGGCTGGGGCCCTTCCCTCTCCAGCTCTATGCCTTCAGGCCATTCGCCCACCTCCTAGTCCCAGGGTCCAACATTCTCACAAGATTGCTTTTAAATATCAAAAAGGGGTATCACCTCTGAAAGTACTTCAATCATTATAAAACGTATATAAATGTAGGGACTTATACATGCTATTTTTTTTTACATATAATTGTTTTGAAAGGTACTAGACAATTTTTGGTGCTGGTAAGGAAAATAAAGAAGAAAAGAAGTTAGGGACAAGTTGATCTCTTAATGTAGTGTATATTATGTGAAAAATTAAATGTTCTCAATATGGTATTATCAATATATCTCTCAAAATTGGGAACTAATAAATAACTTCTTACCATATTTTCTCTAGAAAATATAATAAAAGAAAATAAAAGAACGATTCCAGCCAAAAGGAAGAAAAACATTATGACCAATTTGCATGTTAATTATTGACCATTAATATAGAAGAGAATGTGAATGACTTCTTTCTTTCTCCTCTAGGTCTTTTAAAGGAATTTCAAAATCCACTTTAAAAAAATCTGAGGTATTAATTATTATTTATATTAGGTTTAAAATAAGATTCGTATCTTAAGGTCGGTACATAAGTCACTCACTGCACTAAACCTCAATTAGCTAGAATGCAGGTGAAAGTACTAGTGGGCTTTTTGTCATCTCCCTTGGTGAGAAGGCAAAGCCTTAGAAAACCAGTAGGAAAGAAGGATTCTTTTCTGAAAAAAGCTTTCAGAAAACACACTGGAGTTAGTGCCCTGTTCTCCTATACTTTCTTTTCATTCTGTCCTAACAGTGATGCCATTTTTCATACTAAGAAAGATTAAAATTACTTAACCTTAATTAACAAAAAAAGTAGGACGAGGGCCCATTACCAACAACAGGGCTTTTATTAAAATATGGGTTTCTGTTTAAACTTCAGATGTGAGAGAACTTAATCACCTAGAATGCTGGTTGGTTTTTTTTTTTTTTTTTTTTTTGACTATTTTGTTAATTAAGGCCCTTCCTTATTAATAAAGGTATGTGTAGGTCAGACTAGATCTCTAGGAAATGTTTGTGTCCTTCCTAAGGGGTGGAGAGAGACTTTGTTGCTGAGCTGGGTACTCTGATGATACTGACAGGTCACTGAGTGATAGCTGAGGGGTCAAGGGCAGACTGTGGAGCCAGGCTACAGGGTTTGAAACCATCCACTCATTGTATGGCCTTGGGTAAGTAACTCTGGGCCTCTGTTTTCTCTTCTGAGGTATGGGTGTGACTATGGTACCTTCCTCCCTTCTGTGAGGGTTACTCTGTGGATTCAATGAGTTCATGCATGGAAACCACTAAGAATAAATAATGCCCGACACACAGTAGGTCACCAAATGTTCTCTAGTACTACTGTTTGTTCATTTGCCCAACAAACACTGCTGAGCATCTATAATATGCCAGATACTGGAATGCCAAAGAAACAATTTCCAATTGTCAGTGAGACCTCAGATAAACACACCCCAGTTTAAATTCAATGTGGGAAGGCCTCAGCAGGAAACTTAAGCAAGCTAGAGGAGTTAAGTGGGTTTTCCAATCAACCAATCACAGTCCTTTCCTCATAATGCATTCACAATCTTGAGGTGAAGCACTGGAGAACATGTAGTTGCAGCACTGAGGCTAATTAGTTGTGTGACCCAAAGCACAATTTCTCTGGCATCATCTGCTTTCCAATTTTCAAAATCATGGTGTTGAACTAGTCATCTGCCTAAGTTCTCTTGAAGTGGATCTTGAAAACTATTTGTGCATGTCTTCTCAACTCGCATGTTATGGTTTGGATCTGGACTGTCCCCCAGAGTTCCTCAAAGTATTGAAGGCTTGGTCCCCAATGCAGCAAGGTTCAGATGTGGGGCTTTTGAGAAGTGATGGGCTCTGAACTCATGAGTGGATTAATCCATCAATAACTGAATGGACTACCAGGAGGTGGTGGTAAGTGTATGCAGTAAGGCATGGTTGGAGGATGTTGGTCTCTGGGGGCATGCCCTGGAAGGGTATTTCTTGTACCAGGTCCCTTCCTCTCTAGCTTTCTGCTTCCTGGCTATCTTGAGCTGAGCAGCTTTCCTCTGCCATGACCTTCTACCACGATGTTCTGCCCAACGTAATGGAGCTGGCTGACTATGGACTGAAACCTCTGAAACCATGAGCCACATGAGCCATCTGAGTTGATTTTCTCAGATATTTGTCACAGCAATGAAAGACTGAGTAACCCATCATATTGTAATGACATCATCTTGGTAGCTTGAAATCAGCCATGGTGGGAACATCCACACCATAGAAACTGACAAACACCACGTATTAGGACTTTTTTTTTCTCCCCTGAAGAGATGACTTTGAAATATGTATTAGCATTCCTGGGTTCAACTAATGAACTCCAAAGTATCTTCCAACTCTAATAATTTTTATCTTTGAGACTGTTTTTCTACAATTACATGTTACTCCAGTGCCATCCGCTTGGCAAACATCATCCTCTGTTCCTCATTTAGGTGCCAGATCTGGCTGTGCAAGCAATTTTAATATTTATATTGGCAATGACTCCAGAAATACATTCACTTCATATATTTTTGTCTGATAAACTTATTTCTGTGATGTGCCTGAATCAGGCTTTCAATGTAGAATGTCTTTTTACTGCTTCTGTTTGTCTCTTTTTTTCCTTCTGAAATAGTACTAGCCATTTAACCAACTTTGAATTCCTTACTAAACGGAACATGTAAAGATGATTCAAACAGACTGACTAATTCATTCTCTTAAAATGTTCTGCACATATCAGGTGAAACTGAATCACTCATAAAACATTCCTTTATTTCTTTTCAGTTGATAGTTAAAATAATCTCACTGACAAAACATTTCCTGGGAGTGATCATCTCAACGGCACCCTAGCCATTAAACTTTTGGCATTTAGGAGTATTTCCTTCTACAAAGATTATTCTAGAAGCTATGAATTTCAGCATAGCCTAACCTTCAAACCAGCCACTCAACCATCTGCCATCTATCTACTTGTAGTTTTCTCATTAAACTAGCTTACAGTGGTCTGTTCATTCCCCAGAAGTCTTGCACTGCATTTAAGACACTAAGTACTTTACTGAGGAACTACTTGTGCCTATCAATACTTTCATGATCACTTTCACCATCCATGAAAACATGGTGCAAAGTAGATGTATGTCATATTTGAGTACTGATTCCTCAGAAGAAAACACAGCATGATAAAATAAATTTTTTAAGAGGGAGACTTTCTAAATTTTGAAGAAAGTAACTTTACTTTCTTTAGAAATTGATTTTTTTTAGAAACCATAATATATAACTATGTAGAAAGCATTTTATAGTTTATAAAACACTGCCAGTTCCATAATCTCTTCTAATCATTTTAGGGTGAGCATTAGTCTTATGTTTTCAGATGACAAAACTGAGGTTCAAAAAGGACAAAAATATTAGCTAAAATGTACTAAACTTGCAGTTCTCAGTATTTCTCATTTTTAAAAAATATATGATGGTTATTTGAACTGTTTTAATTATTTGCATTTCCTAGAAACAGTTTTCTTCAAAAGGCACAGTATTTTAGTGAATATCTATTTTTACCTGCTCAGCGCTGTCCCTTCCATTGGCAACTCTTGGAAATCCTCCTTCTTCTGTCTATGGTACTGTCAATCAATCACATGGCCTACCTCCAACCACAGGTTAAGCTTGCAAACCAGGCTTGCCTTTCAATGAGCTGTATTCTCTTGATGCTTCTTGGAGAGGTGAACACATGACCAAAGCAAGGCCAATCAGTTTAATTTTGGGGATTTAATATGGATCCTGGGAAAGGACCTCTCTCCATCAGAGATCACAAGCAGAAAAGATGATGTGACCCTGGAGAGTCTGGAATGTCTTTGCCACTCTGTGGAGAAAGTCTGCCTGTGTATGAAACTGATGCAAGCAGCGGGAGAGCTAGACATGGAGAGAGACAGGCTCCTGATGCTATTGTTTGAGCATCCATATCCAACCATGTCTTAAGCTAATAGCAGCCAGTAAAATTTCTTCTTCTTTCTTTTTTTTATCAACAGTTTCACAATGATTCTTTTATTCCTTGTCTCTCAAAAGTCCTCAGCAAACAAAATTAGGAGAAAATATCACAAACTTGAGAGTTTAAACACAAAGTTGAGTGTGTAAAAGCAATTTAATGTAAAATATTCAAGTAACTGGGACAAAAGTGGTTTCTTTACTTACTTGAAAAATTAAATATTTCACTTTGCTCTTGGGAATCTATCAGCTAGGATTTCTGAGGTGGTATACTGATCTTTTCCTACTACATAATTTCAAAGTCTTCTATAATATTTATATAACATAATTTCAAGATGAAAATAATGTATCTAAGTGAAGAGTCAAGATATAAAAAGTAGAAAATATTTCAATACTGCTTTTAAGTGTATAAAACAGATTTATGATGATGGAAAAGAAAAATGGCTGAGGCTCCATAATAAGGAAATTGCAGCCATAAAAACAGTCATGGCTAAATCTCCAGGAAGATTTGCCAGAGTGAAATCCTAAGGAAAATTTCTAGCTCTCTCTACACTTATATTATTTCCATTAGCTTTAAAAATGGGGCCATAAAAACAAAGTTATAGAAAAAAAGATTCCAATAGGAGATTTCTGATGACATTTAAAGTACTGTATTTATAAACACTCATTACTTCTGAAGTCATATTACATTATATCACACAAATTAATCAGATATTTGTAAGCACCCATTATGTGCCATGCACTAGTTTATATTGCGAATTTCTGCCTACAAAGAGTGCACAGTCCATTGATTTAGAGACAGAAGGATAAACTCTACAATCTAAATCTGTAGCCTAAATTGAAAAGTGAATATAATGACAAGATTGCTCAGAAAGCAAATATTAAAACGTGTTTTGCTGAATGTTTCATTTTTTCGCCTAAAGATTTAACACTATTATGATCATCAAAAGAGCCTAAGTTGACTTTAGAAAGACAGAACAATATATTGTTTCAAAACTTTTTTCTAATGCAACCAGACAGTACCTTGACAATGATTTCTAACAGTGAGTCAAGGGCACAAAGGAATCTTCAGGACTTCTGGCACATCCACATTTAAATGATCCAAAACCTGTGAGCTTAACAACATGTTTTATAACATTCTTCCCAAGAGCTCATGAGAAAGTAGGGCTTCGGGGTGAGATGTGAGTCTGGCTATTGACTCACATTTCATATTGCCATTTTCATACCTTCTATGTCTGAGAGTCAGTTTTTTTCATCCACACTTTGTGGGCTCACCAAGAGGTTAGAGATAAATTACGAGAGACACTGGCAATCCATTTCTGCAGCACATACTGGGCATTTGATAAACACAGCGTCTATGTATCCTGAGTTGTGTTTTAGCCAGTTTTTACCTGCCTTCAACAAAAATGAGAAAGTGGGCCAGTGCCCAGGGTGAGACCACTCCATACACCTGCTGATTGCTTCTTCACCTTTCTGCTCCTATTGACAGTTGAAATAGCGTCACC
>CM053407.1:32166016-32198472 GCA_028644305.1 Xerus rutilus
CCCTAACCACAGACAAAATATAAATCCAAAGGGTGTGTCCCTATTGATCTGCTTCCTCCAGCCACACCCCATCTTCCTACAGTTACCACCCAGTTAATCACTACCAGGGGATTAATGCACTGATTAGGTTAAGGCATACATAACTCAATCATTTCACCTCTAAGCTTTCTTGCATTGTCTCACACATGAGCTTTTGGGGGACACCTAATATCTAAACTCTAATAGTGACTGACAGGTGAGATCAGAGAGGACAAAGAGTCACAGTGTGCAGGGTCCTGTAGGCCACTATGAGATTCAGGCTTTTGTTAGCATGAATTGGGGAGTCCACGCAGAGTCTTGAAGAAGGGAATGACTATGTTTGAATGCAATCACTTTGACCATGTATGAGAAAAGGCTGCTGGTGGCAGGGGGGTAGGAGAGGGCAAATGTGAAATAGCAAGGCCAGCTGGCAGTCTTCTGAGGCAGCCCAGGTGAGCGGTGGTCATGGCCTGAGATAGGAAGGAAGGGGTGAGTGATAAGAACTGGCTGAATTCTGGTTATATTTTGAAGATAGAGCTCACAGGATTTTCTGATGACTTGGATACAAGCTGTGAGGGGGGAAAAAAAAGAGCTAAGAATACTCCAAGGATTTTAGATTTCATAACAGGAAGAATGACTTTGCCAGTTATTGGCATGGAGAAGCTGGTGCATAGAGCAATCAGTAGGGTTTGAGAAGACTGAGGGTTTGGTGGGCTGAGTGACACCAGTTTAATTTTCTTCACTGTTGAGATACTGTTTTAGCAACCAAGTGGAGATGCTGGCATGGAGTGGTATGTGAAAGTCTTATAGTCAAGGAAAAGAGTCTGGTCTAGTGATTTAAATTTAAAAAATTGTCAACGTAGAGATGATAAAAAGTCCTGTGACTGGATGAGACCGCCAGAGAAAATGTGGAGAATGAAAGAGGAGAACTCAGTTCTGGGGCCACCAAAGCTGGAGAGAAGGGGATGAGACACAGAAGGAGCCTCTGGATATCCTTCTGGCACCTCCATCTACAATCGTGAAACCTGCTCTTCCACTCTGTATCCTATCTCAGCACCTGTTGTGGTTTGAATCTGGAATGTCCTCCAAAGTGTCATGTGTTCAGAGCTGGGGTTTTGGGGAAGTGACTGCATCATAAGAGCTCTAACCTCCTAGGTGAACTAATACACTGACAGCTGAATGAGACACAGGAAGGCAATACTAGTCGGAGGAAAGCCACTGGGGGCATGCCTTGAAAGGGTTTATCTTCTCTCTGTTTTCCATTGGCTGCTAGGAACTAGTCTGCTTTTCTCTGCCACATCTTTCTGCCATTATTTTCTGCCTCACCTTAGTCCCAGAGTAATGGTGCTGGCCAACTATGGACCCAATCCTCTACAACCATAAACCAAAGTAAATCTCTCCCTCTAAGTTGTTCATGCTAGGTATTTTGGTCACAGTGACAAAAAGCCAATTAATGCAGTGCTTAACATTTCTCAAATTTCCAGGATATCTTCCTTGACTCCCACCTCCAGGTGTTTGAGACCTGTCCATTTGCTTCCATTTCCATCATTCACATGGAATGTGTCACATTCCACGCAGTGTCACATCTGTCAACAACTTAACTGGCCTTCTTTCTCTACTTTTGCCTTGATAATGTACCAGAGACATACAATATGTAATTTCTCTGTGAAACAAAAGGTCAGCTCCTCAAACAGAGCTTAAAAGCCATGCTTGACTCAGCTTCTGCCTGACTCTCCAGTCTCACCTCTTGCCATTGCCCTACTAGTCACCCTGGCCTCTTCCAGTTCTTGAGAATTGCCACATGCTCTTACACTCTGTCAACACATGGAGATCTCTTGTTATGGAACACTTTTGTCTTCACTTCCAGCTGGAGAACCTTCAGTCTCTTTCAAGTTTCACCTTAGGTAACACTTCTTCTGGGAAGCCTTCTCTGATCTACTCTCATTTTCTAATATGGGAACAGGAAAGTTCCATGTGCTTATCATCTGATCACATCTGTCTTCCCCTGATCTAGCCTTTGTCTCACTGTAATTTATTTATTTGTCTCCCACTAGACCACGAGCTAAGCCTCTATGTTACTGTCATTATGTGATACTTGGTAAGCATTTGTCAAATGAACAGATAACGAAATGAATTCATATATGAAAGAATGATCCTGAACAAAAATTTTGGCTATGTAAATAAAAAAAAAAAAGTGTATGTGGCAATGATTCAACATGGATTTGGATTATAGGAAGGACTGAGGTGTCAAGGAAGGCTCGAAAATGTTTGTATTGGCTGTCGTAACCAAGGTAAGGAGAATAGGAAGAGGAAAGTTTGGGGGCAAAAGTAATTAGTTTAGTTAATAACTCTAAGGTATCTGTTTTAGTCATTTAAGTAGCAGTGTCTATAAAGTAAATAACAACCTAAGGATGGTGATCTATGCAAAAGAGGAAGCAAAGATAACAATTTGGGATTCATAAGTCCATGAGTGTATTTGAAGTCATTGAAGTAAGTGAGATCGACCATGGATATGTTCAATAAGTGAAAAGGAAGAACTCAGATGGAATCCTAGGAAGATCAGAATCTAAACTTTATACATCCATCATGTGAGAATCCAGAACTCAAAATGCTCCAAACTTTGAAATCTTTTGAATGCCGAAACACTCAAAGAGTTCTGAATTTCAGAGCATTTTGGATTTTGGATTTCGGGATTGGGATTGTTCAACTGGTAAAGTCTATGCAAATATTTCCAAATCTGAAAAATCTGGAAATCAGAAACACTTCTGGTCCCAAGTATTTCATATAAGGTACATTCAACCTGTATTCTAAAAGGTAAACAGAAACATGGTAGGCAAAGAAAATGTACAGCAGTAAGAGGAAAAGTTTGATTGTATTTTTAAAAAATAAAGAACTTTTAGGAAGGGAACATTAAGAAATATAGTGTGGAATACAGTATGTTCCACAGAAGAGTCAAGTTAGATAAAAACAGATGTCCATTAGATTTAGCAATGTGGAGAATACTGGGGATTAGTGAGGAGGCTTTTCTGGATGTACAAAAGAGACTGCTTGAGTTAAACAAGTTAAGCAATGAGTGGGAATAACGAAATTAGAGAAAGTAGGTTAGAAATTTATTTTCAAGAATTTTTTCTTAAAAGGATAAGAGAAATAGGAGTGACTACTTAGGTAATTGTATGTTGAAGATCCTATCAGCAAGCCTTACATTTGTGCTTTACTTGTTTTTTAAAGCAGCAGCAAATTGTGTAAAAGAGCTTATGAATAATGGCCAAGGAAACTCGAAAGCTGGGAGGGGTGGGTATGGAGGGCAGGAGAGATGAAGCAAAGTGACCAAAGATGTGGGGGAAAATAGGACCAGGACCACAGGTTGAAAAGCCCATTTCATTCTTTGAGATGGAAGCAAGGAGGTAATCATGGATGACATGGAAACCATCTGAGCTTCTGTTACTTTCTAAATACGAGAGAGCTTACACTGAAAATAAAGGGAGCCAAAGAGATCTGAAAGCTTTGGAAAATAGTGTCTGCAATCCCTGCAGTGAGTCTAGGGGAAAATGGGACTAGGCACAAACCTGGTTCACCAGTAAGAGAAGTAGGTACAATGGATTGGTTAAAGTGACTAAAAAATGAACAAAAATTTGCTTTAACAATCCTTATCTGAATGCACAATGACCTTTCCTATTGAGTATATACATAGTCAGCTAAGAGACTTGGGAATTAAATGGTTACATGATTATGATCTAGGTAGTAAATTCCTTGTAATGTTTACATAATTCATCAGATCTATGGGCCTTTATTAACAGGAAATGCCAGCATTTGATTATTTTTATTTCAAAACCAGTTTTATTGAAATCTGAAAGGAATAACTTCTAGGAAAAGAAAACATATTGAAACAGATACTGTGCTCTCTTTTCAATAATGACAACAGTCTAAAGATGTTTAAGAAATGAATCAGATATAATGATCATCTATCTATGAAAATTAAAACTCCATTTAGGAATTGTGGGAGAGCCTTCGTCCTGAATACCAACCAGTCTAGTTATTCATCTAGAATCTTTAATAACATTTGGAAAGTAATTAATCAACTTATGACATAGATTCAAGGGCTGTCACCTTTCATTGTCATTAATGAAACTGTCTGGGGTTTTATCTGCACTTTTCTGGTGATTTAAAGAACTTTATTTTATTTTTTTTGGTAAGATCTTTGAAGACCAGAAGAAAGTCTAAAATCCCTGGGCCTTGATGTACAGATTTCAACGAACAATCCAAGTAATGTGTTAATGAGACCAAAATAAAATTTAGAAGTCTCTCAATTTTAAAAAGATGGAAAGAGAATTTTTCAAAAGTCCAAAATGCATATTCATTTCTGTTAGAAAACTTTTTTTTCTGTCAACAATCTCTGCTTTGGCTGCTTTTTCATGTCATTCAAAAAACTTTAAATATTGTACTATTTGATGCTCATTAAAAAACAATAATAGCTAAGGTAATATTTTAAACTCAAAGGTTTACCCAGGTCCTAAGTGGATTTTATTTGTTTGCTTGGTCCTAACTAGATAGTGGTTAGCCCCTGGGCTGTAGCCTCTGGCTGCAATGGGAGGAATTCTGCCTGAATGTGAAGCCACAGTTAATGGCTGCTCACCTAAGGGGGCTTTTAAAAGACAGACAAAGAAGGCAGACCCTGATATGAGCTTTCCTCGAGTCTTTAGATCACCATCTGAATTTGTGGTTAGAATATGAACATGGCATTCCTATATATGCTCTAGTGTGAACTTTGTATACTCAAGGCCCAAAGAAATGGCCTCAAGATAATATCTTTAAGGAATGTTAGTTCACATCCCCCCAGGTGATATCTCTATGGAAACTGATTATGGATATGATGTTTATGGGTCATAAGTTTGGATCCCTTCAGTAATTAATACTTTATAATGAGGAAATAGGCTAAAATTTTAGTCATGAAAATGATGTAAAAATTTATAAACCTGTTTGATTTTTCTTTTAATATTATGACTTCCTTATATTAAAGATTTAATTTTATATATAGTCCATGAAAGTAGATAATAGAGTACTTGGGATATACCACTGACTTTTAGCTATTTATGCTTCGGGTTTGTACTTATGCTATTCTTACTAGTAGCTAAGGGTAGGACACACTACAATGTTTAATTTAGGACTGAAAAGATTGAATTAGCATTGTGCTACTACAGTGAAATACCTGTAGCAGCTAATTCCATAGAGAAAAACTGACTTAGCTCACAGTTTTGGGTTCAAGGGCAAGGTGCCTGCACTGGCTCAGTTCTGGCGAGACCTCATGGTGAATGGTGGATGGCAGTGTTGAGAGTATGTGTCCCAGTGAGTGCTCACATGGAGTCAGGAGCCAAAGACCCTGGAGTCCTGCAATCCCTTCTAAAGACATGACCCTGCAACCTGTGGATCTCCCACTGGGACGCACCTCTTAGCAGTCCACCACTGTCTCCCAATACCACCATTCTGGGGGCCAAGTTCCCCACTCATGAATTTTGGGGGAAACAAACCATAAAATAGATGACAGTCTATCTTCTCCCAGAATCCAGCCACATATGACAGAGGTAGAGGGGATGCTTAGACTTTGCTTATCATGTGCTCCATCATTTTTCTGTGAGCTTCTCCTTATTTCCCATTTTAACCTGTCTCCTTCCCATTTAGAAGAAAGGCAATCTGATTCACTTGGGACACTACTCATGACAGAATGTACCCATGCCCTTGACCCTTCATGTCTTCACCCACCTTCACTCCCTCTACGTCACCAACCCAATATCTCACCAAACCTCCAGGTCCTCTCCTTTATAATCTATTTTTAATATCTTTGGTATGAGAGTGATCATGAAAAATTTTCTTAAATCGAAATACTTTTTTCCCAAATGTACAAATAAAGAGGTATTTGTTCATTTATCGAGGCATGGGATCTTTTAATTGGTTTTTAAAAAATCTTCTGAATGTGAATGTGTACAAACACATTGACACATGGTTATTACTGGTAGTTTCAGTCAACCATAGAAATAAAAATTAAGATTTCTACACTGTACAAATAAGTTACTCCCTTATATAGTTCCATGTGTAATGAAATGCAGAACAAGCTTTAATGATGATGTATGTTTTGCATAAACCTTCAGGGTCACCAAAGAAAGTCTGCTTAAAGACCATAACAACATAATTTCCCCTTCCCCCCACCCACCTCATACAAACCATAAGAAATTGCCAAATTCTGTAAACTCACATGTCACATTAAAACAACACACTTTTGATCAGGAAAGGTTTTCTGAAGATAGGTGATGAGCAAGAAAGATCTCAACACCCATGTTTCAGTACCAAGTAGGGCCGCACTCTGATCACCTGAATTTCAACTGCTCTTAAAGCTACCTGTTTGTGCTCAGACCACATGGGAAGTCCAGTGACCAGAAAATCCACACTCACTAACAGGAAATCTGACTACGGTAAGAAGGTGTTTTCCTCCATACAATAGAGTTCAAAGATGTGTCATCCATGCAATTTGGAGCAAAATGCAACACCTTTATTATGGTTGAATACCCCTCTCTCCTCCCTGCTGCATTATGGCGGCTTATGATTATAGCATTACGTTTTCTGAGCCTGCTTGAACATGCATGCAAGTGACCTTCCCTTTTCTGTGCATAGCTTTCAATCAGTAAGCATGTCAAGGTGGGAGGAAGGATGACAGGAATAGCAAAAAGGGAAAAAATCAATTTTCAGAAAGCATATGGTAACAACTGAATATTTAATCAAATTAGCCTAGAAATTCCTTCCTATTTTCAGCACTCTTTGCAAGGCAGTTGCTTCGTGGTACAAAATGAATTTCAATAAATGTCATATATTTAGTTAGATGGCTTATTTTTAAATTTGTCGAAACAGGTCACCGACTCCGAATGTCTCATTCCAAGACATGACAGATGGGTATTGATATTGAATAGAGAGATTGACATTAGCCGGAAGGTTCTAGGCAGAAGAAAAAGTCATTCATTTAACACCCAACAAAATATTTACTGAGTACCTACTACGTGCCAAGAAAAAAATGATAAATATTTGGGCTTTATATCTTATTTCTATTATATATTGCAACAGAAAAAAGAGGTGTGTCCAAATCATTTCCTTGGGGTTAGTAAGGATATTGACTTAATAACACAGTACACAGTCTTTAAAGGTACTTATATTTTTTCACATCAAAAAATGCATTAGTGGGCTGGGGTTATGGCGCAGTGGTAGCGTGCTCGCCTAGCACGCGGGAGGCACTGGGTTCGATCCTCAGCACCACATAAAAATAAAATAAAGATATTCTGTCTGCCTACAACTAAAAAATAAATATTTAAAAAAAAATGCATTAGTATTCATTCAAATATCCATACTGTCATGGTTGCAGGATTTTATACCTAACTTGGATTTTGGAAGATGCTGTTTACTGACCCTTAGCAAAAACCAACTTCCTATTTTTTTCTGGAACCAAAAAAAAAGGGCCTTACATGGTTTCAAAGATTTCTGAGACATCAAAGAGCTCAGAGGGACATACAGTTTATGGGTAATGGCTTAAGATTTAGTGAATCAAAAACACATGGATTAAGTTTCCCTTAAAAGACCCCTAGGTTTAAAACTTCAAGAAGGAAAATGCACTGGTCCCAAGCAAAGCCAACACTTTTTTTTTTAAATTAATTTTTAAAGTGAGTTTGAGTTGCCTTTGGACCCAAAACTTGGTTGGCTTTTTCTTTCCCGCATGAGTTGGCCCCAAAGGACTTGACCTACCTCTGCTAAACAAATTTACTCCACCTCTCTCTCAGATTTGCAAAGGCTATCCTGTGTTAAAACTCCCCAGCTCTGAATGCTTCTGGATATTTGCAAAAAGATAGTAAAAGTTAAAAATCATCCTTGGTCTTATCCAACAATTTGAGTACTTGTTGAATCTCCCATTTTCTTTCTTTCTTTTTTTCTTTCTTTCTTTTAAATTCAACTTCAAAATTGGACCTGAGATTCTAGGTACTGTCTCAGATTTCCAACTACTGAGGAACATAAGATCATTTCAAAACAGGAAAAGGGCACTGATCTTAGTTTGTGCACCATTTCATGACATTATAATATCTGCATTTAAAATAGTAGGAATAAATACAGTGCATAATCTTCCTTTCTAACACAATGGCCTTCCAAAGGCTGCTAGCCCAGGCATTTTACCAGTTTTTTAGGACTAAAGGAAACAAGTTAGTGCATAACCTGCGAGCTTTTATTCCTCTGGAAAAATAGATTGCAACACTGATCTGATTGCTTTTAAAGGGCACTCAAAACCAGCAAGGCGGTACAAGTTTTGAATTTCAGAGGAATAACAATGGGTAAAGTTCTGTCAGATCAAAAAAAAAGAGCCAATATTCCAAAGGGAGAGTTTATCCTGAACGAGAGAACTTGGGAAGTAAGTTTATATATAAAATTAGAATGGATTCAGATTTCAGAGAATGACTATTTCAGTTTAAGAATCAAGCAACTAGATTATCCTTTACTTTAGAAATATACATACTTGATGCACAGTATGTGGGTTAAGTTTAGAAAAATGAGTATGTAACAATAGGTGATTAATTATAAAATATTCCGTTTTTTCTTGTTTTGAATTGCTTGATTTTTACAGAGGGGAAATGCTGAGAATTCTAAAAAAATAAAATATTTTTCAGAAGTGGTCATGAGCCTCTGTGCCCAATGCTAAATTCCACAGGACCCAAAGGTGTTATGGGGCACAACTTGGCAGACATAGTGAGGAACCAAAGTGCAACTGGCACCCCCACGGGCCAAATCTGGCCTGCAGACTTTCTGTCTCTCTAGGCGGTAGTGTTTAAAAGATACTGAATCAACATTTAAAACTGGGAGATGTTTAGCTTCTCTTGAAAATTTGAAAGATGGTAAGTACCGCCTGGGCCCTGGCCTCATCCTGAGCCTCACGGTGAGTCTCATGATGCCAAGTGGTGACTGTCCCCTCAGGTGGAGTGTTTTCCAACCATTTACTAGCCCCTAGTGAAATGGTTAGTTTTGCTCATTTAAGTTACCTATTTCCAAATCTTCATTCAGGACATAGGTCATAACAGAGGGAGGAGGAGAAGAGGAAGAAAATCGAATGTGGTTCCTTAACGCTGGAAAGGCAGGAGAAAGAGAAGGAAAAGAGAAGTGTATGGCACAGAAGTGTATTGCACAATGTCAGCAATCGCCTCCCTTCCTGTCTGTAGGTTCAGACTCTGGAAAGGATCAGCAACAAAAGCCATGGCATTACTCTCAACAAATCCCACTGGACCAGGCTTACAGTATAGAAAATAAGGAAGAGGTCCAAATGGACCAATATCTCTGATGGGACATGGCTCAGGGGAATGTAGAAACATGCTGTACGTTTCTTTCCATACCTCATAAACCAAGAGGCATGGGTTGGCCCTCTGTGTTCATCTTTGAGACTGTAACTGTGACAGACATTGTCCAGATTCCCTGGTCCCTAAAACCAGGGTCTCTGTGAACAGCTGTGCAAGCTGTTCACTGCACGATTCCAGAAGAAAAAAAAAAGATGAGAAGGGCACTCTTGAGGAGTGCTCCCAATATTTACATAGCTCACTCTCCATTTCCATGAGGTTCTAGCTCAAACCTTTGATATGAGGGCTTCTGAGTTTGCTACTGAATTTTTCTATCGCCACCCTACCCGCTCTTAAGCTTTGACAGTGTCTATTCTCCGTCACCACTTTATTCTGCCTTACAGCTCTTATCACCACCTAACATGTAACACGTTTGACCTGCATACCTATTGCTTGCCTGCCTCAACAGAACAGAGCATCATGAGGTCACAGGTTGTTTTTCTGCTTTCTTCTCTACTGAAACACCAATGTCTAGAACTAAGCCTAGTAGGTGCTCAACAAATCATTCTGTATGAATGACTAAATCCTCAATCATACTATTCAGAGTATAGGAACCTGGCTCTCGTTAGAACCTGTAAGTCTCTAACCACATTTCATAGTTGCTATCCTTTATTACATTACAAGAAACATTTTTAAGTTCTGTCACCCATTATATAATGTATATAGCCCAGAGGTCTTTATATTATTTTTCTGAGCCCTATAGCTACATAATTTGTCACAGATATTAAAATCAACAAGAGTAACCTACATAAACATACTTGCACATGCTTACACAATCACAGGAAGGAATGCATATGCCTGTGTGTGTGATTGCAAAGTTAACTGTTCCCCATTTCAGTGCTCACACCTCCTGCTACAATACCACACGTGTGATTTTTCTCTCAATTATATTTTACAGCTTATAAAAACACTTTTTTCATTTTGTCCCTTGAAAGGCAAAGTAGTCAGATTTTACTGGATGTTTTTATTGAAACAAAACCCAAGGGGAATATTTTAAACTGTTTAACACAGCTGAAGAGATATCTGAGAATGAGCTCTCTGATGGAAGGGCAGATTACAAAATTACTCACAGCTTTTAATCTGATAACAGATTAAAAGAGAACATCCCACACATAGGAATGGAGCCTTTTCTTGGTATGCCTTACTACAAAAAGAGAGAGAAAAGGAGAAATAGAGATAGAGAGGGAGGAGGTGAGAAAAATTCCAGGAAATGTTATATTCATCTCAATCACTAACCTACAGATTCTACCCCATGGCTCAGTGGAAAATTCTCCCAAGAGTGTGCCTGGGTTGATGACTGAGGTATATGGTGCTATTGAGAACATGGGGCTGGGCTCAAGTTCAGTTTCCTTGACTATAACATGAGACTATTAAGCTATTAATATTAGTCATGCCCAATATCAGAAAGATGATATATGAGAAGCTGCTTGAAAATTTTAAGTTCTTTAGACTCCAATCTTTTGATTTTTTTTTAAAAAAACTGTTATTTAGTAGCAAATGGAAATATTCCTACTGTCTTTCTCATATAATGTCCCCTTCATGGGTATATGGATTTGCATTCCATTTTATATATGTGATGCCTGTCTGCACAACTAGATTGTAAACTCTTCAAGGGCAGATACGCACATCATTCATTTGTTCCTTTAAAAAAAATATTCTCCTAGTACCCAGTACATATGATGCTCAAAGTCCAGTTCTCAGCTATTTTGGGTGAGGCAAATGTGGGCCTGACAGCAACTCAGTGTCTGTTAAGAACACACAATCAAAGTGATCCTGAACTGACGTTAGTCAGCGTACCTATCATTTATTACTAAGAGCTGACTATTTATTTTGCACTGAAAAAAGCCCAGGAAAAAAAACACTGCCCTGAGGGCCTGGTGTCAAAGACTCGAGTTCCAACGTACACCAGCCAAGAAAAAGAAACAAATTCCCTGGCACTTAAGTTTCTGCATGTATTTTCTCCCCTTAAGCGAGCAAATAAGGAAATGGGGAGTCCCATAAACAAACATAGTAAACCAAGGGAAATCTCAGGGACAGGGAAAAGAAAGCACAGATAGCTCTGATGAGAATCACTAAACATAATGACAGTAAAGAAGAAACCAGGAAACTGACATGCAGAAATGTGGACACAGAGGGTTTGGAAGTAGCTGTGACCAAGCCAAGAGAAAAGGATGAGAAGGAAGGGGTAGAGAGATGAGAGGTGATCTGAATGTGTGTGCCACCTTATGCCTTGATGGAGCCACTTAGACAAAGTGTGTGCCCCAAGAGGAAAGTGTCCGAGTTATTCACTTGGAAATAACCACATTTAGGGGGGAAAAAGTTCATTTGGGGTTATTACATGGATTTGCAAAAGGAAAACTAGACCAATTCTATTTTGAACTATTTCTACCAATAGTTACCGTAGTTTATTCTTGAGATGTATTAAGAAATCAAGCCCTCATTTTAAAAAAATTCAAGATTACTGTCGGATCTTACAAGGTCTTAAAAAGAATTTATAAGTTATAGGTATTTCCCTTACTCAGAAAAATGTCATTTTTCTCTTATTGTAGGTTTAAAAGTAGTGAAAATATTAGTTATGAGCTTTCATAGTGATTGGCTGTGGTTCATCTGGTACATTTTTATCATTCAGTTAAACCTCATCCTCTAATTCTGAAAGTATCAAATGTAAATCCTTATTCTAAATGATTAACAAAGCATCTTTGAAAAAGGAGTAGGCAACAGACCGTCCTCTATTTGCCATAAATCCCATCTTACTCAAAACAAGATATGTTTAAGTTATAGCTATTGGCTTATGCTCTGTTAAGTCTGAAAACTGAACACAAATTTTCAACCACCAGTATATTTTATAGGCAATCAAACACATTTTTGGTACTACAAAAATTTCTTACTAACAATGTAAATTTTACCCGTGTCATTCATCAGTTTAAAAAGAGTAAAACTGAACGCAATACAGACTTGCCACGAGAGACCAAAGCACCTCATGTTTGTTCCCTTATGAGAGTTGACATGTTACAAACAAAGCCCAAGAAGCTTCTAGCTGGAAAGGAAAGCTATATACCTGCAAATAATCCAAACACCACTTAAACTGTTCACATAAAAGCACAATTTATGTCCCAGCAGCAAAGAGAAGCATGATGTACATCATTTTCAGATCATCTTCATGCAGAAAAAATTCATTAGTCAGCTATAATAGTTTAGCTGTAAAGAAAAATAATGTTTTTCTGAATTCATTTGCATGGCAATGTGCATGTGTCTGGCTGATGGAAACCACAGAATAAATCTCCACCCAGTGCTACAAAATGTGAACAGTCTTCTTAAAATTCAGTCTATATTCTCTCAAGTGTCGACTTTTCCAATTCTCTCATATTCATGGACCATCTTAACTTGGCAATTAAAGTACCCTGATTATTTTGCCTAAGAGAGTTGACAATATTTCATTCTGCCCAAGAGCTCCTTTGAACATAAAACTGTGATAAGGGAAAATCCACTAGGCAACTATTCATGCATGAGGAACCCAGGAACCCTTTCCAACTGCCAAATTAGCAAATGGCTCTTTTAAAACATAAAAGATATGAAACGGGAAACCACCACAGTATGGAGTAAATTCTGCATTGTACTTTTTATTGGCGCTTTCAGTATTGGGTCAGCACCAGCACCAGTCCGACCGCCCGACCTCTGGTTCTAATCTATTTCACTTTCACAGAGCCCCAGTTAAGAGATAAGGTATGATTGAAAATGATGGATCACAAGCCCTGTGTGTTTGCCAGAAATGAAGAATTCTCCTCGTCCCAGAAACACCTGCCCCTTGGAAAGACCCCCACATAATACAGATAAAGCAGGGCTGGGAACAAGGAAATGGCTTGGCTCAAACCTTGCCAGCTGCATCACCGTGGACAGGGTGACCGGATCCCTTCTGTAAGGGCTGAGTCAGATCACAGCCTTGAAACTTACTGGGCCATAACAGTCATTCAGCGCCCAGGGCCCCCGCGCCCCTCTCCGGCCCGAGTCACACAGGTGACCAGAAAGAACCCGTGGAAGCGACAAGCCCAATTCTAGTTCCCACCTCCCTCCGTCTACATCCCTTCAGTTTCCGAAGCCCCTAAAGTCTCTCCCACCTCCGTGGTCTTGTCTTCTGGAACAGCAGTCAAGTCTCTAAGCGGAACAAAGAAAGCAGAAGAATGGTGGGGTGCGGGATCTGAAGGGGGCTGTAGTTTTTTACCTTGAAGTGCCCAGGAACCCGCGGAGGAGAAGTCAGCGGCGCAGGGACCACCCGCGCGCTCCGCGCCTCCCCGCCTCCTCGCAGTGGATCAGCTGTCGCCCCGCATCTGGCTCGCGCCCTCAGCCCGGCTCCGCATCTGGTCACAAAGCGCTCGGGGCGTTGCGGGCGGCCACGGCCTCCGGGTCACCTGCGGCGGGGCCGAGCTGAGCGCCCCGCCCGCGCGTCGGCCGCACTGCCTCCGCCCCTAGGCAGCCGCGCGCTGCCCCGCGGGTGACTCAGCCGGGCATTGGCGCGCGCGGCCCGCGGCGGCCCGGGCGCATCCGGGAGGGAGGCACTGCGAAGTGACGGGACCCTGGAGCTCGCTGGTCCGCCCGCCCGGGCGCGCGCGGCCCAGCACGTGTCTGCCTGTCTCGCTTGCAGCCCGTCCGCCTCGTCGGCGTGTCGGAGGACCGCTGAGGTGTGGACTGGCACCACCCAGAGGGGGAAACCGGCTCCCGCCCTTCCTGCCGCCCGCGCGCCGCGCCTGGCCCCGCGGGGGTCGCGTTTCCTCCTGCCCCTCCCCCGCCCACGGCAAGGTGAAACTTTCTAGGTGGAGAAGTTTTCTTGCCCTGGCTGTGAGCTCTCTCCGCCCTCAGCTCAGGCAGTGTGAAGTTAGCACAGTGGGGGATAAGCGGGACCGAGTCTCCCCCTCCTGGTGCATGGGCGCCCAGTGTCACCAGCGCTGGGCGCAGAGCGCACTGCCAGCAACCTCCACGCACCCCAGCGCGCTGCCCCGCGGGCTTCTCCCACGCCTCCGCTAGCTGCCAGGCACTCGCAAGGATGCAGAGAGGTTCAGGCACCGTGGAAACAAGGAATTCATTGTCGGAGACGGTAGTAGGAGTGGATGGATGATTGTCCCAATGATTGCATTATGCAACCATTATCCTCTACTAGAATAACTCGGATTTCTGGAAGGAAGAACAACAGAGGAGCTTAACCTCCAAAAGGCTTCAGTTTCTTTTCTTTCTTTTTCCTCTCGTAGCCTTAAACAGGCTGATTAAATAACTAAGCAAATAGCAGTGAGCAAGCAAAACTGAAAAAAAGTTTAATGCTTGAATGTTGAAGTCTCAGGACTCTCTCTCTTTTAGTTTTAGTTAATCTGCACGTTTTTTTTCTCACCTTTTAAAAAATGGTGCACTACAATTGTACGTATTGATGGGACTTGTAGTTACATATTCATACATGCACACAATATAGTAATATGATTTGGCCAATATCACTCCCCAGCACTTTATCCCTCCTTCCTCTCCTCTCATCTGTTGGTATGACTTTCTCTTTTTAAAGACTTGGTTTGGGGCCTTGGTGAATTGAATTAGGATTCATTTGTTAAAATACATTTTTATATTTTACATGTAAAAATTGACACTGATCTACAAGAATAAATAAACACTTAAAGGTAATAGGATATAACGAACTGCATGACTTGTTAGAACTTAAAAGTTCTTTCCAACTTTCATAAGGGCTTGCACGGTAATGGCAGGGTATGAGATGTGGACCTGTTTGTCCTTGGCAGTCATGGGACAAAATAACAGTTACTATGCAGATTCAGGTATTATTTACTATAGAATAGAGAATAGGAAAATACAGTAAGACTAGTTATCATTTTCTAAGAACTTAGTGTGTGCCAGGCACATTACCAGAGACTACAGAATGATTTGAATACACAAAAGTGATTACCTCATTATTCCAATTCTATGGGAAAGTCTCCATTACACTACTGAAGTCCTGCATAGAACCATTTGCAGGCGAAGAAACAGTTCCTAAAATTCCTAAGAGGGTCACACAGCTGGAAGTAAGAGAGGTAAGTTTAGCACCCATCTCTCAAATACCAATCCAGATCCTTACAAAGGCCTCAGTTGGGCAAGACTAGATAAACAACAGGACTCTACTGAAGATTTCCTGATACTGCAAGGCATAACTTAAAACAATTAGCTTACACTAAAATGCTGATTTACTGGATGTGGGATATTGGGCCTGTTTTTGGACAGGTCAGTTAATTTTGATTTCAATAATAGCTTTCAATAAAAGGTGAATAAATGAATGTACACACACACACACACACACACACACACACACACACACACACACTTACTTAGCCGTAGTTATCTAAATGAATGATTAGAGGGCTGTTTCTGTTTCCTGGTTTCCATAGCAATATGTTAACCGGATTTTTACATCGCATTATGTAGTTGCCTTAACAGGTTTTTTGAGTTTGTGTGCCACGATAAAAATATAAAAGAAAAAAATTACAATTAAAGTTATAGAAAGACCCAGAAAAGCCAGTGAAAACTAGAAAATAAAATAGATTACAAATGCAAACAATGTATTACATATTGGGAGCACTGAAGTTTCCTATTGTCTAGTTATTGACAAATTTCAATCCAGTTCTGAAATGGGATTGAAAATCATCATTTTGATTAACTAACCACAAGGAGGTAACAGTTTATAAAAATAACTAAGACTAGCGTAACAACAAGAATCTGTATGAAAGTCAAATAATTAATTTTTACACACTACCTAGGTACATTTGATAAATATAAAGTGTTGGAAATAATTTCACATTTTGGGGAATGAATGGAAGCAGACATTCTAGACATAATAGGTTTTCTAAAACTTAGTTCTGGTTTTGCAGCAAACTTTAATTGTTGTTCTTTCACTTTCCTGGGGTCCATGGCATGGGTGATGCACTGTATGATGAAGTTCTGTTGGTATTTTCCTAACCAATCCAAACCACTTGTGGCTGGCACTCTTGGCTGGCTAACCCAGCACCTGTTCCCAACCAGATTTTTTTCCTTCCATGCCTCCACTCTTCATGTTGGGAAAGATAAATATTTGTTTTCCCAGCCTCCTTTGCAGCTGAACATGGCCATGTGATGTCACATTGGCAATGAAGTATAAGGTAAAAGCTGATGGGATCTTTTAGAAAGGGTTTAGTCTCATGATTAAAGGGACCTGAGAAGTTGATGCTAACCTTTCTCCTTATTTCCTTGATTTCATATATGATGTCCGGTGGGAAGCTAGCCGTTTTGCCACCATGAAGGGAAACATTGGCACAAATATTGCTGAGCAATAGCACCAATGACAGTGGGTACTTGCTTCCAGATTCTTTATTTGGTGGAAAAATACTTGTTCCAGGCAGTGTTAGCCAGGGTTTCTGTCATCTGTAGCAAAAAGCATTCAAAATGGATATACCCCTCAGATGAGGAGCAAGACATCTGCAAGACTGAGTTCACATAGTAGTTAAGAGTCTGGGTTTAAAACCCAGACAACCTGCTTTACGATTCCTTCTCTACTTCTTGCTATAAAGCAGTGAATTAAACTCCCTGTGCCATCTCTGCACAATAAGGATAGTAATAGGGTCAAGATGAAGATTAAATGAGGAGCTACAAGTAAATCACAAAGAATAGCATCTTGAAAAATAAAAGTGGCCAGAAATCATGAGCTATCCATATCCACATGCTTGTGGATAACACATCATACTAAGCTATTAAGATCTCATCTCCTAAACTTGAGAGGGGTCCTGTGGTAGCTCTGGTCAAGAGAAAGATAAAGTTACCTCCTGCTTGAAATATGTACATCCTTTCTGCTCTTGCTTCACACGTTAAATTTGTATCTTCCAAGATACCCCTTAACTTCATTTACTTAGTGCCTTTGTTGAAATAAAAACAAAAGCAGGGGCTGGGGTTATGGCGCAGTGGTAGCATGCTCGCCTAGCATGCGGGGGACACTGGGTTCGATCCTCAGCACCACATAAAAATAAAATAAAGCTATTGTGTCCACCTACAACTAAAAAATAAATATTAAAAAAAAACAACAAAAAACAAAAGCAACCTCCTTAGAATAAGGGTCTCATGTTTGCAACCTGTGGTGAATACGGCCTGCAGACAGACATAGGCTACTGAATATTTTTAACAAGTTTGATCATGTAAACAAAACCCGTGTTCTGCAGTTTGCTGTTGACGTATCATCTCCTCTTGTTCTCCTTCAGTCCTCCTCTGCTTTCTCCTGTAGGCATTAGGATCTGTGACTCCTGCCTTAGAGTATTCATTTTTGGATTCTTTCCCTTTCTCTGCTTTCTGTCTCTCTTGCCTTGTCACTCTTGTTATTGTGCCTAAGAAAAGGTCGATTTTCCATTGTCAAAATGCAATTCATATTGTTTCTGTGTGCAAACAAAATTTGGAAATGTAGGATTCCTGTAAACTTTTTAGATATACATCATACAAATTAGAAGATTGGAGGTTCTGAAAAGTCATGTGGAAAATCAAAATAGAATAAAGCAAAACCAGAACAACACCCTTCTTAACCTCACTCACCCTCCCACTTCCCAAACTTAATTGACCATGGAGGGCTCCTCGGTCCCCCTTAACATCTTTGGTGCTGACTTTCTGTGAAACTAGTTTTACAGTAACACAATTTAGGAAATCTTACTTAAAAGAATAACAGTGCTAGCTAGAGAGAGTTAGAACTGGGCACTTTTAATATGAACTACTTTTTTGTTGATTTGTATTGGTCATGTACTTGTGGCTAGGTTCTAAAAATAAATATGTAAGGTTAAGTTATCTAAAAATACAACTGAGTATATTCAATACTGAGGATAAGTACAAGACTGCTTGATTACAAGCTGCAAGTATCACAGTTTTCATCAGAAGATCTATTAAACTCCAGGTAGAAAAACTAAGAAAATAAATTACTCTTCCAATAGGATTATGCCCTTTTGTTAGTGATTTGGTTCATTCATTTTCATATTCAGTTTATTGTTTCTGTCCTAAAATCAGGCAAAGATATTATGCATTTAGCTCTCATATATTAGATGTCCATAGTGTATCTATCATGTGTTTGGAGTTCTTATGTCCTCGTAATAAAACTCCGGACTAGGTAGCATCCTTCTTGGTTTATGTGAGGGAAACGAGATTCAGAGAGATCATGTAACTTACTCAAGGTTACACAACTGGCCTGAGTCTGTCTCTTTCTAGAACAACTGCACTTCCCTTTGTGATGATTATAAACTGTCTCTGACCCTGTGGTGAGTGATGAAGTCATTTGACTAGGAGCAGCTGAACTTAGGCTGCTGTTTTTTTCCCCTTTTACTCTGTCAACAAAGTCAGCCACAACTTAAAGCATGGCCACTCCTCTGCTTGCCTGATGCCTGGGGACCAATGTTGAAGTAAAGAATAAGGGTATTGTTATCCCCTATGTTGCCCATCTGTAAAACACTGTGCAGGTTGAAACAAGGGTCTTGGGCAGTCAGGATGGACTAGGGAGTTGGGATGCATAGGACAGAGACCTCTGCTGTACAAAAAAGAACGAGAAGGCTTTGTCTTTGCCTGTTTCATAACCCCTGATTTCTCCTTTGGGAACTGTTAGTCCATTTTCTGTTGCTATACCAAAACTCCAGAGGCTGAAGACTTTATGAAGATGAAAGTTTTATTTAAATCATAGTTTCGGGGACTTCAAGATTGGGAGACTCTATCTGTTCAGCCTCTGGCAAGGGCCATCTTGGTTGCATCACAACATAGCAGAGAAATGAAAAGGTATAGACCTCATGCAGAAGGGGCCAAGGTCATGGGGTTGCCTTCTTTATAATAGCAAGAACTAACTCATTCCATGAGACCAGCAATTACACCATTCTGAAGGTAGTGCCCCCAGTGACCTACTTAACACTAACGCCACTTCTTAAAGTTTCCACCAGTTCAACATTACTACACCAAGGACCAAGTCTCCAGCTTTGGAGGACAAACCACGTCCAAACCACAGCAGGAACCTAGGGAATGTTGGAGAGAAAAGAAAGCCCTGGATGACAGAGAGTTAGGAGTCTGAAGAGAGGATCTTTTGGAGAGTTTCTGTCCCCTTAGAAGATGAAGAACGAAGGTCAAGACTTGAAAAAGTTCCCGGAAGGCTGCTCCCATAATTCTTTCTCCTTTCATTACCTCCTTCCCCAAAGCTATATTCATTTATTTTTCTTTCCTTCACTTTTTCTGTCTTTCACCTTGTGGTAAATTTGTAAAAGCATTTAGGGAAAGAAAATCTTCAATTTTATACAGCATAGCATTATAGAGCATTATCTTCCAATTACCTTATCCATTCTATCAGTTCATTTAAACCTTGGCACTAATACAAATCGATTAACCAATCTTGGGAAATAATGCTCCAACAAAAATAAATGTGTTTCCTTTGTTGATCATCATTTCTTTATGGATAGTCTTTCAAAATGTGCGTGTGAGTTTGTGTAATTACTGCAGTGCTAGGTTTTACTGCTAACTTGATGAGTACTCCCCAGGATCAGTTTCTTCAGCTATAAAAACAGCCCTAAAGTCTGATGAAAATAGTTTTTAAAATATTAAGTATCAACCAAAGTTTTAAAGAAACCAGGCCACTTGGAGAAATATAGCAAACAATCCACTAATTGTATTGTATGTAAGGGGACATTATATTAGAAAGAAAGTACTTCAGTGTGTGGTTTTTATTAACTACCGCCTTGTCCAAATATGATAAAATTCTTTTTTTATTCCAAATCAAATAATTTAATAATCAACTTAGGAATGGCATATTTGGTGAGTCCAAAAGTAAATTAGGTGATTTAAAAATGGCTACAAAATTTAATAGCATAAGAGGGAATAGTGGCATTGAAAAATGATAAAATGTTTGAAGGGTTTGATTAGAGTCATTGTAACTATTACACATAACTAATGTATTTTGAAATATAATGAATATGTTTATAGCAAAATGCTTTCCAACACTTTTGCATTGGCCACAGTTTGGCCTTTTGTTTAACAACCTTAGAGTCTAAACACAATTACTATTAATATGTGTTCAAACACATCAGAGAAGTGGCAGTAACTCTGGCTTAAGCTTGGCTTGCCAATGATGAATTTAAAAAACAAAAGCACAGACAAACGGTGACTAGTCAAGGGTCATGTTCAGAAATCTGGCAGTGATGCAAACTGCTTAGTGTTTCCCGTTCATTGGCCTATTATAAACATTCCTTCCTTTACTTACAAAATCCAACAAAATCCAACCAAACTGCTCCCAAGAGGCAATTGTAAACTAACCTCTAGACAAAACTGTCAGATCCAATAAAATCATTTGCAAACTTTCATGCTTATGTTGAAGGAACTTTCAAGTAGTGTGTAACCTGAATGAGAAAAGATATCTTTTAAAAATTTTCCCTGAAGTATCTAGTCCATCGGCTTTGGTCTGAGTTCCCCATGCTAGAGCTGATATCAAGGACTGTTGGCTCTCCCAGTGCTACTGTTAACAAATGGATTTGCCACCACAAAGTTAAGAAAAACCACATTTCCTTTGTTGTTCCATATTTCAATGACAGAACAAGAGGATGTTTAAACAGTACCAGTGAAATTGAGATTATGATGATTTTGGTACAAAGGATTGATCCCAGGGCTGCTTTCCCACTGAGCTACATCTCCAGGCCTTTTATAACTTTTTATTTGGAGGCAGGACTTTACTAAGTTGCTGAAGATGGCTTTGAACTTGCGATCCTCCTGCCTCAGCCTCTCAAATCACTGGTATTACAGATGTGTACCAATGCATCCAGCTTGAAATTGAGATGTTAAAATAATCTTATTAATCTGATCAATGGGGTTATATGATTGAAGGCCATTTCAAGATTTAGACTGAATTTCATTATTTGGCCATCTACACTTACTGGATTACCCCTGAATTAATCTACTGTTTGTAAATATTAACCTATATTTTATGGGAATCATAATGTATATGGAAGTAGCTGCAAATACAGAATAAGATATTTAAACATGTCAGGTCTTACTATCCATCAATTTTTTAAACCAAATTCTTACTGGGCCCTGTCAGTGTGCCAGGACAGTGTTAGAGCCTGGGGCTACAAAAAAATGAGTGCAGTCCTTAGCATCGAGGACGTCCCAGTCCAGCTCTGAAGACCAGCATAAAATCAGCACATCTGCCATGACATGGCAAGAGTTCACCACTGTGCAGAGAATGGTATGGACTAATTTCAGTCATCAGGAGGAAGCGAGGAAATGTGGAACGGTGTGCAAGGAAGGCCACATGAGAACCTCATCTTCTGGGTGAGCAGGAGTTTTCCAGGTAAGCAGATGAAGGTGAGCAAATGAAATCTTAGAAGAGGGAGCCAGTTCACAGGTCTGAAATAATGTTATACCTAATGCTGTGCAAGGAATTTAGAATGATTGGGATATAGCATGTTTGGCATTAGGGCAGAAAAGGAGGCTAAAAAATTAGGTGAAGGTCCAAACATGTATGAGGAATCTTGTATGCTACACTGACTGATAAAGAAGATCTGTATGGTAGGTAATAAGAAGTCATTAAAATAAGTAAAACACAGTCAGCCCTTTGTATCTGTGGTTCTGCATCCTCAGATTCAACCAACCACAGGTTGAAAAAAGTTTAAAAAATTGCCTTTGTACTATGTATGTATAGGCTTTTGTTTTTCTTGTCATTATTCTTAAAATAATAAAGCCTAACAACTATTTACATAGTTTTTACATTGTATTAATTGTTATAGGTAGCCTAGAGATGATTTAAATGTGCAGAAAAGTGTAGTTAGATTATATGCACACACTATTCCACTTTATATACAGGACTTAAATATCCATGGATCTTGGAATGGGAGAGCAGGTCCTGGAACAAATCCCCCGTGGATACCAAAGGACAATTGTAATTAGAACTTTATATTTTAGTGAAATCTTCCATAGGAGGGTTTGGAGCAAGGATAAATTGAAGCAGGTGGCAAGAGAGAAGGGGACTTTTTAATCCTGTGGAGCAAAGATGAAAGTGCGCTGTAAGGCAATGGCTGCTGGGTTCCAGCACCCTGAAGAATGTTGCCTAGATATTAGGGTGTATAATGCACAGAACCACGTAGAGGTGACAGAAACAGAACAATATTCATTAAGGTTGACTTTTCTATACATATATCCAAACAGCATGTTGTTTACCGTAAGTAGACACAATTTTTGTGTGTCAATGAAATTGTTATAAAGCTGGGGGTGGCGGTAAAAGACTGTTTGTTCCTTTAGTTTTTGTTGTCAAATGGAGTCTGGCACACAATGATGCATTCATTTTGGACTTGCTGAATTTGAGGTGGAGTATTTACTTGTAGTTGTAATGAACCGTTGAAGGTCTGGGAGTTTACTTAAAATACAAATGTACCAGATTGTTCTATTGTCTACTTGGTTATTTTCAGAACTATGTTTTCCATGTCTACACTTCCATATAATTCCAGATTGGAGTTGGCCACGTGGAAAGTGGAGTGAGTTCTCAGAGAAAAGAGAGAAGCAGCCATCACGTTCTGAAGTTTATCACCATATGTAGGTGGTAAGATATTTGTGCAAAGATATTGGAGGGTCCAGTTTGCCCTTGCTCTTCCCTTCTTTCTGATGCTGGCCTTGCCTACCAAAAGTGCCCCAGTGCATGGCTGAGAACTTCCAGAGGTGGTGGATATTAAGAGCCAACAACCTTCCATAGGCTTCAAGGTCCCACCCAGCAGTAGGGTGGCAGCAAGGTCTGAATAGTTTATGGCTTTCCTCTGTTCCTTCAGTTTCATTGTTTAGATACTTATCTTCTCAGCTCTTTCCCACAATAGTATAAATTCCTTCTTTCATATCGCTCATGGTGGTTTTGCTATCATGATTCTTTTAAAAGCCACAACTGAAGTGTCTTTTCCAACAGAACACTTTAATTACATTTTCTATCACAACATGTATCACTTGCAGTTATGTGAATTTTGGGAGCTTGTTTTGCCCCTGACTTTCTGATAGTGATTGCTAGCAGAATCATTTTAATGTGTTTAACTACGAGAATTTTTCAGAATGGCTGAGGAATTTCAAGGAAATTTAACATTAGCTTCTTATCATTTTGAAAAATAATCATGTTATCATGCATGTTTATGAGAACATTTTGATATAATCCAGTGCTTGAGAACTTTAGGGGCCTTGGAGAACCTGTCATGATAGTTCTTTGGTACTTAGGAGACTGGGGTGGGTGGGGTGGAGGGAGCACCAGGCAGATTGGAGCAAAAAAAGAGATTTTTTTCCTCCTGTGGGAAGATGAAGCCATTCTTGGGGAGGAATGTGGGATGCAGACTTTTGTTGAGAGAGCAGCTATAGAACAGAGGTCCTGATGTTATTGGCTTAACAAGGATCCCCCAGGAGCAAACCAAACACAGAAGTTAGTAGGAGGTCCTATCCAGATTCTAGAATCAGCAAATGGGTTGATCATTGTTATGGTTCAGATAAGCGTTCCCCAAAGGTCCATGTGGTAAAGACCTATTCCCCAGCCTGTGGTGCTATTAGGAGGTGATGGACACTTTTTAAGAGATATGGCCCAATGGGAAGACTAAGGTCATTGGGATGTTCCCTTGAAAATAATAGTGAGGCCTCAGTCCCTTCATCTTCTCCTTCTTTTGCCTCTCAGTCACAAGATGAGCAGCTTTGCTCTTCCATCTGCTCCCCACCATAAAGTTCTGCTTTGTCAAAAACTCAAAAACAGTTGGACCAACTGATTCTGGACCTAAATCTCTAAAACTTTGAGCCAGGATAAACCTGTTATCTTTGTAAGTTGATTTTTCTCATGTATTTGCTTCAGTGATGGAAAGCTGACTAACACACTCACCTTGGTCTGCTCCTACCCTGAGAGAGGATGCAGTGTAAGTCCAAGGATAATAACAACAAAGGTGTCAATCTCCTTGTCAGTGTTGGAAAGTAAGTTTTGACCTAGAATATTCTGTTGTTTTCTTTGTTTCTACTTTTTGGCATTCTTCCAAAGCCAGCAAAAGAAAGCATAGGTGTCTCCTACCCCAAGAAGAGAGGCAATGGAGCCACCTTGCTATGAAGGCATTGACATTGTTTATTCCATTACATGGGGATGGCCTTCCTTGTATTTGCATTGCAATCTTAGACTCATGCTTTGAGGTCCAAACTTAGTGTTGGAAAGCTTCCATGACAGGTCCTCTCCCTGGGCGGGTTGACAGGTGGCTTCATCTCTTTTCCAGTGACACTTCATACTCTTACTTTAGCATATCTCACACTATATTACAATTAGCCATTTTTTGTGACAGCATTTTTGTGACACAATGATATATTAGTTTGTGTGATATTCTATGACTTCTGCTTTGTGGCTCAGAAAGCATTAGGCAAAGAAAATGTGAAAAGTTGTCACCAGGGGGCAAGGGGAAATAGAAGGTCTTAGAAAGTTGTATAATTCAGAGGTCCTGCCTCCCTGCAAATACTGACTGACCCATGTCTACATTGGCTTGGTTAACAAGTCACCAGAAATAACATCCTTTCAATCACTTTGCCTAAAAACCTTTATATCTATGTATATATAAAGTTCTAAAAATTCATTTAGCAAGTCTAGAAATTGAGCTGTGTCCTTTACAGATGCTCTGAAGGCATATTAGGAGTTGGAGATTGTACTCTGGGAACAGAACCTTCATGTGCAAGATCCATAGTCCCACCCAGCTTCCAACTGGTTTGTGTCTTGAGGAAGCCTTGGGTAAATCCCCTTTATAGGCCTAATAACCCTCTGACCTGCACTGGGTAATTAATAATCTTCCTCTTCTCCTGACAGACAAATGAGACCAACAGACTTAGTGTCTATTATTCATAAGGAAGTCACACTGAAATCAGTGTCTCTTTTCCAAAGGATATATTAAACATATTACACAAAGGAGGGTCATGCATTGTGGGCAAAATTCTTGTGAAAAATTTCTTTGTCCAGATAACATGATTACTTACTATTTTCTATTACATAATTAAAAAGAAGCCATACTTACTGCCTCAAATGATACAAGAAAGTTGGGATTGGATGTGTCTGTTAAATCTGTCACAAATGAGGTAAAGTGACTGGAGAATCCCAGGAAACCATCTGCAGGTCCAAGGGAGGAGAGTTGTACATGATGTCACCCAGGACTTACTTAAGACCTCTACCCCTGGAAGTTCTTACTGATCACACCCATGGCCCTTAGCTATAGGGTGAGAAGAATTCCTCTTACCAACCCAAGATCAAGTTGGCCCCACTGGTTCGGGCTCCTGGATTGCTCAGGCAGACAACTTCACATAAACCTGTTTGTCTCTTAGGATGTTATGATTACTTTCTCATTATAATTAAAAAAATGAAATAAAACTTGATCTAGGAAGGATGCAAATTTTGGCAATATTCTAAAACACATTGCAAGGATTGATTATTGAAGGAAATCTTAGTCCTTCTAGAGGGATGCTAAGACATTATTGCACAAAGTCATATAGTCAGATGAGTCAAATCCCATGGGCCTGGTCTGAGCCCAAGTACATTCCGCAGAAGCCCACCCCAGGGCTTGGGTACTAACTGTGGATTTCCTAAGGCAGTAAATATGAAGGCAGCTCAAATGGAAAATTTACTTATTTAGCCATAATGGCCACAGCAAGTAACATAGAGTGTCTGAATTAAAGATTCCTGAGGGGCTGGGATTGTAGCTCAGTGGGAGAGTGCTTGCTTCTCATGCATGAGGCACCGGGTTCGATCCTCAGCACCACATACAAATAAATAAAGATATTGTGTCCAACTACAACTAAAAAAATATTTAAAAAAAAAAAGATTCCTGAGGAAGGACAACAAAGTACTACCAAGGAAAGACCTAAATAAACTCTGTAGCTTCACTTGCTCTTAGTAGACTTAAAAATCACTGATTTTGGAGGTCACACAGCTGGGCAATGTGTTATTAGCCTCTTGCTAGCTTTGCTATAGATAACACCTCTGACGTGTGGGTTAAGATGATAATGGTTGCCTAGGTTACTTTTCAGGGACTTGAAGCCTGCTTTTGCTGAGAACAGACGCTTCATTTTGGCCAGCAGCTGTCTCATGGACTGGAATGGAGGAAAAGGCTTGGCCTTTCTGCCTTCATGTGGTGTGTCTCCTTTGCCGCCTTAACTTTGGGTTAGATTCTACTCAGCTCTGCATGAAGACATGTTGATCAAAACTATAATACAGGATGAACTTGACCTAGACTTGCCAAGCTTCTTTCCTCTCCATTCAGAGCTAAAAACATACTCATCAGCTAACATGATGGTACCACCAGACTATGAAAGGAGTAAAAACAAGTGGCACCTGGATTTGTGGAAGATCTCTGTCTATTCCCAGAAAAGACATGAGAATCTCTCCTCTTGATCAGCCCATTTCTCATCCTTTTTAATTTTCCCCATACTATGACTCCTTAACTTCCTGGAGTTGAGAAGTTGATTTGCAAGTAGGGTTCCCACTTCTCTGTTCTTTGGTCATTGAATAAAACAGTGCTTCTCCCCAGCACATATCTCTTAGAAATTGGCTTTTTCATGGGATGAGTTTCTGAACCTGAATCTGATAACAAAAGATCACGATTAAGAAGTAGAACATTATGTCAGAATTGGAGGATGAGGCAAGAGTTTCTCCATGGCTTAAACCAAGAGGTCAGAACTAGAATGATTTATATGTTCTCTAATAGCATGTGAACTGAACTGAACATGAACTGGCTTTTGGTTCAGTTCAGTCAGTGGAGGCACCAAAGGAAACGGGAAGATTTGAGATATCAGAGTCAGGTTCTTGCCTCAAGCCATTGTTACCAATGGCTTTGGGCCTCCAAGGAAGGTAAAGCTCCTGTCAGGTGGTCCTCTCTTTCCCCTGCAACCACAATTACAGCTCTCCAGGTTCAGGTCACTGCTCCTTCTCCTTGTCTTTTCAGGCCTTCTGGTAGGAGCACCCAATTATTGTTAGGTCAGGGAAGATTTGCCATTCCTTACTGATATACCTTAATCTTACCCATGCCTTTATAAATATGCTATATAGTAGGCAGGATTTTAAGATAATCCCCCTGGGATTTGGGCCTTCTGATGTTATGTAAATCTTCTCCCAGTACTTCAATCAAACATTACTGTAGGTACTGCTTAAAGGGATTTTGCAGATGCAAGTAAGTTTCCCAGTCAGTTAATCTTATGATAGGGAGATCTTTCTGGTTGGCTTTACCTAATCACATGAGTCCTTTTAATCTAGGTCTATAGATCACAGAGTAAGTCGAAGTTAAGAAGCAGGAGAGATATTTTACAGAAGACTTATGGTTTAAAAATGGAAGGGGCCATGTGGCAAGGAATGTTGGTGACCTCTAGGTACTAAGAAAGACTCCAGGGACTTCAGTCTTACGACTACTCAAACTGAATTCTGCCACAGGTTGAATGAACATCAGATGAGAACTCAGTGTGGCAAATACCTTGATTTCAGTTTGTGATGCCCTGAACAGAGAACCTGGTCACACTGTGTCAAGCCTCTACCCTACAGAATTGTACACTAACAAATGAGTGTTGCTTTAAACCACCAAGCTGTTTATAATTTGTGTTATAGCAGTTAGTTAGTATCAGTCTGTTCCTTCATTGAACTTTCCTCAATTTCCCTTTGAGTGTGCTATTTGTTTCATACCAGTTCACAGACCAATGAAACAAATTCATGAAATACTAGTCTCTTTACACTTGTGCTTCAGGTTCTCTTGCCTAAATAAGAGGTTCTTCCTTGATTATTCACAACAACCAAGGAACATGTCTTTTCATGTTATGAATCCATTTGAATCTTCCAAGTCTTTCATGTTATTCATTCATTTAACATTTCTTGGTCTTGGAACATTGCGATAAACACAAATCTCTGTCTTCATGAAAATTAAAAACTACTTGAAGAAGATACAACATAAACAGATAAGTAAATATATATATATGTTAGATGATAGCTAATGCAGTGAGGAAAAATAAAGCAGAGAATTGCATAGGACTTGACATGGTTAGGGCAATACAAGTTTATATAGGATGCTTAGGGAAAGCCTCATTAAAGTTGACATTCAATCAGGGACTTGACAATAGAAATGAAAGAAGATATGTAAATATGTGAGGAAAGAAGGAGCATTCCACGCAGTGAGAATAGCAAGTACATAGGTCTTGGGACAGGGCCAGAACTTATGTCTTTGAGGATCAACAACAAGGCCTATACGGACAAAGAAAATTTAGTGAGGGAAACAGACTCAAGTGTATTTGTCCTAATTATTCTAATTAAGTTAGAGATCTTGATTTAGTAAGTGATCTTTGAATGGAGAAGTAGAAAGAAAAGCGATTTTGGTAAATTCAGTAATTTTTCTTCCTTGCTCTGAATATTATGTTTTACCCTTTGCTCTGACAATTTGCTAGGATAATTACTGGGTAATTTTCGGCAAGTTACTTAACCCTATGGACTTTTATTTCCTGGGTGTATAACAAACAATTTGGTACGTGTAATCTTTCATGTCATGTTTGGCTCTAAAAACTGATCTTGTGTTGGGTTATCTTAATACTAATTCATACTTCTTCTAAGAAGGCCTATGGCTACAAGAAGTGAAGCTAAATCAGTTACTATTAATTCTCATTCAGTGTATCTTGGAGAAAGATAGCTTAGAAGAGATCCATACCCCTGTGGTCCATTTATAGATTCTAATGTCCTTCTAAGTTTATTCATAGGTCACAGACCTGAGCAGCCAGTTTGGTTCTCATCTGATGAATGTAAGTGAGATTTTAATATAGTTACAGTCATTTCAAATGCACAATTAATAAAACCTTTGGAGCTTTTAATGTACAATTATTTGACATAGCTCACCATCATAAGCATTGAATGATAGCAATAAAGAATTTATGGAAAAGCCAGATGCTATGGCACATGCGTGTATTCCCAGTGACTTGGGAGGCTAAGGGAGGAGGATTGCAAGTTTGAGATCAGTCTTTTTGCAAATTAGTGAGACCATGCCTCCAAATTAAAACAAAAAAAAAGGACTAAAGAGATATAGCTTAGTGGTAGAGTGCCTCAAGTTCAATCCTCAATCTGTCTGTCTGTCTGTCTGTCTGTCTCTCATATACACTATGGAAGAAGTTCTTTTTTTTTTGGTACTGGGGATTGAACTCAAGGGAACTCCACCACTGAGCCACATCCTCAGGCCTATTTTGTGTTTTATGTAGAGACAGGGTCTCACTGAGTTGCCTAGCGCCTCACCTTTGCTGAGGCTGGCTTTGAACTCGCAATTCTCCTGTCTCAGCCTCCCTAAATGCTGGGATTACAGGCGTGCACCACCATACCCAGCTTGGAACAAGTTCTTAAACTCAAATCCATCCTTAGGTGTTTATGCCTGACACTTTTAATACTTATATTATGCTATGATTTGAATGTGATGTGTTCCCCAAAAGCTCACATGTGGGACAATGCAAGAGGGTTTATAGAGGAACTGATTGGGATATGAGAGTCTTAACCCAATTCAGTAAAGTCATCACCTGATGGGATTAACTGAGTGGTAACTGAAGACAGGTGGGGTGTGGCAGGAGGAGGTGGGGCATTAGGAGCATGGCTTTGGGGTGTATATTTTGTATCTGGCAAGTAGAGTCTCTCTGCTTGCTGATCATCATGTGAGCTGATTTCCTTTGCCACAGTCTTCCATCATGTTGTTCTGCCTTACCTGGAGAACTGAGAAATAAAGCCAACTGTCTGTGGATTGAGACCTCTGAAACCATGAGTCCTCAAATAAATTTTTCCTCCTCTATAGTTTTTCTGGTTGGGTCCTTTTAGTCACAGGAGTGAAAAAGCTGACTAAAACATATTACAACCTGAAACAAAGAATAGTATTTATTCTGACTACTCTTTCCAATCTAATCTTCTATTACTTGGCACTCTACTTTCTACTTAACTATACTCTGTTTTGGTACTGTTACCTGGAGATCTTCCACTTCTACTTCCCCCTACCTCCCATGCCACTGGACACCAGTACCCTAAATCCTATTCATGATGTGCCATATCAAATATTTCCTTGCTAATCCTAAAGTAGACTTTGCTAATCCTCATTAGAAACTCTTTTTATCCTTTAAAACTCATAACATTATTTGTACCTTTCTAACAATAACTATCTTATTCTTTTTGGAAATTCTCATTTTCTTTTGCTCTGTAAGCTTCCTGTGGGCAGGAATCCTGCCTTACTCATCTTCATACTTCCTACTATACTCAGTAGACAACTCTCAATAACTATTGCTAAATGAATTTTTTGTAATGCATCTGTAGGCAAAAATCCATAGTCTTAGAAAAAACAAAACCTGTCTAATGTGCCTATGAAAGCATACATGTGTGTCCTTAAAAAGAGTTACCTCCCTGGATAAAGCTATTCATATGCCATCCTAAGTGACTATCATTTTTTTCTATTCTACCTTTATAATCTAGCTAAGAGACTTTCTATGTTTATTAGGTTTTGGTGACTGGAATTTTGGGGGGATATGTTATCAAGTCATGAAAGTTAAAATTGATATTCCTTTATGATAGTAACCTCCAAATTTCCTGCAACCAAACAAAATAAACTTTAAGTTTAGACCGTTAGCTTTGAAATGGCCTAGAAAAGTTAGTTGGCTTAAAACCCTAATATTTTGAGCATGTCAGTCCGCAAGAAATGGTGGACCAAGTGGAATGGATGTGCAGTTTCCCACTTTGTTAGCCTAGCCAGTATAACTGCCTTAGGAGAAATTTTCTAAAACTTTATTAAGTTTCTTGTGATTTAAAAAACAGCAGCTTTAAAAGAGCTTTTAGGATATTGCCCTACATCTATAAAACCCCTTATATGAGGGTTTTTAAAAAGTCTGTGTAAGGAGATTTGGGAAAGATTTCTGATGAAAATATGAGCTAAAAGTCATTGGTTTATATTTTATTAGTATTCATGTTGGTTCTCACCAGTAAATCTTACTCTGAACAACTGTCCATTCCTATGAAAATAACTCTTTTGCCCTTACTTCTTTCTTTTTTTTTAGCTTCCATTAAACCGAGGCTTAGACCTCAGCCTTTTTCAGACATAGATCAGATTACCAGAAATAAGTACAATGTTAAGACTCTCATTTAGCAACTGAAATAGGTTTATCTGCCTCTACAAGGTGCTGTGGTTATATCTCTTGTGTATTTGGAAAGTTCCAAATTTTCCAGTTATTCATGAATTTCTCCAGTGAATAACAGCAATATAAAACCTTGAGATTTTAAATATTGTTGAGATGTGTTTCAGGCCATACCAAAGAAGTTATCTCTTTGGATAGCATAGTCACAAATAATCATGTATTGTACCATCATTTTTTATTATTTATTCATCACAAAACTCTATTAGGTTCAAAAAATACATATAATATACATTCACATACAATTTATTATTTCATTCAAAGAAATCTGATATGTGCTATCCTTTCTTGACACGTGGATTGAATAAGTCTTATTTAGAATCTGCTTTTTCAAATTTAATCTAGAAACAAAATGAATCAAACTTGGTGCTCAAAGTCTATCTAATGAAAATATTTCCAATTTTATTATTATCTTTATATTTGCAGATAGATTACATATCAGTTACTTTTAAATTGAAGTACATTTCAAAATAAAACCTTTCATTTTCTTTTTGCTTTAGTAACATGATTATATTTATATTGAACATAATATAATAATCATCTAGCAGTCCAGGAATTGCTAAATAACCAATTTTTATATTAACATTAAATTCCCAGGACTGCCTATTTGATGTGCTTACATATTTAAAACCAAGTGAGCGCCATATTGCTTGATTGTAATATTCATCTGGCTTTCTGCCATGTAAATGGATGTATTAATACATACTTCTGGAGAGTGCTGTGAAGTTTAGTTAATTAATGTTTGTAAAAGCTTTTTGAGATTGTCTACTGAAAGATTGCATGAGTTAAAATTATATAAAAAGCAAACATGTAGAGTACTCTAGAAATTGTTGCTTG
>CM053407.1:32198972-32223884 GCA_028644305.1 Xerus rutilus
AGACACTGATGTTGCCTACCCAGTATCCACTCTACTCTCTCTTTCTTCCTTATTAAGAGATCTCTGTGTTTATTTATGTCAACGGTGTGCCCAGGTAAACATTCTCATGTCCCTTGATTTCTTTGCATATAAAGATTGCCATGGAATAGTTCTGGCCAATTCATTGTAAACAGAAGTCATTAAGTTTCTAATTCTAGGAAGATGCTTTAAGAGGACCAGCAACTTTTGTTATTTTCCATTCTTCTCCCATCTTCCTGCGAGGGTTATAAATATGGTGTCTATAGTATAACAGCCTTGTGGTTAACAGCTGAACACAACGAGGAAGACAGCATTTCAAAGATCAATGAGAAGAAAAGTGGAAGGCTAGTCCTTGTTGAATCACCATAGCAGTCTTATATACCATTCACTCTGGATTCCTTGAAACATGATATAATCCTATATATGTTTAATCTGTAGCAACTGGATATCTATCACATGAGGTCAAATCCAGTTCCTAGTTGAATTAGTGCACTAAAAAAGAGAGCAATAGTCATAATACAGTCATTGCAAGAGATTGACAATGTATCATAGCATCTATAAAAACACATCTGTTCACTGTGTTTAAGAATGAAGTTGGTATTGCTCTGACCATCTTCTCTCTTATATTCATGAGGCAAAGTTTTGGCATGTTCAATACGCATGAGATCCTTACATTATAATATGCTACTTTCCCCTTATTTGTGGCATGTTGAACCCTGCTCTATAATGGACAACACGGTCCACTCAGCTTAACATTTCATTTAATAAACAGTACTACATTAAGATATAGAAAAAACAAATAAAATGAGTCAGTTTACCAATAAAGTACTTGTAGTAAATCTGTGATAGGATCATTACTGTTATCCATAAGGTATAATTTTGGCTAAGTTTGAAAGATATTTTATAGTACATAATTTTAAGGACCATGCCCAAAGAATAGAGTCATATCAATAGATGGGTTTATAGTCTACATGAAGGGGATGGATTTGTCTGCTTTAATAGAAATCACACAACAGAGGCTTAACCATGATAGAGTTTGTTTTTCTCTCATGTCAATGTCTGACTTGGAAATGTTTGGGCTTGGAGTGAAGTGGTGTGAGTGGGTGGATAGGCTGTCCACTAGGAAAGCCAATTTCTTTCTGTGTCATTACTAGCTAGGCCTTTGCCTAGACTAGAATGTTGTCCCCATTCTCATGGCTGGCTCACTACCTCCAGGTTTCCCTTCTAGACTTCAGGAAATGAGGAAATAATCAAAAGGCAATATAGTCTCCTATAAGAATGTGATCCAGAAATTGTCCACACTTTTTCCTCCTCCATCTCATCAGATGTGTGTTGAGAAGCCACAAACAGCTGAATATCTGTTAGGAGATGGCTCTTGTTGGAACCTCATGTGCCTAGCTGAAGATAGGGAGGTTATATCACTGCAAAGAAGGGAGGAATAGATTGTAGATGAAAATTGGCTGCCTCTTTCACAGAGTGTCCCATCTACCTTCAGAAGAATCATCTGTCATGCTAGTCTATGGGCATCTTGGTTTTTAAAAGGTGTTCAAAGTGAACATTTGTTCTTCTGGCACCAAAAGCCTGTTGACCTGCCTTCAATTCATCTTCACTTTCTGCATCATCTTGTCTCGCTGCCATATTGACCAACAGTTCTTGGGTTTCCATATACATAACGAAATGCCCAAAGCAAACTTGGAGGAAAACTAAGGGTGGTGGTAGGTGGAGAGGAATCAACACAAGAGCCTTTTGCCTTCTCTGTAGCTTCCATTCTTCCTCATCTCCCTCCCCATCTCAGTTCTTCACTCACTCATATCCAAATTGCCCTATGGGCTTCCAGATTCCTTTTCTTTCACTGGGCAGAGCAGTCTTCCCTTTCTCTCAAGCCTTTATAACCCCACCAGATCCTTTGAGGGTTCTGCTTCTACCCCAAGTGTTATTCCCAGCAAAAGTTGTTTGCTCCCTAAAGGAGTTCTGGTGCCAGCTATTGAAATAATAAATGTCCCTCCTTTCATCATAAAATGAGGTCAACTCCTGCATTTATTGTAAAAATGTTGTTGAGGATGTTGTTCATTACATCATTCCATTTCCTTTCCATAAATCTCCCCATCAGAAAGTTCTTTTAGATTTCAGTGCCAGAAAAACTTTCCTTCTCCTAAAGCGTGTTTCCTCCTTTCTGATAATGAGAGCCATATCATGAACCATATGGCTCAGAGCCAAATTTGCAGTTCTATCATTGCAATTATGTTAAATACATCCATTAGCATATTAGTATTTTTGCTTGAGCCATTTTATATGTCTATCATACTGCTCTGCATTTTGTTATAAGCCATTTCAAATCCTTTTGGAAAGGAGTTAAGGTATCTGGGTGTAATGGTGCATGCCTGTAGTTCCAGCAGCTCAGGAATCTGAGGTAGGACCTGAACAACACAGTGAGACCCAGTTTCCAATAAACAAACAAACAAATCAATAAATAGTAAGATTTTAAAAAGTATAAAAAAGTAAAAGTAAGTTACTAAGTAAATAAGCAGGTTAGAGATCATCTAAAGTGATAGTATGCAGTGGTTGTACCCCAGCTGCCTAAATAAGGGAGAAGACCCAGTGGGCCACCTACTCTAGCCACTCCTACTTTTCAAGGGAAAAATCACTCAGTAAACAGTATTTTCACATCAAGAATGGAAAATTTAAAAAATTAACTCTGACTAACTCACTTTCTAATTTTGTACTGTTTTGGATTTTTTGCACTTGTCTCCAAGAGTTTTTGGTCATTTATTTTATTCCAGCTGTCACTATAGTGACCAAACTGCTGAGAGCTTCAACTGATTTCAAGAGAGCACAACTTGACAGCAACCTTGCTTGTTCTGCACCATTTACTACTCACTTTCTACACTAGGACTTATTTGTGAGGATCTGCTTGGCACCCAAATGTTTGCAACCTAGCAATAAGGAGGAGCTAGCAACCTATGGGTGAACCTTTGACCAATGAGAGGGAAAGCAGTATCTCACTGTACCTGATGGTCTTAGTTACAGTCCTGAGATATAATCACTTATGTAGATTGTTCGAAGAGGTTCTTATGCGATGAAGTATATCAGTTGCACCTGTTGCTAAGTGGTGGCCAGCTCAATAAGATGGCTTCGTATTGCCTTTCCCACCTCCCCTCCCTCTTTTATCCATTTCATTCTCATTTCCCTGCAATTTACTCTGTAATAAAGGAGCAACTCAAGCTTTTTCTTCAGATTCTACTTGACAACCCAGACTAAGGACATGATTGGCGACATGTGTGACCTAGAAGAGAGAACTTTAGACTAGGATTTTGGAGCTGGATCATTTCTGTCCAAAAGCAAAGAGACACACTTCTGGTGTTGAGTGGGACGGTGATATTTAGTATGTAAGGCATTAAAACTACTATGATAGCCACTTAATAGTTAAGTGGGATATGTTGCAGGTGAGGTTTTGGGGATATGAGACGTCTGTGGCTTGACCAGTGCAAGAGCAATGATAATGATAAGTGTTGCTGAGTAGGTTAGCTTTTGTAAGAGCACTGAGGCTTATCAGAATACTTACAGCCTCAGCATAGCCAACCTAAGATGTGGTAGAAGGCCAGAAGTCTTCTCTGTAGTTTTTAAGTATTGCCACTTTCTCTAACTGCAATACAGATAGTTTTAAAAATTCTGAAAGACCAGGATCTGATATGGAGTACCAGATCTCTTAGTGTGGGTATTGTGATAGGTTGAATTATGTTCCTCAAAAAATGAGTTCAATTCTTTACCCCTGGTACCTTATACATGACCTTATTTGGAAAGAAGTCCATTGAAGATGTAATTAGTTAGGACATAGTCATATAAGAATAGGCAGGCCCCTAATCCAATATGACAGATGTCCTTACAGAAAAGGAAATGAGACAGAAAGACACACAGAGGGAGAATGTCCTGTAATGACAAAGGCAGAGATTATAGTGATGGAACTGCAGGCAAGAATGCCAAGGACTTCTGGGAAACAAGCAGCTAGGCAGGGGCAAGGAAGGATTCTCCTACAGGATTTGGAGGGGTCATGGCTCTACCAGCACCTAGAGTTCAGACTTTGACTTTCACAACTTTGAAACAATACATTACTATTGTTTTAAGTCACCTGGTTTGTGATATTTTGTCAGGGCAGCTCTAGACAACTCACACAGAATCTCATTACATTACTTCACACAGATGTTTACAATTTATGGCAAAGGAGTTGCAGTAATGGGCACGTGACATTGGGATCCACCAGTATTACACATACCCCATCACCCAGAAACAACTGGCCTAATGGAATAGCAGATTAACTTGTTAGAAGCTCAGCTATGGGGACAGCATCCTGTGGGTTACATCACTGTCCTTCAAGTTATGCATGTGTAAAATCAATAGTTGATATATCATGCATGCCCTCAAAAGCTAGAGCACACAGAGTCAGGGTCCCAGGAGCAGAAGTAGGGTTTTATTTCTTTCACTATCATTTCCAGCAACACACTAGAATTTATGCTTCTTGAACACAAAATTTAGGTTCTGCCATGTTAGAAGTTCAAGTTCCAAGGTGAAATTCTTGCCATCAGACAACACAGTAAAGGTTTAGATGAACTTGAAGCTGAAACTTCACCTGTTTACTTTGGACAAAGGAATGAGTATATAGTATTGATGAAGGAGTCATCCTTGATTACTATGAGGATCTTGGAGTGCTGCCACTCAACAGGAGCAGGGTGGGATATGTCTGGAAACAGTGGATTTGCTAGGACATTTCTTGATGCTTTTAACCAGTAAAGGTGGTGAATGGGCCATTGTGGTGTTCTTGAATTATCAGGAGCAACTATGTAAGAGCTTAGAACCCTCAAAGAGAAAGGTCTGGGTCATCCACCAGGCAAGAAAACCAGATCCAAATGGTATTTAAGCATGAGGGATCTAGAATGGATAATGGAGGGAAATGAGATGATGAATATCCAGGATGGTCTTGGTTTTTTCAATAATATCTTTGCTGTCAGTCTCCTGCTTTGTGGGATCTTACTCTGTGATTCTGCAATAAAATAGTAAATTACAATCGTTTTGTGTCTGTCTCTGCTTTCTAAAGAATTTGGCTAAGATAGTGGGATTTAGAAATTGGCCATTAGTTATAAAATCTGTGGATTTTTACTTGTAAGGGAGGATTTTTTTTTTCTTGACCCATCAGGAGAAACATTACCTAACCACACACAATTTCTATCTTATAGAACTTGGAAGGCTCTACAACTGGAGTTATTTGGATAATTTATATAATTTATTCCCCTTTACCCCATGCTGAGGATCAAACCCAGAGCCTTACCCAAATGCCGGGTAAATGCTCCACCAGTGAGCTACACTCTCAGCCCATAACTTATTCTAACAACATTGATGAGGCATGCTTAAGAAATATACTGCTGAAATACCTAAAATTCTCAGGAATCTTGAGAAGGCAGGCAGCTCCAGGGTAGCATTTTTGTTACTGTTGACATTAGAGGCAAGTTATCATTTTGGAGCTGGGAATGGCAGTAGGTTGGAATAGCAGGGCGGGAAAACCTGAATTAGGTTAGTTGAAGTAAACCTAAGAATGAAGTTTAAGAGAATTCTCAGAATAAAGAAATCACAGAAATTTGGGTGAGAACATAGCAGTAGCTCTGAAGCAAGAACAGTAGTCAGGGGCCAGGAAGCTTGTAGAAGGCTGACAGGGATTGCAAGTCAGGAGCAAGGCACTGGCTTGGCTACAGTACATGGTCAAAGTCAGAGTAGAAGTAAAGGCATAGGCTGGGACACTTGGAAACTGGAGGAAGGTTGCTGTTATGATTTGGATATTAGGTGTCCCCCAAAACTCACATATGAGACAATGCAAGAAGGTTTAGAGGTAAAATGATTTGGTTAGGAAAGCCTTAACCCAATCAGTGAACTAATCCCCTGATAGGAATTAACTGGGTGGTAACTGTAGGTAGGTAGGGTGTGGCTAGAGGAGTTGGGTTTCTAGGGGCATGTCTTTGAGCTATATATTTTGTCTTTGTTGAGCAGAACTCTGTTTCTCTTCCTGGTGTGAGGTCTTGGGCTGTTTACCCCTACCACATTCTTCCTGCATGTTCAGCCTCACTTCAGGCCCAGAGGAATGGAGCTAACCTTCAATGTACTGAGACCTCTGAAATTGTGAGACCACAAATAATCCTTTTCTCCTAATATTGTTATTGTCAGGTATTTTAGTCACAGCAGTGATAAAGCTGATTACAACAGTCACATAAGGTAAGCTAATCTTTTAAATATGCTTTCTGGGACTCCCTGGACTCCCAGAGAACTAGTGGTCCAGGATCCATAGCTTAAATACTGAAGTATGGTAGCAGTTCCTTACACTAGGAAAACTGAAAATGGTAAGAAAAAAGAACTTCCTTATCTTCTGGAAAAATCTCAGTGATTTAGAGTAGATTATTGCCAAAGAGATGAAAATGTAGAGTCAATGCAGATCAGGATTCTTCTGAACCTTTCTTCCTTTTTGGAACCTTTAGGTTTTTCATTTCCAGTTTGCTTTTTGAGGTACAGACACCTCTTTGAGGGTACCACATGAACCTGAGCAATTGCTTATTACTTTGTTAACTGGCATGAACTAATTTAAGGTAAGACTGATGAAGATCTACTTTTTTTTCTTGGTTCATATTGCAAACTATCTCCATCTGTTCCTCACAACTCCTGTTGCTAGGGAGTAACTTGACAGAATAAATGGGAAGCAAGCTACTATTTTAGACGATAGACTGGTCACATACGGGGGGTTAATTTTTATTTCTTGTCAAACCCCCAAAGTATGGACATATTCTCGTTTTAATAGAGAAAAAGAATGATGTCAGTCCTGACTTTACCCTGTCTTCTTTAATTGTAAGAGCTCAACTATTGTCCCCACTTGATAGATAAGGAAAATGAGTCTCAGAAAGATAAGCACCTCAAAATCTGTAAGTACAGAATTGAATCCAGGCATATCTGGCTCCAAAGCCTGAGCCCTGTCACTTTATCAAATGACTTGGCTATTTTACAGATTGTCCATTCATAAGTGACAAAAGAACCTCATGGAGTTTCTTTTTTGAGAAACTTACCACTCTCAAACTAATGTACACTTGATTTAGAGATTCAGAAGAGAATGAAAAATTAAATTGACAATATTAATGAAATGTTTAAAAATGATTTAATGACATCTATTCAAATGCTGAATGCATTCAGAGAAAAAAAAGGGACAAAATCCCTTAAAAAGAATTAGGTTTTAATAGAAAGTCACATTATGAAATACAAAGCATAGCTAAAAAAATGTCTTTTTAATTAGTGGGGACATTGATTAGAATAGGAAAAAGAATAAGGGAGATAAATGTCCAATTTAAGGAGGAATCATGATGTCCTGGCAAAAAACAACCAGAAAAGTCCAAGAGACTATACCATTGCTGCAGGCAATCTACACTCTTGGGAATTTCCATGCACAGGCACTATAATTAACAGAAGCTATCATAATAAACTGCCCTTAAAGAGAAGACCAAATCAACCTCTCTGGCTACCTAAGCAAATTTGATCTTATTTGAGGATTAGAAATGTCTCAGTTAAAAGTAAAGCCTATTTAGATGATTTTTGCAGTATTCTTCCTAGTCCCTTAATGTTTACTAATATATTATAGTTAATATATTATAAGAACAAATTATATGAATGCTTTTCATTCCAGAGATATTAGGATTAGAATAGGTAGCTGAATTTTATTTATTTGTTTGTTTTTTTATTTATGTATTTATTTTTTGGTACCAGGGATTGAACTTAAGAGTCTCAACCACTGAGCCACATCCCCAGGTCTTTTTGTATTTTATTTTGAGACAAGATCTTGCAGAACCTTGCTAAATTGCTGAGGGTGGCTTCAAACTAGTGATCTTCCTCCCTCTGCCTCTCAACTAAACTACTGGGATTATAGATTTGTGTCACTCCACCCAGCACTAGTTGGATTTTAACAAAGTTAGGCATATTATAGCAGTGTTTCATTGATTACATGTAGAAGAGAATATTCTCCTTTCTATGTCTTTAAGAAAAAATAGAGACCCCTATTTTTAACATAAAGTTTGCTTGGGGTTTTGCTGTGTCGTGTATCAAATCCTATCTTCAGCCACCTTAAAATGTATATAGAAATATTACTATTACTATAAGAAATATACAGGACTTTGTATTTGATACTGGAAATATATTTGTTCTAATTGTGGAATTTCTTCCTAGAAAATTCTGCTAAAATTTTTGTGGGATAACTTATAAAATTATCAAGTAGAAAACATAGTATAGCATATATAAAGGGCTTCTTTATTAGGAATTATTTAGGGGAATTTCTTAAAAAATAGTCCCAGAAGGGATACAGCTGAAATGTCTAGCAGAATATACAGGTAAATACAAGCTAAGAAATTCTAGGGAAAAAAGCTGAGGGGGGAAGGGAGTAGGTTATTCACATGTGTTAACTGTTCATATGAATTTTCTTTTTCAAAAATGATAAAATCTAAGAAGAATATTAGGATTTACTTATATTCTTTCTTTTTTATAACTCAAAACAAAACATTTATTTTTCAGTAGTATTGATCCTAATGTAGGTAACAATATTCTTAAATACTCAAATTTCATCATTGATTTTTTTTTTAACCATGTCAAAAGACAATATTGACTGCAAAATTTCACAAAGTGAGTTAAATTTATAATTCAGTTTTAAAACACCTTTGGGAAAAAAATTTCAGGAAATCAAAAAATTTCTTTAAATGATACTATTATACCTTACTAGACATATTATATAGAAATACCTCAATTGATAGAAAATTTGGGTAATACGCTATTTTACTTGATTGCTTTTTTCTTTTTAACTTAAGATTAAATGTTTTATTTTCAATTCTTGTTGAAAAATCTTCTAAAATGTATTCAGAGTCTTTACTGTCATAGTAAATAAAAAAGTGAATTAATGTTTCTTTGACCAATGAAAATTTCTAGAGTCTGAGAGATTGATCTTTCTGAATGTCAATAATCGTTATACAGCCAGAGATTGGGATGAATGTGTATGTCTTCTGCACATAACTAGGGAATTGATTATTTGAATAAATCCTTGATATAAACTTCCTTTCTCAAGATGTGTTTCTTTTGTCCTTGCCCTCAAAATAGAGTTGTAGCAATTGGGATCAGAAATGTTTATTCAGGGGCTCTTGTTTGTTAGATTTGTTAAAAAAAGGATTTTTCTGTGCTCTTGATGGGATTTTAATGAATGCAGGAGGGGGCTACTGAGCCTGGTCCATCTGCCAGCAGTGATTCACTTGAGAGAGTATAGCTCACAGTTGGGAAATGGATAGGAGGAAGTATTCGGGATGCAGAAATGGCCTTGAATGAGGTGAGTATGCTCAGCATCGCAACAATGTCACTGTCTGGCTTGACTTCAGAAGTAAGAGTTCAGATATAGTGAGGCTGCTAGAACCAAGGCATCTAGCCAGGGAGGCAGTGATTGGTTGGTTTTGGAAAGCTTTTTCATAGCTGTGGTTGTGACTGAAGGATTCAACCTGGGGGAGGAAAGTTAGAGGGAAACATTGGAGATCACTGGATTTAGAATAGAATTGTGGCTCAGTGGTAGAGCTCTTGCCTTGCATGCGTGAGGCCCTGGGTTCGATCCTCAGCACCACGTACAAAGCAATGAAATAAAGACATTGTGTCCATCTACAACTAAAAATAAAAAATTAAAAAAAAAAAATAGGGTCCCAGTCCTGAGAAGGTACAGGGAAATTAAGTGGGACCCTTGAACAAGATATAAATTACACAGTAGAAGTCAAGGCAGAGATGTAATATATGTCCATTTTTAAAAGCAGGTAGCTAAGCTACGTAGTACCAGAAATGAAGGGGGAACATGAAACTAGGTCTGCAAATAGAAAGTGAAGACATAGCGGCTCACTGGGGTTTCCCAATGAAACTGAGACTTGAGGGTCAGGATTAGAGTCCAGATCAGAGGAAGGAGAGGAAGCTCCAGACCTGTGTGAAGCAGACACTGGGACAGAGTCTGCCACATAAAACAGGGTCTCGTATGAAACAGGGCAACAGAAACTCTACCCTCTGGGGCAGGCCTGAGGTAGGTTGGATAAAGAAATCTGCAGGGAACTGGAAACTCAAGTTGGCAAGGAGCAGATGTGAGTCCTAAATTTACACCTCTCCTGGGGTGCGGGAATCCCACATTGAGAACTTAACACCCATATCACACTGGAACTCATGTACCTCCTCGGCTTCTAGAAGAAACAAGAGTGGAACAGCTCTGAAAGGGTTGTCCCACAACACAGAACACAATGGGATTTTAAACACATTTAGAAAACAAAACTCTGTGAGGAAGAGAGCGCAGCTGCAGGAACTTATACCTCAAAACCTGGAGATTATAGAATAATCTGAAAAGTAGTAAGCACATTAAAAAGCTTAAGGAGATGAAAAGGAAAAAAATGAAAAATAAACAGTAGTATGGAAAGAAAAAAAGCATAGTTATAAAGCACATGTAGTAAGTGAAATGGAAACTCAACAAACATGTTAAATAGTAGATAGGACCAATCCAAAAGAAGATAAGTGAATTGGGAGCTGTTCTGAAAAATATCAAAATACAGATAAAGGAATATAAAAACATGATGAGGATGGATGGAAGCAGGAACAAGAAGGTAAAACATAGACGTTCCAGAATATAAAGTTGAGATAATAAGAAAGGGGCTGTGCGGTTACAAACTTTCTAGACCTGAAGCAAAGAGTCCTTAGTTTGACAGGATATGTTGAGGTCTGAGTGAGATAAATAAAAACAAACCCAAATCTAAGCTCTTCAAAAACAAATAGAAAATCTTAGCTATCAGAGAGAAATGGGAGATAAACTGAAAGGAAGTGACTATCAGATGGACAGCAATTTTCTGACAGAAAAACTATATGTCAGGAAACACTGGCATGCATCTTTAAATGCTGAAGTAAACTATCCATCAGTTTAGATTTCTATAACAGGTTCAAGTATCATTCAGTAGATACAAGTTGCTGAGAAAGTAGATTTTTAATGTTTTCATGATAAATGAATGGTAGGTATGTGAGGTGGTGGATTTATTAGTCTGATTTAATCATTCTACATTATAAATATCTATTAAAGCATCACATTGTACCCCATAAATATATACAATTAGTAGTTATCAATTAAAAATGAAGTTTAAAAATTTAAGAAATAGATGGTAAAAATAAAAAAAAAAGAAGTTGTGATAGATTGCATTATTAACCCTAGATTCTCTACCCCTTTTGAGGGAGAACTGCAAAGTCACATGCAGTAACTCCTAAAAAAAGGGGCAGAGTGTATTTCTCCACTTCTTGATTCTAGATTCAGCCACATGCCTTGCTATAACCAAGAAGGAAGTGGAAATGATATTGTACTGGTTCCAAACCTAGGCCTCAATTGTGAATTTCTTGGTGTAGATGCCATTGACATGGGAAGAACATGCCTGGACACCTCGCTGGCCCCAGGAGAGATGTGAAGGGCAGGCCACCCCACACTGAACATGGAGAAGATCAGCTGACCTCCAAATCCATGACACTAAATCACTGTTTTTCAAGTCCCTGAGTTTTGGGCAGATTATGGCATTAATTTCTGATTACTAGTGTAATAAATTTTCATGAATTTAGTAGGCTAAACAACACAAACTTATTCTTTTAATTTCTGGATATCAGAAGTCAGAAATCTGTCATACAAGACTAAAGCAGTGTATTAGCAGGGTGTTTTTGATCGTTATTATTATTATTTATTTCTGGAGACTCTGGGAGTGAACTTGTTCCCTTGATTTTTCTAGCTAGAGATTGCTTCCACTCTACTCATGGATCTTTCCTCTTTTCCCTCTAATTTTTTGCTTCCATTGTTACTACTTTTACTTTTGTAGTCAGATCTCTCCCTTCCACTTAGAAAGGTACTTGTGCTTACATTTGGGACCCACCTGTACAAATCAAGGATAATCTCCTCACTCCAGGGCCTTTAACTTAATCATATCTGCAAAGTTCCTTTTGCCATATAGGGTGAATATTCAAGGTTCTGGGGATTAGGATATGGACATCTCTGGAAGGGAGAATTATTCAGCTGACCATAATTGTTATGTAGAGTTATTTAATAAAAAGTTGTTGTTTTACGAGAATCTGGTCTAAGAGTAGTAGGCACAGATCAATACTGAAACAACTATCAAAAGGTGTATTTTCTTCTTCTTTTTTTTTCTCCTGGCTATGGAACTCATGGCCTTATGCATGCTATGCAACCACTCTGCCACATCCCCAGAACCAAGCTCTGCTATGTTCTACCTATGTGACCTTGATTAGGTTGCTTACTTCTCCAGGTTTCTTATCTATAAAATGGGTATAATCATAAGCCTAGCCTGCTTCTTATAAGGGTTAAATGAATTACTGTTAGAAAAATGCCTACAACATTACTAGGCACTAATTAAGTACTATGTTACAAATAGCAAAATATATTTTATATTTATTTAAATATATAATTTCTATATTTTAGTTAATTTTAATATACTTTTATATTTAATTTTAATATATTTTTAAGTAATAAAATGAAAAGAAAACAACCCAGAATAAAGGATGGGATAGATGAATCATTTTACTTTCAATATCTCAGCAAAATTTAAAATATCTGACAAGGACTAGAGATATTATTGGGAGATAGTTGTGTAGGTTGATACAACTTTCTAAAGTTTGGCAACATGAAACTGGGTTGAAGATAATCTTGTTCTATCAGGTAGAAATTTTGGTATATACTCAAGAAATTCTCTGGAAAATCAACATATTATAAAAGTATTTATCATAACGACCCTCTTTTAGGTCAATATTTGATGAGAGATTCAGAGCCTGAGAAAGTGATGATGGTGTACGCCATTCACTAAAGACATTTTTGATAAACCTATAAGGATCCTACTGGGGAAAGCGGATCAGGATGGAAAAATGTCAAGAGAGGATATGGTCCCAAGTGAAGTCTAGCGTCGGACAGATCCATGAGGGCTTTTGGGATATTAATCACATAGGGCAGGGGAAGAGGATCTTTTTGTATCATATACCAGTCAGTCGTTCACTATCAGTCATAAATGGCCAGGATTGTGTTTGGCTTGGGGAGGTGTCGACTCTAGCATAAGGCAGCTTCTGCCAGCTCAGTGGGATGTCTGAATAAAAGAGCAGCTGAGAGATGAAAGAAGCCAACATTCAACATGGTTGCTACTGGATATACTACTTGGTTTAAAGAGATCTCAGTGGGGCACTCCAGCTCCACTAAAAATACAACATAACAAAACCTCATGTTCATCAATAGGAGACTGGGGGAAAAAATAGAAGTATATTCACACAAGGAGATTCTATAAAGAAGTTAATATAAATGATAGATCTACATGTGATACATGGGAAAATCTTGAAAACAATGCTGAGTGAAAAAAGTAAGTTGAAAGGCATGGATAGGTGCTATCATTTAGGCATATTAATTACTAACACGATAATATTTATGTGCTGTGTATAATTGCAAAATATGCATAATACACACTAACTATAATGTGGATTCACTGACTTCATTGGGATGATAGTTACTTGTTTAGAACAGGAATAAGAATGAAATTGGGGGGATATAAATAGGGCTTCAGGATATCCTCAATGTTTTGTTCAGTGTGGCACAATGTTATCATGAACTGAGCACATTAAAAAAATCCTCTTAAATTTTCTGAAATATTTGTAATACTTTAGGTCAAATAAAGAATGAAAATTCAAAGAAGAAGAGGAAGTATCTCTAGGCTGTGCCAATCCAGAAAAGGACCAAGCGGGTATAACTGAAGTCCTCATAGATACCTAATTCTGGCTCTTGGCAGTCAGGTCTGGTTGTCTTGTCAAAAACTTTGTGAATAGCAGTAGTCATGTTTGGGTCTTCAATCATCTTTTGGCTCTGAGAATATTGAACCAGAAACTAGAAAGTTCTTAAATTGTCAATCAGTGAATCTAGCTTCAGGGAGCAGAATAGGAAAAGAAAGGGAAAAGAAAAATGAGACAGGAACTTAATAACAAAGTTTCAAGTACAGGAGTTTTGCAAATATATGTTGAGTCCTTCATATGTATTAAGCAATGTGCTAGGCTGGGGAGTCAAACAAGAAAGATGCTATTCCTATCTTTAAGGAGCTGAGCATCGTGTGGAAATCTATGGGACAAGAGAGCCTTGAGAACTTGGAAGCATGTTTGTATAAATGCCAACAAATATATTTGTAGCAAGAATCTTTTGTTTCTGATTCAAAAATCCCCAAATGATTTCTGTGGAATTCAAGTCTTCCAAGATGTTCTGTGAACGAGGAGTTTTATAGTTAAACGTGTTAGGAAACGCTTATGTCATATTCTATTTTTAGAGATTCATAGACAATTAACATATGAAGATTACCAAGAGGATTTATGGAAAAGAAAGCTATATGGAAACTTTGTATTTTCTCCAATTATTTGATATCAAAATGAATTTGTGGAGACGGGGGAGTAATGCCTATAAACTGATTTGAAATGTTTTGTGGAATTCATTTTATTATTCTTCTGTATTGCATGTACACTATTATTTTTCTAGCTCATTGGAACTACTTTTTAAAATGTATTCTTTTAATTAAATCTTCATTCTAGTGTTTCTGTTCCAACATTGTGTTTAAAATGTTGGTCAGAGATTTTAGTACACATTATTTGGCATTGTAGGGAGAATTAATATGAATTTTTATGCAAGTTACTTTAGTTCTTCAAAATAAGAGCAAGCCTGGGTATTTGTGATAGGCATATAGACCATTGTACTTTTTGAGATCCAATTTTATGGCATCTCCCACCTTTTTAATGTCTAGTGTAATGCTAAGTCTTCAGGTTTTTGCACAAACATGTTACTGGCTTTAAATCAAACTACCATGTTAAAATATATTACTGTGTGACAACCGTTTGCAGCTATCCATTTAATTGCATCCTATAAAATGAACCAGGAGGTATAAGTTTACAAACATAACATCTGAGGTGGTGGTAGATTGGAGCTAAATAACACGTGTAGTTTAAACTCTCAATATAAAGTCTCTAAGGGTGTAATTTTAATATACTGCTGACAAGGGGCATGTGAACATTAATATATATTCCAATTAAATGCTTTCAACATTAAAGAATAAACATAGCTTCAGTTTTACATACAAAACTCACTCTAACACATTTATTTTTGCATCTTTTCCTGGAGCATTGGAATATCCAATATTTTACTCTGTTGGATAATTTTTTGACACAAAATGGTTGCTCCATGATTGTATATTTATTATCTGGCTGAAGTTTCTTTTGTTTAGTTATGCCAACTCCCTCCTCCTATAAATTCTAAACTAATGAATATGGGATGATTGATTAGATACCAAACCAATTTCCATGTAATGAAATGGAAATTGTTACTTATTTTTCAGTTGCACAATTATCTCTTTTCAGAGGTCTTTCGAGATGGTGAAATTTTCTCTTAGATGTATGTGATCATGGGTCTGCCATTTATGAGCTGGGTGACCTTGTATCAGTTATTTAACTTTTAGTGTCTCTTTTACTTACCTGCAAAACAGAGATGTTAATACTGCTCTATGGCTTTTAATGTAATATATTTAAAATGTTCAGAATATATGAAAGTGCATGGCACACAGAAGCATACTGTAGTGTTAGCTATTATTTTTCACTGGAAAGACTTAATTGTGAGCAATACACAATTTCTTACATTAATATCTACAATCACACTCAAGAATGACCAGGTCTAGTCTAACACAAAACAAATAGTCCAAATGAGATCTTATTAGTATTTGATGATTTGCTTCTTTTTAATGGGAAAATTAATATAGAAGAAATTTTTTAAGTGTTAAAGTTTGGAGTGATGAGAGAAGCTATTTTTGGATAGGAAATACAGGTGGTGAAAAATGGTCCTATTCTTTATTCTGCTTTAAAGTTTACATGCTACTTTCCCATTAGTATTTAGGGCACAAAAGCCCATTTGCTTAAATTTCCCTTGCTATTCTCCCTTTATGCTCTAGCCCTGTCTTCATCTGTTCCAACAGCTGTTCCCTGATTCTCTTTTATTCTCTACTGCGAGGTAGACCAGTAAGCAGAATCAGCAAGCATTGGCAGGTAAATGAAGGTGGTGATATAGACAAGGACTATATTGGTATGTTAGCCTGAAATCATAGCTGGTAGAAATGAGATTTCCTGCTTTCTACCTTTACATTTAAATCTCTGAACTTATCAAAGTGTTAATATTTTAATTATATATATATATATAATTTTTTAGTATTTTTAAAACAATACTCAGGAAAAGATAAATGGAGATGTTACACAAAAGAACTTGGCTTGCTAGACTTTAAAAGAAATTAATAAAGGAGATTATCATTTTAAAAAGTAGAGAAATGAATAAAAATAGCAATGTGTATTTTTTAAAAAGTTTAGAAAACTTCCTGGATTAGGAAATGAGTTGCAATACATAAAAATACAAACAGAACTAAAAAAACCAATTCTTACATATATTAAGACACTATTCTTTAAGTTGGGAAAAATAAGATAAACTGCAAGTAGATTATGACAATAATATGTACTTGGATATATTGTACATCAAATTGTGTTTCTATAGTCTCTCTCTCTCTCTCTCTCTCTCTCTCACACACACACACACACACACACACATGGCCAATGTGTTAAATTTAGGCCACTGTTCAAGAGTATAGGGAAGAGCTTGGGATAAAAAGTGAAAAGAGTGAAAAGATGAACTGTTCTAATTCTTGTATTTCTTTCCAACTTCCATTTAATTAACAACAAAGGGCAGTAAATAGAGTCATCCCTCTGTTTCCATGGAGGACTGGTTCCAGGACCCTTGAGGATACCAATCCATTGATGCTCAAACTCTTATATAAAATAGCATAGTATTTGTGTATAACCTATGCACATACACTGTCGATCATTTCTAGATTATTATTTTTTTTTTTTTCTTTTTAAAATAACTTTATTATTTTTATTAAATTTTTTTTTTAGTTGTAGATGGACACAATATCTGTATTTTATTTATTTTATGTGGTGCTGAGGATCGAACCCAGTGCCTCATGCACGCAAGGCAGGCGCTCTACCACTGAGCCACAACCCCAGCCCCTAGATTATTATTATAACCAATACAAGATAAATGCTATATAAATAGTTGTTATACTGTATAATTTAGGAAATAAAAAGAAAAAGTTTGTATGTGTATAGTAAAGACAAAACTATTTTTTGAATATTCTTAATTTGTGGTTGGTTGAATCCATGAATGTGGATCCTATGGATATATAGGGTCAACTGTAGACGTATTAGAAGGTACAAAATCAAGCTGGATTTCAGGAACCTGGCCTCAAACTATTAAATAAGATAAAATATATTAAAATAGCAAAGTTTTTAAGCATTTGAATCAATTAAGTAATTAAAGTGATAATATGTTGCCAGTTTTGAGAACAGAGGATGGGGAAGTTATTGAATATGTGTGTGTGTGTACAATATTAGGGACTTATTTTTCATATAAAGGTGAAGTGTGCACCAGCAAAAATATAAGTTATGGAGAAATACAAATGATAACTTCATGTTATTCTGTCTACATAACAATGTTTACCTAAATTCTTATTTCATTTCTCCTAACCAAGACAGCTGACGTGAATACAAAGTCCCATTCAAGGTCATTGGAAACTTTGAACTTCGATTGGCTTCAAGAGGACTTCAGAAAACCCAGTAAATGTCCCCTTGAGTTCCAGAAGTTTAGTTAGATTCAAATCTGGTATTTTTTTTTTCCTTATAGAAACTCAACTTACTACATCTGACCATTGGGCTATTCCAAAATTCACTTTTTATAAATTAAAACTATTGAAAAGTCATGGTACAAAGAGGCCACATGTACAAGTTTGCTGTCTAAAACCATGAGAAGCTAATTTCCATGCCCAAGATAATGTTTCAAAGAGATTTCTTTTCAATGTGTTTTCTTAGGAGGGCAAGATTTCAAAGAGGAACCCGAGCAAAGCAAGGTAACCGATGCTGCCATCTGGAGTTTTCAATTAGCATTTCTGACTAATACTTTGGCAAGATCACTCGCAAATATTTCCAGAATTGGGAAATAATCCTGTGGCACTTTCTGCTCTTATTTTAAGGCCACCAGGGCATGTAAAGGAAGATAGAGAGTTCTGCAAATTCCAGCTGAAAGGAGTTGGAACGTTCTGTTTTTACTCTCATGCTTATTGATTCACACTGTTTATATGTAAAACAACTTATTTGGAAATGAGAAGGGAAATGATTGCCCCTAACTCTTGTAATTCAATGATTAAAGCACAATTTTCATATAGCATTGTGTAAATATAAAGACATTGATCAAGAGATGATTTACAGCACATTATTATTATTGGGTATTACTTTTTTAAAATTCGACCTGTAAACATGAACAAAATGAAAAAAAAACTTTCGAGGTAGAGATTCTGGAACTGGCAAGAGCCCTAGAGACTGTCCATTCCAATCTCTTCACTTGACAAAAGGGAAATTTGAGGACCAGGGAAACAAAGTGACTTTCCTGGGGTCACATGGAAAGGTCACCAGCTGAGCGGTGAGGGTGCTCAGGTCCTAACCTCCTGGCCATGCTCATTGACCAGGGGTGCTACAAAGAGTATTCGCAACACTTAGTCACAGTTTAGATTTTAGTTAATTCCACGTTCACTCCCATTTTTGTGGGTGCAACAATAGTCCTGATTGATATGATTTGTTCCAGATCAAATAGATACTAAGAAAAGTGAAAAAGTTTTACTACTCCTACTTCACATTTATGTGTAGTTGTTGTTGTGTGTGTGTATATACATATACACAATTCCTTTGTCCTTTATTTTCTCAAATCTGAAAAGCTCTGAAAGCTTTTATTTTTTTCTATAAATTTTTGACAGACTCCATTGGTGTAAAATTCAGTATGGTCTGATGTGGGGATATTTAGAGACTTCATATATATATGCTAGGGAACATAATTCCTTCATGCATTTTATTTCAGAAATAGTAATATGTTTGATTAGAAGGTGCTGCCCCAAACTCTGAGGAGATTACATATAACAGATGTTCGGGCTCAGACAGTGATACCCCAAAGTGAAGCCTTCAGAAGCAGTCTCAGAAGTCAAGTCTCTCTGACCCTCTCCTGCTTTTGTGTCTCACTCCTGGTCCTCCCTTGACTCAAGCCATAGAAATCAGCATCCCACTTCCCCAAAACAGGCCACAGAAACCAGAACACATTTCCTCCAAGACCAGCCATAAATACTAAAAACATTACTTTGACGTTCCCCCATCTTTCTATATAAAAACCAGCCAAGAAAATATTATCTGACCTATTTGATTGTTTAAGTCAGAAAACCTCCACTCTAGAAAAAAAGAAAAGCTACATTTAAGAGGCCCAGAGGAATCTGAACAGACAGGCCTTTCTGTGTCTCCCCAACTCAACCAGAGCTAGGGTGTAGCTCATCAGTAGAGTGCTATGTCCAGTGTGTGAGTTCCATCCCCAGCACTGCAAAAACAAAGCCAAAACACAGACAAAAAGGCATTGTCTTGTTTCGTTTCCATTATCTCATACCCTTTGTGTCCAATCATAATTCTATACAGCTGTCCATGTTTCATTGAACTGAAGCATGAAAATAGATAGTTCACCCTGAGTCTTTGGGTCTTACATCTAAAGGCTCTCATGCCATGTAATTCACTATCAAATAAACTTGTAATGCTTTTCTTTTGTTCACCTGTCTTTTGCTATAGGGGTGTCAGCGATGATCTTTTATGATGTGGAGGAAGGGGTACCCCCTTTCTGCCCCTACACAGATGATACATAACATAGGTTCTATATAATTGATTACATTTTCAAACCCTGAGTAATTCTCAATTCTTTTCCCAATGGTTTTGGATAAGTGATTGTAGGTCTTTAATTTGTGCATAATGTAATTTTATTACATTGATTTAGATAGTTCTGGCTTACAACCATGCAGCTCAGGAAACTCTTTACATATACAATATGTATATGGACCAAAGGGAATTAAATGAGTTAAGCAAAGTACTATTTATGCAGTAGTAAATACATAAAACAAGGAGCTGAGTTTCCTTTGCATTTTCTAAAATCAGGAAGTCCAGGGTAAATTCAGTGTTCAGTGGTGGTAACTATCTCAATTTTGAGTTTAGACCAAATCATCTGACTCCTTTCCCTCTTTCTAGCCCTTTTTTGTGAATTTTTTTTCTTTATAGCCTTCTTTTATGTTTATTCCAAGCTGGATCAAATGTTAGTGCATATGTGGGGAATGAATTAAAGATTGCCCACCCAAGTCTCACAGTTAACTGTTTCAGTAGTGGGGTTGAGGACTAATCATTCAACTAATATTCATAGTTTTCAGCTTAGAATGAGTATGCTGAGGAGCATAGAGGGTACATAGATCAAACATTCTTCCTTTTTATTATAACTCTCATATGTAGCCAAAGGCTGGGTAAGCACAATGCTCTATCATTAATCTGTGCTCATGTTTAACAACATGGACTGCAGAGCCCCAGGACTGGGTGGTGTCCCAGGTGGATTTCCAGCTTGACCATTGGCAGGCGGAGAGAAAGGGACAGCCATCAGGAAAATCTCTCAGCAGGGCCAGCCCTTTCTCTGTTTGCAGGAAATTCACCAATTAAAGATTGTGACTTGTCATACACTGACAAGGTAAACATAGCCTCCCCCCGCCCCCCGCCACACACATTTTGGATGAGTGAGAACTGAACATCTTGAGGTTTACCTTGTCTTTATTTGAAATCTTAAAAGTAAATTTTATAGATAAAGAGTGATAGTTTTTGGTATGCATTAATCCCCATCCTAGTTTTGGATGTGTTCCTAGTTATGTAAATTCAATTTGCATACAACCAAGTTAAATAGAAGACATTTGCTTATTGTAATATATGCAGATCTCAGTGAGGAGGGGGTTCCTCCTTTTGTCAACAGTCCTTATAATATGATACTTGCTTGGACTGAATTATGTAAAGGGACAAGCATGACAGAATCCAACAGTCTCTTCACCTCTGAATCAAACAGGAAGAAAACAGTGGTAGGTAATGGAAAGTTTCAGGACCAGGATTCAGCTGCACATGTCTTGGGGGTGTGACCTCAGACAAATAATCAACCTCTCTGGGCCCTAGTTTTTCCTTCTATGAAATGAAGGGACTGTACCAGGCCACCTCTAAACCCTGTGCAGTTATAAAATGTTATGATTCTAAGAGGTGACCACTGACAATTTCATAGTCTGTTTTGAATCTGCACTGGGAGGATATTTCAAATGTCACACATTTCTTACAATTATGAGAGCACTTCTTTGCCTGGGGAGAAATTTTTAGGCACAAGACTGAAATGGCTAGTAAGGCGGAAGAGGCTTGATGATAAACCCTGCTCAATACGGCCTGTCTGCTCCCTAACTGCACATACTGTAGTCTTGTGACTGCTGAATGGCCCAGGGGGAGGGGCACGTGATAGCTCTGCCTGTGACTCTGGTTTGGCCAACTGATTTGCTGGCTGCTCTGGATTCTGAACCTTGGAAGAACTGGTAAAAGCAGCATCACTGATGGAGGGTGTAGAGGAGTGGGCAGAGAGGGTGTCACCTCCTTCAGGGAAGAGCTAGCTCAGGCCTGGGAGAGGTGGGGATGGGGTGCCAGAAGGAATCAGGTGGAAGAGAACCTCAAGAAGAAAGAGGACTGTGAGCTTTGTCTAAGTGATGGGCAGAATAATGAACTCCAAACAATTACAAAAGAGAGTACATTTCCTTAAGGAAAAATCCATTTTATAGATTACATCAGCTATAATGGGTATCCTTTAGTTAATGAGGAGAGATTGACAGCTTGATGTATTTATTTACCATAATAGTATTTAAGGTTTACTGAGTACTACAGGTTGAGCATTTCCAACCCAAAAATCCAAATTGTTCCAAAATCTAAAACTTTTTGAGCACCAACCCAAAGCCACAAATGGAAAATTCCACACCACAAAACTTTGTTGCATGCACAAAAATATTAAAAACATTGTATAAAGTTAACTTTAAGCTATGCATAAAAATTGTGTATGAAATATAAACGAAGTTTGTGTTTGGACTTGGGTTCTATCCCCAGATATCTCATTATGTATATGCAAATATTCTCAAATGCTTCTGGTTCTAAGCATTTCATTATAAGAAGTAGGAAGCATTATTCCCATTTTACAGATAAAGAGACTGAGGTTTAAGGGACTCCAATAATGACCAAATTCACACACTAATAAATGAGAGGATCTGAGGTTTGAACCTAGACAATGGGCTTCTGCTGTATTTCTGTCTCTTGTTTTGAGAGCATTTGATTTAGGCTATGGAGTCTATCTCTTTCCCCTCCTCAGTCTTGTTCTCCCTTTTTTCCTCTTTCTACTCCTTTCCCCATTCTCTCTTCCCCTCCATCCCTATCCTTTCTTCCCCTCCCATCTCCTCTCCTCGCTTCCTTTCTTCTCTTTCTACTTGATTTCCCACTCCTGTCTCTTTCTCCTGATCTTTAACAGCATCTCATAGAGAGGATTGATTATTGTTGCAGGGTAGCAAGTTCTCACATTAATTGGAGAAGATAATCACAGGAAGTCTCTTTCCTGAACATTCCCCCCCCCTTTAGTCCACTTCTGATCTTTATTTTTAAATTTATTTAAATGCATTTCAAGTCATAGTACATATATAGAGCTCAATTTTTCCATTTCTCTGGTTGCAAACCAGACAGAGTCATACCATTTGTGTCTTCATACATGCACCAAGGGTAGTGATGACCATCTCAATCAACCATCTTTACTATACCCATTCTCCTTTCCCTCCTCCCACCTCCCCTCTGCCACATCCAGAGTTCCTCCATTTCTCCTATGTTCCCCATTCCCACCCCCCTTATGTATCAGCATCTACTAATCAGAGAGAACATTTGGCATTTGGTTTTTGGGATTGGCTTACTTCACTTAGCATAAGGTTCTCCAATTCCATCCATTTACCTGCAAATGCCATAATTTTATTCTCTTTTATTGCTGAATAATATTCCACTGTGTACATGTACCACAGTTTCTTTATCCATTCATCTATTAAAGGGCATCTGGGTTGCTTCCACAGTTTTGCAATTGTGAATTGTGCTGCTATAAACATTGAGGTGGCTGTGTTACTCTAGTGTGCTGTTTTTAAGTCTTTGGGGTATAGGCCAAGGAGTGGGATAGTTGAGTCAATTGGTGGTTCCATTCCAAGTTTTTAAAGAAATCTCCATACTGCTCTCCAGATTGGTTGCACCAGTTTGCAATCCCACCAGCAATGTTTAAGTGTACCTTTTTCTCCACATCCTCACCAGCACTTATTGTCGCTGGTATTTTGGATAGCTGCCATTCTGACTGGGGTGAGATGAAATCTGAGGGCAGTTTTGATTTGCATTTCTCTAATCGCTAGAGACGTTGAACATTTCTTCATATATTTGTTTCTTGATTGTGTATATCTTCTTCTGAGAGGTTTCTATTCAGCTCCTTAGACCATTTATTGATTGGGTTGTTTGTTTTTTTGGTGTTAAGTTTTTTGAGTTCTTTATATATCCTGGAGATCAGTGCTCTAGAGATCTGATGTGTGTGTGGCAAAAATTTGCCCCCAGAATGTAGGCTCTCTGTTCACTTCATTGATAGTTTCTCTTGCTGAGAAGAAGCTTTTTAGTTTAAGTCCATCCCATTTATTGATTCTTGCTTTTATTTCTTGTGCTATAGGAGTCTTGTTAAGGAATTCGGGGCCTAATCCCACGTGATGAAGATTTGGACCTACTTTCTCCTCAATCAGACGCAGGGTCTCTGGTCTAATTCCTAGGTCCTTGATCCACTTTGAGTTGAGTTGTGTGCACAGTGAGAGATGGGGGTTTAGTTTCATTTTACTGCGTATGGATTTCCAGTTTTACCAGCACCATTTGTTGAAGAGGCTATCTTTTCTCCAATGTATGTTTTTGGCACCTTTGTGTAGTATGAGATATCTGTATTTATGTGCATTACTCTCTGTGTCTTCTATTCTGTAAGACTGGTCTACATGTCTGTTTTGGTGCCAGTACCATGCCGTTTTTGTTACTATTGCTTTGTAGTCAAGTTTAAGTTCTGGTTTTGTGATGCCTCCTGCTTCACTCTTCTTGCTCAAGATAGCTTTGGCTATTTTGGGTCTCTTATTTTTCCAAATGAATTCTTGATTGCCTTTTCTATTTCTTAAAGAAAGGCCTTTGGGATTTTAATTGGGATTGCATTGAATCTGTATAGCGCTTTGGGTAGCATGGCCATTTTAATAATATTGATTCTGCCTATCCAGGAACATGGGAGGTCTTTCCGTCTTCTAAGATCTTCTTCAATTTCTTTCTTTAGTGTCTTGTAATTTTCGTTGTAGAGGTCTTTCACCTCTCTTGTTAGATTGATTCCCAAGTATTTTATTTTTTTGGAGGCTATTGCGAATGGAGTATTTTTTCTAATTTCTCTCTCAGAGGACTCATTGCTGATGTATAGAAATGCATTTGATTTATGGATATTGATTTTATATCCTGAAACTTTGCTGAATTCATTTATCAGTTCTAGAAGTTTTCTGGTGGAATTTTTTGGATCCTCTAAATATAGAATCATGTCGTCTGCAAATAATGATAGTTTGAGTTCTTTCCCTATTCATATCCCTTTAATTTCCTTCGTCTGTCTGATTGCTCTGGCTAGAGTTTCAAGGACTATATTGAATAAGAGTGGTGAGAGAGGGCATCCCTGTCTTGTTCCAGTTTTTAGAGGGAATGCTTCCAATTTTTCTCCATTTAGGATGATGTTGGCCTTAGGCTTAGCAT
>CM053407.1:32224384-32253197 GCA_028644305.1 Xerus rutilus
ATCAGACCAATTCTCACAGATGGGGCTCTAGGACAGGCCTGGAACTGGGCACATACCTTCCCTCCAGTGAGACAAACTCATACTTTGGCTTACTTCATGGCCAGCTATAGCATGGCCCTTGGTGCACCCCTGAGCTTGAGCAGATCCTTGTGATTGTGAGAGTAAGGCACAATATAGCTTAGCCTTGGCTTAGGTGGTCAACAATCTGCTTTTGCTAACACCACTCCAACTTTAGGCAGTATAACAGGGTGCAAAACCCCATTCACTAGTGGAGGACAGGGTAGTAAACCTGGGACTTTTCCCTGGAACTTAATGCTAGACTGGTGAAACCTAGCACTAGGTAGATCTTAACAGTCCCCATCCCCACACCTGCCTGTTGACATAGGCTCTGGAATAGCTCCAGTGCCAGGGATAAGGACATAACCCCAGGCTAGCAGACTTTGATTCCAGCTAGCATCACCTGTGGTTGGTTGCAGTAGGCTTGGGTGATGAGTCCATCTCATCGATAGGCAGCCATTGAAGTGTGAGCCTTAGTCCTAAACTAGTGTTTTGCTAGTCTTGGTGGGCTGCAGGTTCAGGGCATGACACACCTAGGTGGATTTGGTGGCCACAGATATGACATAGGAGCACGGGAACTGGTCCATCTATCATGATTCTACTCAGAACCAGGTGGAATTCTGTAGTGTCTGACTAGAGGCCAGTGACTTGATGAAGTACCTGGCCTACCTAGCCCCAGGGAGAGGTTTGTAGGGACAGACTACTCTCTCTAGGAACTCTCCTTTTTCTTTCTGAATAATACACTGACAGGGTGTTTAGGACAAATCTGGGCTTGGATGACCTTCTATTACCAAAACAGAGACAACACACTATTAGCAGATTCCTGACGAAGCAGCATCTGGGTGCTATCTAGTGCTAAAACAGTCAAAACAACTAAGTAAAAGAGTGGAAGAAAATAAGCAGTATGTTCAGAATTTCTGGAACAACAGGCATAGAAAAAGTTGCAACAAGAAACAATATAAGCACTCAATATTGGAGCAAGGAAACATACAAAGAAAGTATTAATAAATCAAAAAGGGAAAGACAGACTTCATAGTTGGGGACTTCTTTTTTTTGGTGGATGGGTACCAGAGATTGAACTGAACCTCTGAGCCACATCCCCAGGCCTATTTTGTATTTTATTTAGAGACAGAGTCTCACTGAGTTGCTTAGCACCTCACATTGCTGAGGTTGGCTTTGAACTTGCAATCCTTCTGCCTCAGCTTCCTGAGCCGCTGGGATTACAGGTGTGCACTACTGCACTTGGCTCATAGTTGAGGACTTTTAACACCTCACTTTGAAATCATTCAGACAGAAAATCAACAAAGAAACAGCAGAGTAAAACTGCACCCTAAACCAAATGGACCTAACAGACATCTTACAGAACATTCCATCCAACAGCTGCTTAAAACACATTTTTCTCATCAGCACATGGAACGTTTTGGAGGGTAGATCAAAACAACTCTCAACAAATTTCAAAAAATTAAAATATTATTGAGTATCTTTTTTGATGATAATGCAATAAAGCTAGAAATCAATAACAAGAAAGACATTGGGAACTCTACAAATATATGGAAATTAAACAACCAAAGAATCGAAGAAGAAATTAAGAAGGAAGTTTCTTGGAACAAATGAAAATGGAGACACAATATACCAAAACCTATGGAAGATAGCAAAAGTTGGGCTAAGAGGGAAGGGTATAGCAATTAATGCCCATATCAAAAAAATTAGAAAGATCTCAGATAACCTTTTACTCTATCTCCATGAACTAGAAAACAAGAACAGGCTAGAATCAAAACTAGTAGGAGAGAAATAATATCAGAGCAGAAATATATAAAATGGAGACTAAAAAAATGATATAAGAGATCAATGAAATAAAGAGCCAAATTTTCAAAAAGACATTTTAAAAAATAGATAAACCCCTAGGTAGATGAAGAAAAGGACAGAAAAGACAAATAAATATAATAAGAGACACAAAAGGAAACATTACAATTGACACCACTGAAATACAAAAGTTCATTAGAGATTATTATGAACAACTATATGCCAACAAATGTGATGATCTAGAAGAAATCAACAAATCTCTAGACACATATACCTCACCAAGACTGAATCATAAGAAATAAAAAACCTGAACAGACTAAGTAAAAGGATTGAATTAGTAATAAAAACTTGCCATCAAAGGGAAAGCCCAGGACCAGAAGGCTTCAGTGCAGAATTCTACCAAACATTTCAAGAACTAATACCAATTCTCCTTATGTTATTTCACATAGTAGAAGAGGAAGGAATTCTTTTAAACCCATTCTATGAGGCCAGCATTACCCAAATGCCAAAACCAGATAAAGATACAACAATAACAACCAAAACTACAGGCCAATATCTTTGATGAACATAGTTGCAAAGTCCTCAACAAAATATGAGCAAACCAAATTCAACAGCATATTAAAAGAATTATTTTCCAGAACCAAGTGGGGTTTATTCCAGTGATGCAAGGATGGTTCAACCAATGAAAATCAATGAACACAATAAACCATATCAACAGAATGAAGGATAAAAGTGGTTAGCTCAGTTGATGCAGAAAATGCATTTGATAAAATTCAACATCCCTTCATGGTAAAAATGCTGAACAAATTAGGCATGTATGAATGTATCTCAACATAATAAAGACTGTTTATAATAAGCAATGGCTAATGTATTGAATGGGGAAAAACTAAAAGCTTTCTAAGGTCTGGCATAAGACAAGGATGCCCACTTTCACTACTTTTATCCAATATAGTGATAGAAGTCTTAGCCAGAGCAATTAGGCAAGAGAAAGAAATAAAGGATGTGTATGTTAAAGAGAAGTCAAGCCGGGCACCGTGGTGCACGCCTGTAATCCCAGCACTTTGGGAGGCTGAGACTGGAGAATTGCAACTTCAAAGTCAGCCTCAGCAATAGCAAAGCGCTAAGCAACTCAGTGAGACCTTGTCTCTACATAAAACACAAAATACTGCTAGGGATGTAGCTCAGTGGTCAAGTACCCCTGAGTTCAATCCCCCCTCCCGAAAAAAAAGAGAGAGAAGTCAAATTGTTCCCGTTTGCAGATGACATGATCTTAAATCTAAAAAAAACCCACAAGTTATACCAAAAGTACTGTTAGAATTGATTAATGAATTCATCAAAGTTGCAGGATACAAAATCAACATACAAAAATCAGTAGCATTGCTTTATGGTAATGGTGAATTATCTGAAATAAAAATCAAGAAAGCAATTCCATTTACAATAGACACACACACACACACAGTAATAAATTTAACCAAAGATCTGAAATAACTCCACAATAAAAATTATAAAACATTACTGAAGGGTATTGGGAAGGACATCATATGTTCATGAATTGGAAAACTCAATATTATTAAAATGTCCATGCTACCTAAAAGGATTTCTAGATTCAATGCTATCCCTATAATAATACCTATGATATTTTTGGCAGAAAGAAAAACAGCTTTAAAATTTGTGTGGAGCCAGGCATGGTGACACACACCTATATTCCCAGTGGCTTTGGAGACTGAGGCAGGAGGATCACAAGTTCAAAGCCAGCATCAGCAAATTAGCAAGGCCCTAGGAAACTTAGCAAGTCTCTATCTCAAAAAACAAACAAAAAAACCCAAAACAACAAAGGGTTCAGGATGTGGGTCAGTGGTTAATTGCCCATGGGTTCCATCCCTGGTACAAAATAAAAAACAAAAACTACAACAACAACAACAAAAAAAAAAAAAGAAAGAAAGAAAAATTGTATGGAACTACACATATATACACACACTAACCCGAATAGCCAAAGTCATTTTGAGGAAACAGAACGGAGTAGTAGGCATTACCCCACCTGATTTTAAAACATACTACAAAATTGCAGTAATCAAAATAGCATGGTATTGGTATAAAAACAGACAACTATCAATGGAACAGAGAGTCTAGAAGTAAGCCTACACTTCTACAGCCAGCTGATTTTCAACAAAGGTGCTTAGAACATGCTTTAGAGACAGGACTGTCTTTTCAATAAGCAGTGTTGAGAAAATTGAATGTCCACATGCAGAAGAAATAAACTAGACCTTTATCCCTCACTACTCACAAAGATCAGTTCAAAATGGATTAAAGATGTAAATGTAATGTCCCAAATTATAAAACCACTAGAAAAAAACATAAAGTAAATGCTTTAAGATATTGGGATAGGCAAGAATTTTTTTTGGACAAAACCCCAAAACACAGGAAATGAAAGCAAAAATATACAAATGGGATTACATAAAACTAAAAAACTTCTGCACAGCAAAGGAAATACTCAGCAGAGTGCAGAGACAACCTACAGAAAGGGAGAAAATGTGATGCATGTATCTGATATCTCTAGAATATATAAAGAACTCAAAACCTCAATAGAAATGCAAATCAAAATAAAAATGTGATGTCACCTCACCCAAATAAAATAGTTAATATTAAAAAAACACTAAAATAACAAGTGCTGGTGGAATGTGGAGAAGAGCGAATACTTACACATTGTTGATGGGAATGTAAATTAATATAATCATTATGGAAAACAGTATGGAGAATCCTCAAAAAATTAAAAATAGAACTGCCATGTGACCCGCAGGTCCCATTTTTGGGTATTTATCCAAAGGAAAAGAAGTCAGTGTGATGAAGAGACATCTGTACTGTTATGTTCATTGCAGTACTAATTTACAGTAGCCAAGAAATGGAAGCAACCTAAGTGTCCATCACCTAATGACATATACACAGTGAATACTTTCTGTTCAGCCATTGAAAAGAATAAAATCCTGCCATTTGTGACAACATGGATGAAACTGGAGATCATTATGTTAAGTGAAAAAAGTCAGGCACAGACAAGTACCACATGATCTCACTCATCTGTGGAAACTAACAGTTGATTTCACAGAAGCTGTGAATGGAATGGTGGGAACCAGGGGCTGGAGACAGTGGAGGTGGGGAAGGAGTATGGAAAGGTTGATCAGTGGGTACTAAGCTACAGACAGATAGGAGCAGGGAACTCTGGGATTTGATTGCACAGTAGGGAGAATATGGATAACAATTGTGTACTGTACATTCCAGAAATCTAAAAGAAAGGATTTTGAAACATTTCATTACAAAGAAATGAAAAATGTTTGAGGAGATTAATATGTTTAGCCTGACTTAAATATTATGAAATGCATATACATTTTGAACATTACATGGTGTCCTGTTTACACTACAACTTTTACATTTTTTTAACCAGTTTAAAAAAAATAAGCAAAGTACAGTTTTTCAAAGCAGCAGCAACAATAACAACAAAGATGTACCTTGAACTCTCTTCCTTTGGCTTAGTGAAATCAAGGGTACAGGTGGGTCAAACATGGCTCTGGATATATAAATAGGAATTTTAAAAAATTTAAAATTTTAACTTTCTTAATTATATTTGACTTCGATACTCTGGTCTCACTTGGAGCTAAAAAATGTGTTTTGGAAGTGAATTATTAAATATAGATTTTTTTCTCTCTCTTCATAAATTAAAATTAAATAACTCTAATCTGGATGCTTTTGGCCACTCAAGGAGAAGGTCATGTAAAATGAAATGTGAAATAAACAAGCACAAAAATGTATTTGGGGAGAAGTAAATTACAATGTCTCTTGTTCCTACTCTTTGCTTTCTTCTGCTTTTCAACTCTTCCATGGCACTAATAAAGTCCCTTAGTCATCAGACTATGGTCTGCAGGACAAATCTGGCCTCATGGCTAAGAATCGTATTTGTAGATGAATATTTGTAATTAATTTGATGATAGGAAACTCTAATTTTGAACTCCCAGTTAAGTGAATTGTTATCCTCCTGAAAAAAAATCCATTCTTCTCATTATTACATATGAATTTTGAAAATTATACTCCATTATTATGGTCACTATATTTTGAATTTTGCCAATTGCTTTTGCAGGAATACGTTTTCTTACTTGTTACACAAGTATCTTATTATTACTCTTGATTTTTTTGGTTGGCCCATAAAACCTAAAATACTATGTGCCCCTTTAAAGAAAAGCCTGGCCTCTACCTTACTAAGTGTCAATTAATAAACTAATAGATATCTTTGTGCTGAGTGCCCTGAAGAGATGAACTATAAGTTGAGCAGATGATACTCCTTGCCTCTTTCTGTCATTGACAAGGGACAGTCTTTGTTCCCAGAGCAAAAGTAGAGAAACACTAATGCCAATCAGTTTCAGCTTTCCTAAATCTTTGTGTGCTTTTAACTATTTTCGCAGCAGGTTTTTTTTAACTTAACCCAAACAGGACTGAATAGACATTCACAGGGCTGGTGCTCACATTCTTGTACAGAGCAAATTAATGGGTGCTCTGGTTAAGAGTGGTGGAAATAAATGCAGACAGCCACATCCATCATACCTTGAAGTACAAATAGCTTAAACATCACCTGAACTATCCTGCATTAATCAAACTCTTATACTTCTCTTTCTCATCATCTTAATATATAATCTTAGGCAACATCTTTCATGGCCATGATATTTTTTCTAATCATTATTAATATTTTTTCATTTCAGTTAGTATGATAATTAATAGATGTGCTTACTTTAATTTTTCTTCATAACTCATATTTCCTTTTAGTACTTCAAACAGTAAAATGTGTTTTGTTTCTACTTTTCATATCTTGTATTGATTTATTTAATGTCTCCATTAGTCTTTAATTGTGACAATAATTGATCTTTATTGAGATGAAAATAATTTTTTTTTATTTCTTTTAAATATTGTTAGAGTTATTTCATGGTTAGTATTGTAGGAGTTGATTCTATGCATTTAGTGCATGAATAACCACGGGATTACATTGTGTTCAAGATTTTAAGATTATTGCTTCAAAAATATTTTTAAAAGTTATATTTATTTTTGTCTGCTAGGATCTTTAAAAAATCTCTAGTGATTTCTATTTCATTTTTGGCTTTTCATTATTTTACTTTCTGAACATCTGTTTGATAACAATAATAATCCTTCTTGCTATAATAATATTTCTGTCACCCCAGGTTTCCCTGGACCTCTAGACCAGGCTGGGAATACCACCAATCACAGGAGAAATCTGTTATAAGAGAGTCAGTGGATAGAGTTGTTAAGTCGACCGACATTTCCCAAGAGCTCCTTAAGGGTTCTGCACTCTCAACTTGCAGAGACTACAGTTTTGATCTAAGGGAAGAAATTGATTTAACTCTTACATTTACATTTTTATGATTGTGTCTTTAAAGCTTATTACCCTAATAATACCTCCCTTATTCCCACTGTTTTTCAGAGCCAGCACAATGTCTCTATTTTGTAATCAAATTTTCCCTCTTAGAAGCTTGCCATTTCTCTTGGACTTCTGAAGTGTTCTATATTAGGGAAAGATTATGCATGTGAAGAGCTGAGTATGGAGCCTGACACATAATAAGTGCTCAATAAATGGTAGCTGTTATTATTACTTTATTTTATTTTGCTTAAAATCCCAATGTACTTTTACAAAAATTCATTGGGGCTATTTTTACAATAAAATTTAGATGTCTGGTTATAAGACTGAAGGTCTATGTTTGGTAAAATGCTATATTGTATAAAATGCTTAACTCGGGAATCCATTAATATCACTCTGAGCATAAAAGAGAATTGTTCTAGTAACTTTATTATAGGTCCTTTGTGGAGCTATTCTTGCCTGCATCTGTTCTATAATAAAAATAGGCTGTTTCCTGAAGGCTACTTGATTAGAATACCTATTTGTTGGTCCCAGTTGTTAGCTAAAGTGTTATTGTGTATGTATGCTAGTGGATAAATATTAATTTAGGACATCTCTGTGGTATTCCTGAAGGCTGCATAGAAAGGTCCAGAAGGCAGCTCATACATTTCTATACAATAGAAATATTCCCCAATATTTGCTAACTGTTGTGAAATCAGGATTGGAATCCCGGGAACCTCTGCTTCTGTGAACATGATTCACATTATCTTTTATCACTGCCTTGTACAATGCTCAACAATTTTTTTTAAAAAAAATGATCAAATTAAATCACAATAAAAATGTATCCTAATTAATAAAAGCACTCTACCAATGAATTATAAGTGTGAATAATAACTTATCTCCAAGGAGTATAATGAGTTTGGTGATCTCATTATTATCTTTATGGTATCAAAATTCCTCAGCAGAACAAACTCAAAGAGTATTTGTTGAATTAATCTTTTTTGATGAATAATTGTCTCTCCTACTTGTCTTAGAGATAATGAGGCATGGCTGATTTTGTACCTGTGGAATATCCAGCATGTGGCAGGGTACACTTCAGCAGGGACACTCAACAGAATCAATTCTGTCTAGGTCCACAAGAAAGCAATTACTTTACCAACCAGGACAAGTGACACAAAGACACAAAGGAACAAATGACTATAAACACCATCAGGAAAGCTTTACTGGAAATTCCCTTTGAGACAAAACTTTCGTTAGCCCAGCAGTGATCCTATTCAGCCAGCAAGTGGTCCTGAGGCCCTTTTCAGCCACTAGTTAGCTGTCGCAATGACAGCTAATATGTAGGTGGTGCGGCACCTACCTCCGCCACATTATTGAATGCAGATTTGCTCAAGTCCTGGGGATTTAATGAATTTCTCAATTTGTATTCTCATTTTGTTCCTGAAAGCTAACATAGGACATTGCTTATTCCTTTAACAAAAATTTATTTAAGTTTCATTGTGTCAGCCCCTGTGATAAGGTTAGGAATATAGCAGTCAGAAAATAGGCTCAAAACTGTGCACTCCCGGAGCTCACAGTCTGAGAGTAGAGGACCAACCGTGCAATAAGAGCTGTGCACGAGGGGACGTAGGTCATCTCATGACCACATTTGTAATTTTTAAAAACTAGCTCTTCTCTGATTGATGGCTGGATCCAAGTGTCAGATGGCTGGAGTATTGGCCAGCTCCTCTTACGAACATTGAAGTTTCTAGAGTTAGAATTCTGAGTGTGGGATGATGATATTGGGCCAGAGGCTTTAGTGAAAAGGGAGAGTGGCTGGAGTTGGTAGACGGTAAAAGCAGGAGAGAGCTAACTGCTTCCAGCTCAATGGGAGCAGGGGGCTTCCCAAGGGCACTGACTGCACCTCACAACTCAGCTTGGGAGGGTGTGGCCAAGAGGTGGAAGGACATCTAGTGAGGAGGCAAGTGAGGTTTGCTAACCCTGGAAAGAAGTGCCAGGGGCACCCACAGGAGGTTGAGGAGAAGAAGAGTGGAAATTTGGGTCTGTGGAGAGAGAGCTGAGTATTTGAAGGACGAGAGTTCTGATAGGGGGCAGATGAGGTTAGGGGCTAATATCTTCGAGTACAACTAAGACTTGCAGGAATGTGAGGCAGAGGGACACTCAGATTCCCCGGGAATTCAGTTGAATTGCAATTCTCAGGGATACTGAGCCTCATTTGGGAGACTCCCATCTCTTTAAATAGTGGGTCAAAGTCTGGGTGAATTGTGTTGACACAGTGCCCTCATCCATCTGGCTTTGTGTACCAGTGGGCTCAGAGGCAGTGAGACTTCTTCATGCTAGGGGTCATGGTGGGAATGAGAGCTCACCATGTATGTCTAGTCTTGCCGATGCAGTAAAATACAACCTGAAAAGACCATGTGGCATATGCTGTGCTTATCTGTGCATTTCCTCTAAAGGATTTGGAATAATCTTATCATTTTAATAAGGTTGTCCAAAATTATGATTTATTAAGAAACAATTAGAGAGCTGGGAATGAGGTGTGCACCTATAATCTCAGCAACTCAGGAGGATTGCAAATTCCAGGCCAGCCTCAGCAACTTAGAGACCAGCCTTAGGGCTTTGGATGTAGCTCAATGATAAAGGGCCCCCGAGTACAGCATTGGGAAGAGGCAGAGTCTTGAAAGCTGCGAAGGAAAGACAAGATGCTGGCAGAAGCAACAAAAAGCAAAGAGAGCAGCATGCAAACTGCAGACTGAGGGTGTCAGTCATCTGTGAAAAACAACTTCCTGTGATGATCATATGGGTACCAGGTCCAGGAGGAAATGTAGAATCTGGACAGATCTGTGTAGCTCCAAGACCACCACCCCTCCTGATGTCACCTTTTAGGTTCATGTACCATGTATTGCTCTCTCTTTAGATCATCCCTGGAGGTGTTGGCAGAAGTAGCATCTCTCAAGATTGGTTCTGTGTCTTTGCTCTGGGCTGAGGTTTTTGTTTCCATACTTTCTTCCTTAGGCTTTTGTGAAGTGGCAAAGTACATCCTGTGATACCCAATTGTTAGTGTGAATGCTAAGCATTCTGAGGTATAGGAAACACTCCCCTTCTCCCGGCCTCCCTCCACCCCAGGACTTGACTGGGCCTTGCAATAGTCTGCAAATCTTCCATCCAGCAGCCTTAGCTTGGCAGGCTATGGAGAAGTGACTTGAATTTCTGGACAATTGCTTAAGGACTGTATGTACTTACCAGTCAGCATGTAATTTCTGATCTCAGTATTAATAATGGCAATGATAATTTCAATGATAATGCAGTGATAGTAACTCACTGCATGCTTCATGCACAAGGCATTATTATAAACATTTTAGCTATAATCTAAGCCCTGTGAAGACAGGGCTTTCTACCTGTTTTATTCACTGTGGCACCCCAAGCACCTGGCACACAGAAGACAATCAATGAATATTTTAAATGTGAAATTAGTTATGAAAATATCAAAATCATCTGAGATTTGTTCTGTTTTGCCTTCATTTTATAGATAAGAAAACTGAGGAACAGAGTGGTTAAGTAATTTGCTAAGACTGTACAGCTGAAAAGTGGCAGAGCCAAGTTTTGAACCTGGCAGAACTGTTCCTTTGGAAAAATGTGAAAGTAGTTTACATAATAATAACAAAAGAAAACTCAACTATATGCAAAATAGAGTGTACTTGGATAACCTCCCTTTTGGAGACTCAAACACTAAGTCCTTTACCATGTTCTTGCCACATGCTGAGCTGATTTATAACAGTTACTTTTTTCCTTCCTTTTAAGTAACTTACATTTTCCACACTAACATTTTATGAATTGTGAGCTATTTTTTGGCCCTTAAGAGTACTCCTCATTTTGTTAATCCAGATGGCGTTTTTTGAGACTGCCAAAATACACAAAAAACATAATAATATTAACATCTCATTTTAAAGGGAAAGATATAGCTCCCTCTCGAAAACTCAATAGCTCAAATTTTGGAAACCTAAAAATATAAGTCATCAGCAATTTTGGATTGGTCATCAGACACACCCCTTTTAGAGTATTATAATCCAAAACATGCACCTGATTTCCAAAAATGTGCAGAATGTTCTAGAAGCTCCATGCTTTTCTATATTTAGAAGTTTCCAAAGACTACATAACAGCAGGTGTTAAGTAGCATTTACATGATGAAGTAATTAAATGTCCCTTCTTCAGTGCTGAAATTAAAGATGAGTTTTGCGTGTTTTTAAAAGATGAAAGATACCTGACAACTCAGTTTTGGCATCTGAGGCAACAGGACATCTTTATTTGTAGCAACTCAAAGGAATTGGTAAAATAATTTGGACAACCATGGAAACATTCAAGAACAATCCGTGAATATTTGAGACATAGAGAAGAGAGGTGGTGTCTCTATATCCTCAAGTAATTTATAATCTAGAAGGAGAAACAGAAAGTGAAAAGAAATGTAAAATCCAAATACTAATGAAAGGTAGTGCAGGTGCTATGGCTACAGCAGAGCCTGGTTTAGAGACACGTGTGCCCAAGGGTTTCCTGGTTGAGCTGTCACTTGAACTGAGCTTTAAACACAAATCGAGGTGTTTCCAAGATGGGACACTGGGTTATAGAGAGGAAAGTGACAGGGCACTGCGTTATAGAGAGGAAAGTGACAGGGCACAGCGAGATCTTTGGTGTGCCTGGAGCAAAGCCAATGTGTTGGGCTGGGGGTATAGCTCAGTTGGTAAAGGGCTTGCCTCACATGCATGAGGCCCTGGGTTCAATCCCCAGCACCAAAAAAAAAAAAAAAAAAAGAAAAGAAAAAGGTCAATGTGTTGCTTTCTCCCTGCATTTCTTCTTTCTCATCTGCCTGCCTCAACCTGCCTAAAACAGACTGCCAGACCTGAGCCTGTCTCCTTGGAGTTGTAGGACGGTTTAATAAAATACCCAAAGACAGATTGTGCTTCTGAAGCTTAAACACATGATCAAGAGTTTTAGATTGATGGGGAAAGAAATAAAAGAAGGAGTGTAAGAAGATACAACATGTATTCAAAATGTGGCCAGAAGAGTAAAAGGCTGGAGATGTTTTCCAGACTGAAAAGATTCTGATCCTGTGTGAGACAGCAATATTGATTTTGTTTTCCATGTACTTTTCTATGTTTTCTGATTTCTAAAAGGTGCTCAGGATTTTGCATTTCTTTGCCTGAGGGTGTTTTGGGGTTTAGTGCCTAGAGCACTCTTGCCAGAAGAAACAAAACTTACCCTGAAGGGAAACTCACTTTGTTAAGGGGAAGGAGAAAGGAGAGAGGCAAGGGATCCTCCAACCTGAAGAGAGAGTGGGGTCTTCAGGTGGAGTTCAGACATGTATCCCATTCCCTTATGGTGTCCCAGGAAGCTGGTACAGTTGAGGAGGCAAACAGGGCAGGATGGCCTCAGAAGACTGAACTCATGTTTCTGGGTCTATCAAGTCTGCAAAGATTCCTGTGCTTAAGGAGAAACTAAGCTGTGCCACCTACCCCCAAGGGATCATATTTTAATCATCATAAGATTTTTGGGCCTCTCACAGAATGCTGGAAGCAGAGAGTTGGGGAGATTAGAAGAAAGTCAATCATAACTGAGTATCAGATTTTCTGCTCAGAGTTAGATTTAATTAGGTTTCAGAAAAAAAATAATATGACATTTCATCCACACTCAAGTTGATGGATCCAAATTCACACCCACTAAACATTATGAAATGATTTTGCGAGCATGTTGAGGAAGAACTACTAGAAAACATCTAAACTGGAAGTAGGCAAGGAGACTTATACCAAAAACCAAATGAAGAATGACAAGTTTCAAAACTCAGGCAGGGAATATGGGATTGGAGGGAAGTTGATGAATCTGTGAGAAGCTCAGGAGGTGGAGCAGAAATGGGGAGAAGTATCACTCAGGATCTAGTCAGGAGGCAGGAATCACACAGCGATTTGAACAGGGAAATTGAGTGTAAAGAATTACTAACTAGTAATAGAGGATTAACTACTAAGGGGTAAAGAGAACTCTACAGAATATGGAAATGGAAGACATAAGAAGAAACCACTGTCCCTGGGGATGAGGCAGAGCACCTAAGGAAGGAACAAATTTGAGAAAGCCAGCTGGGCATGGTGGCACATGCCTGTAATCCCAGCATTTTGGAGGCTGAATCGTGAGTTCAAAGCCAGTCTCAGTAATGGCGAGGTGCTAAGCAACTCATGAGACCTTGTCTCTACATAAAAACACAAAATCGGGCTGGCGGTGTGGCTTAGTGGTCAAGTACCCCTGAGTTCAATCCCTGGTACAAGAAAAAAAAAATTGGGGGGAAAGCCCCCAGTGTCCAAGCCTGAGATTCAGATCTCCACAGCCACTGGGTGATTAGGTGACTAAGTCATGAGGGTGAGCCCTCATCAGTGGGATTACTGTCTTATAAGAAAGATCCTAGAGAGCCTTCTTACCCCTTTCTACCCTGTGAAGACACAGCAAGAAGGTTTGCCCCAGGTAATAGGCCCTCACCAGATCCTGAATCTGCCAGTGCCTTGATGGTGGACTTTCCAGCCTCCAGAATTGTGAGAAATACATTTCTGTTTTTTATAAGCTGCTCATTTCATGATATTTTGTTGTAAAAAATGGACTAAGAAAATTTCTTACAGGCTTTTTGCTTCAGCGATTAGGTTTATATGGATACTTTTCAATAAAAAGGAAAATCAGATTGGGGGAAGAATTTGAAGAATTTGTGTCAAATTTGGGGAATCAATAAGACTGCATATGGAATGAAAAGGGGACATGACTAAGTTGAAACATGGGAATAATGACATTTTAGGGGAGATAAAAGACACCTGAGAAAGAAAGTGAGAGGAGAAAGTTTATAGGAGGTAAAATTAGAAGTGTTATAGATGTTAGGAAAAGAAAACATTGGTGAATAGTGCCCGATGGTGCAGAGAGGTCAAGCAGAAATAAGAGCTGTAATGTGTCAGCAGGAATCAGGAGCTGGGAGATCTCATGTAGAATCTTGTCACATACCATGTGAATGTTGAAATGGATAAAGGGCCAAGGGGATTGGACCATATGGGATGAGCATGTCAGAGTTTTGAAATATGAAGAGATGTATAAAATGTTATATTTTCTACTTGGAGATTGAGGGCAAGGCACTAGAGTTTACTCACTGCAGTGAATATTTCATCAACTTATGAAGGAAGTGTTATTGGAAAACAAGGGAGGAGGAGCCTGTCTCAGGATAAGAGTATTCTGAGAGATTTGATGTGGAAGGATGCAGTTAAGTTGGGTTTTGTGTGGTGTGCAGAGTTTCAGGAAGTAGAGAGTGGGACAAGTGAAGACAGGCACAGGCAGGTGGGAAGACTGACCTCTGTGTCAAATGGCAAATACTGAGAGTACTACTGGAAATGGCGATACAAAGAAATAAACTTATGTATGACTATTGACTATTTAGGAAGTTTGGCAATGAAAAGCCAATGCATGCTAAATTAAGGCTTGACCAGCACTGTGCTTAGTGAGATTGCTAGGGGTAGGGAGGTGACGGTGGGCGGCTACATGGAGGACTGATTGAATGAATTATAAACTAGAAAGAAAAAAACAGATCAGGAAGCTATTGAGGTAGGCAAAGGACTAATCTAGTCCAGGATCCAAGAGCTTTAACTGGGGAACAGTTGAGAGGGTAGCTTAAAGGGGAACTACAAGGGTTTTACCAAAAAAGTGACAAAAATAGTGTTGAGATATTGGGGGGAAGAAAACTAGAGTTTACACAGGCTGATTTGAAGATAGTGACATCATTATTAGAGAGAGAGAAGAAAAACATGGGTAGTTTAAATTTAGGAGTATTTTAATCAGCTTTTGTGCTACTGTGACCAAAATAAAAAATTCAACCAACTTTAAAGGAAGAAAAATTGATTTGGGGCCTGTGGTTTCAGAGGTCTCAGTCTGTAGATGGCTGAGTCTATTGCTCTGGGCCTGAGGTAAGACCATGTATCATGGGGGAAGGGCCTGGTGGAGGAAAGCTGCTCAGCTCATGGAGGGGTCAGGAAGCAGAGGAGACAGGAAGGGGCTGCAAGAAGAAAAACGCTTCCAGGGCAGCCCCCAAGTGACCCGCTTCCTTCATCCACATCCCACCTGCCTATAGCTACCACCAGTCAGTCCATTCAAACTAGGGTGAACTGATTTGGTTACAGCTTTCACAGTCCAGTCATTTCATCTCTGATCATTTCTGCCTTAACACAAGAGCTTTTGAGGGACACCTCATATCCAAACTATAACAAGGAAGAACTTTAGCTTTAGACAAATAGAGCAATTTTAGAATATAAAATGTCGATTCTCATCTGTTGAGTCTCTAACGGAGTAGCTACAAGTCCTGGGTACTTAATATATGGAAACCACTGTGTGGTGAGCTTTAAAATGGGCTCTCATCTAGATTCAGGACCATCTCTGTAACCAGTCTTTCTGTTCTGCTTATAGGGGAATAGAAGCACAGAAAAGCTGCCATATGGCAGATGTCCTATGGCCAGTAAATGGCAGAGCCGGGCTGCAAGGCTACGTTTCCCTATCTCCAGGCCCAGGCTCTTAACTATTAAATAAGACTATCCATTTGTATGTGTTATCTCACCTCAATTGACTATTTTAAAAAATATTTTTTAGTTGTAGATGGACACAATACCTTTATTTTATTTATTTATTTTTATGTGGTGCCTCACACATGCTAGACATGCACTTTACCACTGAGCCACAACCCCAGCCCTCAATTGATTCTCTTGTAATTCTTGGAGACCAACGACCACATCTTGTGCTGCTCTATAGCTCTCAAACACTATCGGATAAGACTTGCTCCATTTATGTATTCAATTAGAATTTGTTGAATGAATTGATGGGAGGTCCACTTAAAGGTTCCCATGGGGCTTGAAAAAGTTGAAACTCCTATATTTACCAAATAAATACGTGCTCAGACTTAAGAAAATACATCTGGTTGACTTGCTTGATTTGAGCATGATACTAATGAGGTCAAGGTCATAGGTATAACTCCCTTGTGGGTCAGTTCACTTTGCATGTTCATGTTCTCCATCTTAAACAGACTTTCTGGCAAATACAAATACATATACTTGGTCCCAAGAGAACCAGCGAAAGAAAGGAGGAGGAATGATTCACTGCAAATCCATCACCACTGTTGGAAAAACACCTTGAATAATAGTACTTACTCTGATAGGGTAGATGTCATCCACTTTTACATGTGAAGAATTGCCCATAATTGTGGTGTATCCTGCTTGACTTTGTTGGGCTGAAGTTCAAATTCAGATATGTACCTTAAGTAAGAGAAGATTTAAAGAAAAATATTGAAACCATTTGCCTGAACATTAAAATCATTTGCCTAAGAGTTGACAGTGTTTAAGGGAAAATGGTTTACTTAAAAATTAATTCAATTTCTGCTTAAGAATGCTTTCCTTAAACTAAGTGATATACTCCTGAATATTTCCCTAATCATTGTAATGTTGGAAATTTGTTTTTGGGGGGAAAAAAAAAGGAAGAAATAGAAACTCGGGCTGGGGCTGTAGCTCAGTGGTAGAGCACTTGCCTAGCATGTGTGAGGCACTGGGTTCGAGCCTCAGCACCACATATAAATAATAAATGAATAAAATAAAAATCCATCAAGTAAAAAAAAATTAAAAAAAAAAAGAAATAGAAACTCAGAGTATAAAGTATGGTGGTGAAAAGTGACAATAGCTTTTAAGGAAGATATGACTGGCTTCGAATCCTGAATGTATACCTTACTTTCTTTGACATGGTACAACTTAGTCTTTCTGAGTCTCAGGTTTTTTACCTGTTAGATGATACTATAGATCTACTGAAAGGATATGTGTGAAATACCTCATATCCAGGTAGTCATTAAAAAACTTGTTCCTTTCTCTCTTTATTTCTCAAAGCACCTCTCAGTTTTTTTCCTTTGAATTGTAAGTGTGAATAATTAGATAAATTGTTGTGAAACAAATAATATCCTTGAAAAAATAAAACCTGTGTTTTTATATTGGCATCAAGTATATCTTTGAAGTGGTTGATTTGTATTTTAGTTAATTCATGTTCTCTGTGTGGGCAACATTTGTTTAAGAAATAAGGAAGTACAATTTCCTGTATTGATTTTCGCCTTTCCTTTTGGCAAAGGTGAATTTCATTTTTTTTTCCTCATGGAATGTAAATTATAATTAGGATAAGAGACCCTTTGAGAAAGAACAGCTCCTCTCAAAATACAGAGCTTTCATGGCACTAGTCATCAGAAGAATCATCTTCTGAAGCATCTTATAGTGCAGAGTTGAGTGTATTCCATGTTTATAAAGAATAGACATCAGGATCCAGCATTTGTGTCTGCTGGGATCAACCACCCTCTTAGAGCACCAATATCATTCTCTTCAACTAACAGGCAAATTGATGTCTTGGAAAATTAGATTGGTCACAAACTCCAAAGAAAAACATATTGACTAATATAAGACACAGAGCTTGCTAAATAAAGTATTTGGAAACATCCATAGAAAAGAAGGGATCTGCCACATTAACCTCTTCACGTGCTCACTTGGCTGCATGTTCAATATGCTTCGATTCTTCAGCACAGAACACGCATGTACCAAGCCCTGAGACTCTAAGTGGTATCTATTAATCTCTGTTACTCACATTCTCATTTTTCTGACTGATGCTGCTCTAAGAACATTTAGCTGAAGAAAGAATAAAAATGTAGTCTGCCGGGGGAAGGATGGGGACAAATGTATAAAATAGATGGAAGAATCAGAAAAAAAATCACAGAGGAAGCATTAAGATGAAGAATTTATGTAGCACAATTTGTCATGAGTAGTATTGACCAATAAAGAAAATGAAAAGTTTGTGGATTAATATTTTAAACTCATACCCTGAATTAGAAGCCAGCAAATCAATGCCAGGAACCAGAAAATGTACTTAGCAATTAGCAGGAAGGAAAAAAAAAAGTGAGCTGGTTAATCAGCTTTCAAACCTACCTTTCTTCAATTTTGCTTTCTGACCAGTTTCAAACTAGTTGTCATTTACTTTTAAATTGCTGGTACAAGGAGTTTGCTGTAAATAGAAGTACTAATTGCACAGACTGGAGCCAAGCACACATTCTGCATGCCGTGTATATTTGTCTTTTGCTGCACAGCTCTGCCAACCAACCTGTTCCTGCTGTTCCTACCCTTTCCTTTCTTGGACACAGCACACCCATTTACTAAGCTCTCAGTGTGGACGTAGGTATGGATGCGTGTGTGCGTGTGCGCCTGTGCATTCCTGGTATGGTCTGTGGGTGTAGATTCTTATTAATGAATAATAACATGAGCTTTCAAAACAAATGCTTTTCATTTGCTCCTGCAGCTTCAAATCCATTTCCCTACATGGAAAAGCCTACAGTGCTAGCCACATCAGCCACCTATATCTGGTTTCCATTTTCGTTCTTTCATAGAAGCCTTTTGTTTCTCTTCAATTTGGTTTTCCATAAAAAGTATAACTGATTAGGCATTACACCACTCTGTGTTCTCTCTCAAGCTGCTGCTTGTCACTGAATCACTGAGCTATATACCAAGAGAACCCTTTATGTTGACTTGATGGAATTGCTGATAATCAGGGGCTGGAATGTCAGGTCTCAGGTTGGGACAAGCCTGAAAGCTGCGCTGAAACTGAAAAGGGTATGATCATCTCCATCTAATTACATCCGTACATCTAGGAAATTCTTGGAATGTGATTTGGTAAGTTGTGGAAAGAATTGTAAAGAAATGGTTGATACATGCCTCACGTACCAATTGGCAGGGGGGACATGGCATTCTTTTCTTCTTTCATCTTTACATCCAGTTTACTGACAGTATCTTCATAATGTGGACTAATTGCAGCCCAAGAAGGATGAGCAAATCCATGGATGAATTAATTACAAACTTTGTTTCCATGATGGTCAGGAAGGCTCCCCTGCCCTGTTCCTCCATCAAGGGAAAGGTTAAACCTACAAAGCTGGTGCATTAATTACTGTTTATTTCAAAAGTACTTTATTATGATATGCAGCATTCATCACCCAGACAACCCACTCCTTAGGAAGGCTGTGTAATAAAAGAAAGTCAAGATAAGGCTCAGAAGTCAAGATTGAAAGTACAGCATTCAGCTCAAATTAAAGCAATGCCTCCAAGGTAGCAAATGATTTGACTTGTCTATTGTGTAGTTCTCAGACACCAGGGAACATGACATCACAGAGATTTTTCTTTTAGTGTATATATATGCATGTGTCCCCCTTAAATGAACTGGGTCCAGAATTAAGCTCTCTCTGAATTATTAATAAACTCAAATCTTTGACATTACCTTCATTATTCTTAATCAACTTCAGGATTATGGAGGAGTCTTCTAACAGATGAATTTTGTCTGGGAACAAAGGAAAAACTGGGATTCTAAGATGCTGTCTTGCTATTCTATTCTCTGGTTACTGTTAGTGAGTATCCTGAGCACCTGTGATCTCTAGATGTAGAAAAAGAACATAGCCTTTCCCATTTCATTACTAATTAACAATGAAGGATCTGCTAATACTACTTGGCCATCAAAGCCTAAGCAAGGTGATCTTCTGAGCCACATATTTAGACAAATGCAATATAGCCTTTTCTCGTTTAATTGGGACTGTTTACGTAATCCTTTTTCATGCTCCTGTCTCCACTCTAAATAAAGATTATTTGAGAAAATCAAGTATAGTGGGAAAGGAAATTAAGGCTGAAAACTTAACTCACCCAAAGTTTATATATAATTTGGGCATGACCTCAGTCTTTGGACATGGAAGAGATGTACTGCATCTGTCTCACAGGACAAATCACCAATTATTAATGATCTGGCATATGTTTTTAGTAGCGCTAGAGATGTCAGCATTTCAAAAAAACAGGCTACCAAGAAGAAAGATTTAAAGGAACAGATATTTGGGGTACACTATGCTTTGTGACTCTGAAATTAGAAGTTAATTTGAAAAGAAAGAATTATTTTTCTCCTAGCAATTCACATCGGTGATCAATGTATACAGTTTTATCAGGAGTATGACATCTTAAAATGAAGGGCATGCACATAGAAATATATATTCAGGAAAGTGTCTTGGTACCCCTTCATTTTGTAGAGTTGGCGTCACTTTGATGATTTTAAATGTGCAAACTCAGACTGTGAATGATTGAATTAATAACCCATACTTTATAAAAAGTAAAAGCATTTAATTTTTACAACTTTTTACTCTTTCTTTCAAAGATTATAAATAACATTTTAATTACCTACTAGTTTAAATAACCCACATTTAACATCCTCATTTGCAAGCAGTTCTTTCATTGCTACCCATTAGCTTTTTATACATAATATATCTTTCGGTCACCATAATGTACTTATAGAGAGAAAATAGGAAATAGTCTTCTCCTTGCCCAGTCCTATCATCTGTGTAGCATTTGACACAGAAAATACCACCTGCTATTCATTGAGCATTCATATTCTCCCTCCATTGGTCATGCACATTTTTGACTCTTTTCTTCCTTTGTAAAATGATTTTGCCCATGTTTTGTGCTTCTTTACTTAATACAGAAGTCCAGAGCAGAGGTGGCAGTAGAGTCAAAGGCCCAAAATAGCCATAGAGCCTTACTAAGGTCCTTATCATGTTGGAGTGACCATTGCCCAGAGTCTCATAGTTTTAGATATCTGATAGTATTCATCTTCCACAATTGATTGTGTGATCTTTAGCCTCATGAAAAATTGCACCAGAAGCTGATGATTATACACTGCATTAAGTCAAAATTGCTGTGAAATAGGGAGGAACCAAAGGGACTAGATACTTCCATCTTCTGGGAAATGCCTTCTCCCTTTGAGACAGATGATGGAAGCTAAGCTACCATCAGCAGATTGCACAGTGAGCACAGGGCAGGAAAACAAGAAACAGATTCTACAATTTATCTTCACCATGAGGATGCATGTTCTTAATATGGATTTGGAAAGGGTGAGTTTTGGGGCCACGGTTCCTTCTCCTCTGGGGTAACGCTGGGAGCTTGGATGAGCACCGCTTCTCTTTGCTTCTTTGAATCTCTTTCATCTCTGCTACCTTAGCTGATTTCCATTATACTATGTCCTACTTTATGTCCCCCTCACACCTTGCTCATATCCTTACACCCTCAATGATTCTTATGAATGATGTTGTAACAGATATGAGAATGCTTCTATCCTCTGAATTATAAGAAACAGATCATTTAAAAGATAATTAATTTCATTATGTAACTCTTATTTGCAATCCTAAATCCACAATTTCCAAAAAAAAAAAATTGCTGCTTGCCGTAGGTACTCCTTGCTCCTCTTTCTTTGTGCTACCCCTCCTTCATATGACATTGTTATACACTCACAAAACATTGTAGTCAAAAACTTTCAGAAGCAGATCTCCTCTCTGCCTCTGGCTTGCTATGAGATCTTAGGTGAATTGTTTACACCAATTGGCTTTGTTTTTCATCAATAAAATGTATTATAATAATATAAATCTTTAAATGACTTTGACAATGTTGCTAATTTCCAGGGTCTCATTTGTAGCCCCCATTTATTCTCTTGAGGTTCCAAACTCTGTTAACCAATTGCTTACTCAGAAACCACACCTGATGTCTCACTAGCAATTTAAACTCAAAATGTTCTGAAAGTGAATCTTCTCTCTCTTTAACTGGATGCTTATTCTCTATAATGGAATGATACTAGGTATTGTGTGGGAATATTTCAAAATTGCGATTAAGATCTGAAACTGTAATGAAAAGATGCTAATTAGTCCACATTATAAGAGCAGAGAGTATACTCTTGGAGTGGGGCACTTTTCCTTGGGGCTTAATGAACCCTTTCAGCAGCATCTGCTATCTTCCAAACCATATTCCACATCACCAATTTTTCACCTGCCTTCATCTCCTTCTGCATTAGTCCCTTTACTGTGATTGTTACAAGAATACCCCAGGCTTGGTAACTACAACAGAGATTTGTTTAGCTCACTGTTCTGAACATTAAAGGGCATGGTGCTGGCATTGACTCAGCTCCTGGCGAGGACCTCATGGCAGAGGACATCACAAAAGCAGTAGTGCATGCAGGAGACAGAGAGACGTCACATGGCCAGACAGGAAGCCAGAGAGCACCTGAGGTCCATGAGAACTTCAGTAATCCCTTCTGAGGGCAGCACCCTGATGACCTAAAGACCTTCCATTAAATTCAACCTCCTAAGGCTCCCCCACCTCTTATCACCACTATACTAAGGACCAAGCTCTCAACACATGAACTCTTGGCAGACAGACCACATCCAAATCGCAACACTCCCTAACCTCTTTTCCCTAACAGCATACAACAGGAAATCATAAATTTGGTCTGGAGCCATTTTGTAAGGATGCTTCTGCCTCCTGTCCTTCCTGCCCACCTAAGACCAGAAGGAAAGCATGCTCGGTGAGGGTGGGGGATTTGTGTGAAAGGCCTCCATCTTCCATGCCAAACTGCTAGACCTGCAGGTCTCAAGTGGGATAGTGGAAAAGCGGTGTTCAAAAGAGACCTCTAAATCCATTCGATATTGAGATTTTCAAACTCCCAGGACCAAAGTTAAAGAAATAGAATCAGACTGTTCTGATAGTAAAAAAAAAAAGCATTAGAAAAAAAGTCAATACTACTTTAGAATTATCTTGCCATGTTGAAGATATTCAGACCCTATGACCTAGTAATTCTATTCCTAGGTATATATTCATGATAAATTTGTGAATATGCATATTAGGGCACAGGGACATAAACACTTATAGCAGCTCTATTTGTAGTACTTAAACCAAACAAAAACTTGGAAATAAGCAAAATGTCCATGGCAAAAAAGAAAAGAAAAAGAAAAGACAAGAAAGAACAAAAAAAGGAAAAAAAGTAAATAAATGACACATTGGGGAAAATCAAAGATTGGGATGATAATAATAATATAATTGTTATGGCTTCAATCCGGAATATTCCCCAAAGGCTCATGTGTTGAAGGCTTGGTCCGGAAAGCAGCAGTGTCCAGAAGTAGGGCCTTTGAGTAGGTGATTGGACCAAGAAGGCTCTGACCTCATCAATGCATTAAGTTCATAGCTGATGGCATTATTGGCAGGTATGAAAACTGCAGGTTGTAGGGCCACATTGTAGGAAGTAGGTCACTGGGGGTGTGCCCTGAAAGGGTGTTTCTCGTCTCTGGCCCACTCTTCTCTCTCCCTGTTACCTGACTGTCATAAGCTAAGTAGCTTTCCTGAACCACACCCTACCACCCTGATGTTCTGTCTCACCTCAGGCCCAAAGCAATGGAGCCAGCACCATGGACTGAAACTTCTGAAACTCTGAACCAAAATAAATCTTTCCTCCTTTAAGCTATTCTCACATATTTGTCACAGTAGTGAAAAGCTGACTAACATAATAATGTTGAGGGAAAAAAAGAGCCAATCCTAGTAGCTTACAAATAAATTTATCACCGTTTTAAATTAACATTTGTAATAAGTTATTCTTAAAAAGAGGATGAGAAACATAATTTGGAGAATTTTCAGGTCAGGTAAGAGATGACAAGAGATAGAATGGGGAAGGGAACATAAAGGGATGTAATTTTTGCCACTATTCTAATTATTTTGTTGGGTAGTTAATTATAAGTTGATTATATTGTTAATAAATAAAAAAGAGAGCTGTGAATGATGGCAGTATATAATAAGTAAATATTAATACTTTGTTCTATGTTGTTCTCCTAAAGTTTATTAAAAATAAATAAAAATAAGTTATATAGCTGAGCGGGGATGAGGTGACGGATAGAGCATAGCTGAAGGCAGTTACTGGGAAAAAATAAGCTGTTGTATGTTTATTCCTCAACAATATTATGAAATATTAATGAAATGTTTTCCAATGCACAAAACTACCATTCTTTCGATTGCACAGCTTTGAGACGGAGTCATCTTCTTCATTACCACTATTCAGCCCAGTGTTTTTAAACCACAGGTCATGACCCAATAGATTATGAAATCAATTTAGTGGTTTACCCTCAGTTTTTACATAAAGCAAAAAGGAATAAAAAATAGAAAGTACTAGTGTATATCACATGTAGTAAGAAGTGTATTTTGAAACTTTTGTTTCAGTCATTTATGCATATGTGTATATGTGAATTATAAGGTAAGTAGAGATTACATTTTGTTTTTTACAAGTAGTTGGTAGCCAAGTTCAAGAGGTGTATTTGTGATGAATCTATTTCCTCCTCCCAGTCTCACTGCCCCACCTGAAGCAGGTGCTCATTACTCCACACCTAGGCATAAAGATGTCCTTGATGGCATCTCAATTCCAGGTTGTCCTTTCCTCAATCTGCTACAACCTCTGGAAGAATCTAGCTGAAACACTGTTCTGACTGTCCCTTCTCTGCTCAAAATTTGACAACTGATTTCCCTTTGTTATCTGTTGAAGTCAAGAGAGATTCTCCATAACCCTGCTCTTAAAAATCTGCAGTTTATAGTCCAAACCCATTTTTCTAGGCTTGTCTACTGACACTTTCTGAAGCCTCTCCAGATACACTCAATTGCACACCGTTCTTGTAGCACTTCTACTTTTTACAATAGTAATTTGCACACATCTTGTTTTACTATTTCAATTCAAGTTCTTTGACATGAATGCCTAAAACAGTGCTTTGCACATAGTAGCTACCCAACAAATATTTATTTACATGAAGAATGGAACTTGCAAAAAGTTCTGAGAAATTTATTTATCTAAAATAGGGAAACATTCACAACCATTTTGCTTAGAGCCCAAACAGCCCAGATATCCATCAATGGAAGAATGCATACACATCCTGTGGTAAATTCATACAATGGAATGCTTTTCAACAGCAAACAGAATGACAGACACATATGATGATGTGAATGAATCATCAGGTAGAAAGATATTAAAGAGTATATGATCTATGATTTCATAGTTATGAATTTCTTGAATGAATAAGCCAATCTATAGAGGAAAAGAAATAATATCAGTGGCAGCTTCTGGTGGGGTGAGACAAGGATTTCCTGGGAAGGGACATGGAGGCCTCAGGGTAATGTCAACATCCTATTGATAGACTTCATAGAGAGGTGGATGCATCTGTCAATTCACTGAATGGTATACTTAAGATTTGCATATTTAATTGTACGAAAATTTCCCCCCAAAGTGTAAGAAATGAATACAAAATTTTAATTATTAGTAAACACTCTGAAATACTTAAGGAGAGGGTATTAATGTCTGAATGTTTGAAATTAATAAAAAAGATGGATTGATGAATGAGAGGTACATGGGTTGCTAGATAACACATGAAATAAGAGAAATAACATGTCACCAGTAGAATCTAAGTTGAACATGTGTTTACTATGCCACTTTTATATTTAGAAAATTTTTATAATGACATGTTGGGTGGAGAGAAAACAGGCAGGAGAGTTTAAAAAATCTCTAGTTTTGAGGTCCTTATTAGTAATTGATTTTCCTCTTTATGCTCTGTCTGCTCTTGTCCTACTGGAGGATGGGAGAGAGTGAAAGTCCTTCCAAGAGAGGGGGAAGTGTCTAAACAAAAAACAGAGGAGTCGGGAGAGGGCTGGACAGCAGATGGCAAGGGTGCTGAGAAGTGTGCCTGTCAGCTTTTGCCCAGAGAAATAGCCAGTAGGACATATGTGGGAGGTTTATCACAAGAAATTGACGTGGGCAATTGCTGGCTGGGCAAGTCCAAAATCAGTAGGGCACATGCTATAGTTTGAATGTGTTCCCAAAGTTTATGTATTAGAAACTTAATCCCCAAATTTGTATATTAATGGCATTTGGAGATAGGGAGTTTGGGAGATAATAAAGATTAGATGAGGTCATGAGAGTAGGCCCCCATGACAGCATTAGTGGTTTTATAAGACCCCAAACTTGCAGGCTTGCTTTCACCATGTGTTGCTCTGGTCACATTAGTATGCAGCGAGAAGACCCTCACCAGGTGCTGAGTGGGTGCCAGCTCCATGTGTTAGGGCTTTCCAGCCTCCTGAAATATGAATGAAGTCAAACTCTATTCTTTTTTTTTTTAAATATTTTTAAATTGTTGAGGGATCTTTATTTTATTCATTTATTATTTATATGTGGTGCTGAAGATTGAACCCAGTGCCTCATGCATGCTGGGCAAGCACTCTACCACTGAGCTACAGCCCCAGCCCTCAAACTCTATTCTTTACAAATCACTTGGATCTCAGGTATTTTGTTATAGCAATAGAAAATGGACTAAGACAGCAAGTCTTGAGAAAAGGCGGGAAAATTCTCATGCAGGAAAAGTGCCTAATAAATTGAGGCTACCATCCACCAGTGGATTTTCTTCTTTAGACTCAGAATTCTTAATGATCCAAATTGGAGTTATTTAATTGCAGGGAACTGTGGGAAGCCTTCAAATGAATTTAGCCAGTTGTAAATTCTGATATTTGATCTTTACACAGTTATATTAGGTGTTTTGAATGCAAATGTCATCTACATTTCTGTTATCAATAATTTATAGTATAGATTGCAGAAGTTCTTAAAAATGAGAAGAAAATATAAGCATTTTTACAATGAAGGTTTTATTAACATAGGTAAAAATATAGAAATAAGACAATATCATTTTTATTAATGAATTTGGTTCTTTTAAACTTATTCTGATTCACTGTCTGATTAACATATTTGAAAAATCATCTTCCTTCATTTTGCCTGAGTAAGAAAATAGCTGTAATTTTCCATTTTAAGAAATGTAGCCACCCAGTTTTCATTGTTTCTTTTGAAGAAGAATAAGCATTTTTGAATTCATTGGCAGGTATTTTATACAGACATTAAAATTTTTTTCAATTCTATTTTATAGGCCAGCTATAAGTCAAGCTATTTTAGCTAATGAAATTTGCTTTGATCAGAGGAGGCCAATCATCCTTCAAAGCATTGTTGTGTTTTGAAATGCAAGCAAGTGCCTAATAAATTGAGGCTACTGCAGCAGCAACAGATCAAAACAGAAGTTGATGTTTCATTAGATCACATTAATACCTGACAAAAGAATGGCTACAAATCAATGGAGACGTGCTGTTACCATGTGGGCCAGCACTGCGGGAAGGCAGACTTTCTCTTTCCCTCTGTTCCATCCTTCTTTACCCATCATTCTCTAATTTTACAAAAGCATTTACACTACAAAAGTAGTGATTTAAAGCCTAATATTCTTTATCTTTCATTAGCAGTTTATAATGCTAACTATTACAAGGTGTTATAAGGCAATGATAAATAATATTTTAAAAGAAATATTATGATTTTTATTGTTACATAAAATCTTTATAATCCCCCACCAAATATATATATTTTTTTCTCTTGAGAAGAGTGTCTTTCTTAAAGATGCCTACTTACTGTTTATGAAAAATTTCAAATATGGTTTGGATAATAAAATATAGATATATTTTCTCATTCAAAATAGTATCAGATGATTGAAGAAAATTTCTATACTACTTTTTTTCTTTTTTCTTTTGGTACTGGGAATTGAACCCAGGGGCATTCAACAACTGAGCCACATCCCCAGCCCTTTATTAAAAATATTTTATTTAGAGACAGGGTCTTGCTGAGTTGCTTAGAACCTCACTGAGTTGCTGAGGCTGGCTTTGAACTTGAGATCCTCCTGCCTTAGCCTTGTTAGCTGCTGGTATTACAGGCATGCACCACTGTGCTTGGCCCTATAGTACATTTTCAGTAGGAATTTTCTGTTTCTTTTTTCTAATGACAAGAACCAAGTTACCTCATTAGCAGCAGGGAACATTATGCCATTCCTATCTAAAATTATCCATCTTGCTTCTGAGCTTGATTTAGTCAATTAATTTGTCATTGGGAACATGTTTCATTTTTTCCTCAACAATTATTCTCCAATTCTCTGACACCAGGGGGGTGTTCTACAATTCAGTTCAATTCTGATCCTATCTGGGGTTAGCACAGACTGCCCTTGCTCCAGATAGTGGCTTTGAGTGGCTACTCATGCTTCTGCCCAGCCAATTACAAATTTGATCCTTCCCATGACCCCCGACATCCAATCAGTTTCAATAATTCACTAGAAGAACTCATGGAAGTCAAGAAGGCCTGGTACTCATGATGACAGTTTGATTATAAAGAATACAACTCAGGAACAACCAAATGGAAGAGATACACTCGATGTAAGTGGTGATGGTAGTGGCAGGGGTGTTGGTGGGAAAGAACGTCCATTCTTGTTTCAGCTGCACTCCCCACCTACCATATTGGAAGCTCCCTGAGTCTAATTGTTAGAGTTGTATTGTTAGGTATAGTTGTTAAATTATTGACCATTGGTGATTGAACTCAATCTCCAACTCCACCTCTCCAAAGTCAAGGATGATGCTAAAAGTTCCAATCTCTAATCATACACTTGGTAGTACTTGGTATTTCTGGTGACCATCCTCTCTCCTGAAGCTATCTAGGGACCCTATCCTGAGTCACCTCACTAACAGAAACTCAGGTAGGGTAGAAAGTGACTTGTTATGAGTAACAAGACATTCCTATAACTTAGGAAGTTCCAAAGATTTTAGG
>CM053407.1:32253297-32287371 GCA_028644305.1 Xerus rutilus
TTTCTAACTTTGCACAAAATTATAAGCAGATTACTTTCTTCATATTAAACATCTTTATATGCACTTTCAATGAACAGTATATATATATATATATTTTTATATATATTTTTATCAACCATATTTACTATACCCATTCCCCTTTCCTGCCCCCCACCTCCCCCATGTCGCGTCTAGTGTTTCTCTATTTCTCTTATGTTTCAAGGTATTTTTCTGTGCATACCTGAGGTCCTTGGGTGGATGAGAATTGACATAGTGTAAAATTACTGGATCATACTGAGTATTAAGAGTGATACATGTGGGGGCTGGGGTTATGGCGCAGTGGTAGCGTGCTGGCCTAGCATGCAGGAAGCACTGGGTTCGATCCTCAGCACCACATAAAAATAAAATAAAGATATTCTGTCCACCTATAACTAAAAAATAAATATTAAAAAAAAAGAGTGATACATGTGAATTGCTCAGAACAGAGCCTGGCAGACAGTGACTATTATTGTTTTTATTGCTACTATTATCACCACAATTGTCTTCATTTTGCCCAAGAGTGAAGCTCAGAGAACTGAAATGACTTGTGCGAGGCCTCATTGGCCCTTATATACTTAAAACTGGGGTCTAAATTCTACTTTCCAGTTTGGAGTTGGATATGGCACTTTTAAGATCTGGATTTGATTTGAGGGCCTCAATTGGGTCATGTTTTAAGCATCCACAGAAACCTACATTGCATAGCACTTTTTAGGTACCACATGCAGAGAGCTATTTAATAAATACCTCTTGATGATGATCATGATGGAGTTTTATGGAGGCTCTCAGCCTGTACAATGCATTGAAGTAGCATAATCACCCTGTTTGGAGCTCTGTAACGGAACAACAATTTTCCTGCATTGCCTATTAGAGTCTCATAGAAACAGCCAGTAACTTGGACTGTGATGAAAATGAGTCTGTGATGATAGTAATTTAATGAGAAAGTTACACTAGAAGCCAAGTTGCCTTTAAGCTGCCTTAAATTTTACCTTTATTGTCTCATTGCTTTTTGCATCTGAGCTTGGCAGTTAATGGTCTCTGTAATAAATTCAAAGCAGAGTTGAAAACAGAGGGAGCTGAATTTTCCTCTTTGTGTCTACCTGAGATCATTATGCATTATTACTTAGATACCTTTCTGGTAATTTATTAATTGAAATTTGGATTGGGTGCTAATAGGGGATAGCAATTTACACTGAAGAATTTGAATTCCTTAGCTCAGGTTTCTTGGTTTGTTGATGTGTTTTACAAGCTTGTAAGACTTCGAAAAATACAAATTCAAGAAAGTGAGAGACCCATATCTGTGACCTCTTATTTTGGTATTGTTAAACCTAACTTCAGGTTTATGTCAAGTATTAAAAGTGGGAGCTGCCTTGGAGACTCTTTTGCCTAATTAGGATTGCTTTAAAACTACTGTTCTTCTCCAGAGGAATTGAGGAAAAGGTGTTCAGTAGTAATATGCTAAATATCACATCATAGTTATGTTCAGCCTGTAAGCTTTTAACACTCCTGTCAGTTCTTTGCCTGATTTCTTTCATGCACAGCAATATATGAAGCAGGAGAGAAAAAGATGATGCACACATCTCTTTCATGCTGCTTTTATTCTGTGGCCCTTGACTTTCTAAGACATATAAAGGCTTCACATGCCCCTCCCACTTTCCTCAACTCAAATATGGACAAAATGATAGTCTTAACTTAAAAGAATTACCTAATTTACCTCCAACTGACTCTGAAAAAATGACTACAATTTCTTTTCTTTACTAGACTTCTATTTGTAAATAATTGCCAAAACGTTAGCTTTCAAGGCAGAAACAGTATGTTTAAAATGTTTAGAGTTCATTGCAAGAAGGATGCTTTCATAAATCAAACTAGTCCCTACTACTTCAGGTAACATAATTCCCAGTCTGAAAGTTAATTCAACTGCTGGAGGTGGCCCCAAACCTTCACTAACTCAAGAGACTGTTAGTGAGCAGCCATCATCTGCAGAGCCCTTGAAGGGTTGCCGTGGGTGGCATGAGGGAGTATAAAATATAATCTCAGTTTTGTGTGGGACCTGGCTGGAGAGACATTAGGCAAGCTTCAATCATAATACATAAATCAAACTGGAATTAACATGAGAATGCAAAATATGTTTTGAGTAGGTACATGATTTACTAGAGGCAGGCAGAGACTGGAAACTAGCTTAAGCAAAAGACATTAGATGGAACACCCATTTCAAAAGTTAAAATTTTCCTTCATCAGCCAAGGTACACAGTGGCCAGCACCTCTGTTCACATGAACAGAAGCAAGTTCACTGACCTGCTGTTTGGTAGATGTTGTGAAATTTGACTGTGTTTTTATGGTACTAGTCTGTGTGGTTGGTCTGCAGCTTTTATCTTTGGGGCTATTTTGTAGTTGATGTATTTGAGGAGTGGATGTATAACTTGCAGAATAACACAGGTCTAATGGAACAGGCTTGGAAGAAGAAACATGAATTTGGAGATACAGGTTGAAAAAAAAATGGTGTATTTGGGTTCTCCAGAGCAATAGAACCATATGATACCTACCTATTCATAATCCATCTGTCTGTCTGTCTACCTACTTCCTTATCTATCATTTATCTTAAGAAACTATTATATGATTATGGAAGCTGGCAATTCTGCAGAGTAGGTAGGTAGGCTGAAAGGCAGGAGACTGAGGGAAGAGTCCAAGTTGCAACTTGAATCTGAAGGTTGCCTCTTGGGAGAATTCCCTCTTTCTTGGGAAGTTCAGTCTCTTCTCTTCTAAGGCCTTCAACTAATTGGATGAAGCCCATCCACATTATGGAGGGAAATAAGCTTTATTCAAAGTCTACTAGCTTAAATGTTAAGTTCATCTTAAAAAAAGACACTTTCACAGAAACATCTAGAATAATCTTTGCTCTGATATCTAAGTACCTTGGCCTAGCTAAATTAACACATAGAACTAACCATCACCCACAGCAAGATCTTTGCAGGTGTGGTCTGGGTTACCCAATGACCATGTAGATCTGTGAGGAATCTGTCAATCAAGAATCAAAGTCCTTATTGGCTTCATCTCAGTCATGTGTCCAGTTCTCCTCCACAGCAAAGTGAGAATAAGGGAGAAAATAAAAAGTACAAGTATTTTCTCTACTTATATTTGGTGTGATCTCATGTTTCAGAAGTTCCTTGTGTGTAACCTATTTCCTCACTGAATCCTCACAGGCCATAGATTTTGTTATTTACTTGTTTAGCATTTAATTCCCTTCACTAGAATGTAAGCTTAATGAAGACAGGCATCCTATTTCTTTTGTCTACCACTATTTTCTGCAGCACCTAGTATCAAGCCTGACACATAGTAGGTATTCAACATATGTTTTCTTGGTAAATAAATACATGAATAAATGTTTGACTATGGCAGTACAGTCTGTGACTAAATATGGAGGTTATATGTCCTGCTTGACTTTAACTGCTTGCTTCTATGATAGAAAAAATAGGGCTAAATGAAAAAATTTCATTCTTCTATTTTAGCCCCATAAAACCAAGAGATTTAACAGTAACAGTTAATCCTTAGACACACACATACACAAACACATACTCCACACGTATGATACAGGACACACAGATGTATATGCTAAGTAAATAAAAATTTCTCGTTTTTAAAAAATATGTCTATACAGAATGAAAATTGATCCTGTATTTATGGGCCTTTGTCTTACACTTTATGGAGTTTCTTAATTCCTTCCCACTATTCAGACAGTATCTCATCTCTTGTGCACTATTATCTGTGCAATGGGGACTACTTATAGAGTGTTCTGAGTATAATCCACACCCAGGAGAAATTGTTTTTGTCTCACAAAAAAACAAAAACCTCAGTAAGATACCGTTAAAGCTTTTTCCAGATGATCAGTGCTTTTCACTAAAGAATTTTAAAAATATTTTCCATAGCAGAGAATTCCATATCTCATTTCTCCACTGTTGCCAGTAAAAGAATTTCCCAGTCCTAGCATGAAAAATACTCAGTTAACAATAACCTAGTAATATATGTTGAGTTCTCGCAGCTAAAAATTATGAGACTCTTGTACATGGATGACTTATGTGACAGAATGTACTTTCCAGAATTTGGATGCTCTTTGCTTAGAATGACCAAAACCCTTGATTTTGGAGTCTTTGACCTCCCAGGACTCCTGATGAACTGACTCAGGATATCTGTCGTTGCATGACAAGTAACACCAGACTTACCGGGGATGGGACAGTGGCCATCTTATTGTGTGTGCTGATTCTGTGGGCTAGGAATTAAGATAGGGCATGAGCCGGGATGGCTTCTCTGCTACTTGCTACCTGGGACCTCAGCTGGGAAGACAACCAGCTGAGGGTGGCTGGAATGGCTCAGGGTTTGGATCACCATCAGAGTCCTTGTCTGTGGGCTGGGATCATCTGGAAGGTTTGTGTTTGGTACCTGGGCTTAACTGAGAGGGTGATTGAGAGGATGGGTTTAACTGAGTTTATAGACAGGGCCTCTCCATGGTTTGGCCTTCCCACAGCATGATGCTCCTCCTGGGAAGAATCATTTTTTTGAGGCACATGGCACAGTGAAATCAGACATGGGTTTGAGTTTCTGTTGTCCTGCTAGCTAGCTTGAAGAAATGAGATAATGTTTTCCTTTCTTTTCTTTCTTCTTCTGTCTTCTTTGTTAATAACTTCTTTGGACTTCAGTTTTGTTTTGTTTTGTTTTTTAATATCTGTTTAGGAAGATTCGGGCAAAAGAGAAGTTATGCTTTTATTTCTTACTATGAAATGATCTACAATCATTTTCAGTTCTGGGCCAAGAGTTGGTTCTAGACTTCCAAGGATACTAAAATCTGTGGATGCTCAAGTTCCTTATTTAAAATGGTATAGTATTTGCATATAATTTATGTCCATCCTTCTGTATACTGTAAAACATCTTTAGATTACTTATAATACCATATACACTAAAAATACTGTGCTAATAGTTGTTATACTGTATTGTTTAGGGAATAATGACAAGAAAAACAAAAGTCTGTACATATTCAGTACAGATCATTTTTGCTGTTGTTGAATATTTTCTATTTGTGATTCAATCAGTGGCTGTGTGTCCCAAATAGTGTATTAATTATTTGGGAATGAGGTAGATGTGTTAGTGAGATTTTAGTCACTATGACCAAAACACCTGATAAGAACAACTTAGAAGATGAAAAGTCTATTTTGGGTTTATAGTTTCAGAGGTTTCAGTCCATGGTCAGCCAAATCCATGCCTCTGGGCCCAAGGTGAGGCAGAACATAATGATGAAAGTGTGTGGCACAGGAAAGCAGCTCAGGAAATAGCAGCCAGGATGCACAAAGAAGGAAGGAAGATCTAGGGCATCAAGCTATAATCCCCAAGGGCACACCCCCAGAGACCTACTTTCCCCAGCCATGCTCCACCTGCCTATAGTTACCAACCAGTTAGTCTACTCAAATTATTAATCTATGAAATAGATTAATCCACTTATTAGGTTACAACTCTCTTATTCTAATAATTTCATCTCTGAGCATTCCTGAATTAACACAGGAGCTTTTGGTGGACACTTGTAATTCTTATCTTCCTGTGGTTCTTTAAACAAACTTACCAAAGTAAAGCTTGAGCAGAGCTCAGGGACTGGCATAGGTCTGTGACTCCTCAAATAAAATAATGGAACATGTAGAGAGATCGGACCAGGAGGTTGGTTGCAACCCCTGGATGGGGGAAGTTAAGAAGACATGTTTTTGCCTTGAAGGAATTTTTGTGTGAACCACTTGAAGGGGTTGCAAGGTAAGCCTGGGAGGGCAGGTACCTTCTGCTCTTGACAGAACTTGGGGATGAAAGAGCAGTTTGGTGATGGCGGAAATACAAGCATGGATTAAACAGGGTCAGTGCTTTCTATCTGTGGAGGAGAAGCTCTTCAGCTGTCCACTCAGGTTGAGAAGTGGCCTTCACTTTTGAGGCAGCACCGGGAACGCTGTTTAAACCTGGGGTAATCTAGTTCAGGTGTCAGTTATGAGATTCTTCAGGTTTAAGAAGGCACTTCTGAGTCATAACTCTAGAGAAATCAGTAGGTCTAGACCTTGGAACATTTTAGATACCAGCAGAAAACCTCAAGCATATCAAGGGAAGGGTAGAGGAGGTGTGGAGTGACAGGTGAAGGTTGGAGTCATGTGCTCTGGGACCCTCAGACTTCCAGAAGAAACTGCAATTATAGATGTAAAGCAGAACAAAAATGCCAACATTGTCTGTTGTCAAAAGAACTAAATAATGGGGCTGGGGTTGTGGCTCAGTGGTAGAGCGCTTGCCTTGCATGCGGGAGGCACTGGGTTCGGTCCTCAGCACCACATAAAAATAAATAAATAAAATAAAGATATCTGTGTCCATCTACAACTAAAAAAAATTTTAAAAAAAGAACTAAATAATGGCACACAAGTGTGATCCCAGTGACTCAGGCAGCAGAGGCAGGAGAATCACAAGTTCAAGGCCAGTCTGGGCAACCTAGTGGGACTCTCAGTATATCGGTGAGGTCCTGGAAAAAAAAAATCTAAATAGATGGAAAGCCATCTCATGTTCAAAAGAAATAAGACCTATTGAATACAAAAAAAAATGAAAATTTAAAAAACACATAAAAAGTGCCTAGCCTAGAACTTGGCCTTTATTAGGAACTAGGTTAACAATTAGGTTTCTTTCCCACTATTTTTTATTTCTCTCTTCTCTTTTCTTCCTCACAGGGGAAAGCAAAGATTTGGGAGTGAAACACACTTTATTTTTGAACTCAGACTCTTTTATCTGCTATATGTGACCCTGATCCAGTCAGTCTCTTAGCCTTTCTGACACTTAGTGTTTTCATTAGTGAAATTGTTTTTTTTTTAAATTATTTCATTACTTTAGTAAAGTTAAAATAAAATCAAGAAAACTCAATAAAATGGTATCTCTATCTCTTTTCTGAATCTTTTCTTAAATTCCCTTTTCTACTTAACAGATATTTATGTCCATTTTATGGGTTCAGCTTCCAGGGGAATTTCAAATGTATTCCCCTCGATCTTTCCTGATTGACTCTGGAATTAACAGGCACTTCTTTGGACTATCCATATTTCCTAGACTGAAATCCCCCAAATCTCCTTGAATAAACATTCAGGTGGTCAAAATCACTTCCTTTCTTCATCCAGGGACAAAATCACCTCCTGTCAATTTTGTAATGTGTCTATTTGAGGCCCACTCTGCATTGTTCATCTTTCAACTTCTACCCAAGGCTATAGGTAACATTAAGCTTGTGTTTTTCCATCTTGATTGCAAATGTACTGTCTTCCAGGACACTAAAACAATTAGTGCTCACAGGGAAAGGCATCCAAGTTCTCATCATATTTCACGGCCAGTATTAACTGCGTGACCAGAAGCTGAAGGGCTCCTTATCATCTAAGTAATTAAGCTCAAAGGCTCAGACTAGTCTCAGAGCTTCCCTTACCACAATCCTTATACTCAAAGCATTTCCCTGAACTGAGAGCAATTTCACTTTAGAATCAGTGTCCCATAACGCCAGAAAATCCACTCCAACTTTTGAATTCTGGACGTGAAACTCTTTGTTGTTTTAGGGTTTTCCATAGCTACTCTGCCATTGGGCCAGATTCATTATCTAACATCAGTTGACACTGATGGGAATTCAACCTCCCTCCTTTGTTCTAGCTCCTGTCCAAGTGCAACTCCTCCAACTAATGAAAGCAGTCACTATCTTTCATTTGTTTATCTTTTGCAAGGGAGGTGGCTTTGAAGAATTTTCTAAGTGTTCAAATGAAAAGTTGTGCATGCAAGGGACATTGGTGTGGCAGATACTGCCTTGCATTGGGAATAGAAAATTTCATTATCTGGGACTATTATCTAGATTCCTATTATAACTACAGAGCTCAAGTATTAGAAGAACCAATTTATGCATATGCACACCAACACAGAGACTCTTACTCAGAAACCAGGCAGGAGGAAACCTATACCTTTGCTCTTTTATTTTGAGACAGGGCATAACCAAGTTGCTCAGGCTGGCTTCAAACTTGACGATCCTCCATCCTCAACCTCCAGACTAGGTAGGATTACAGATGTGCACCATGATGCCCGACTCTCAATCCTATCTTATTCTGACATTATATATTAATAATGGGATTCTCAGCCGGGCGCGGTGGCTCACGCTTGTAATCCCAGCACTTAGGGAGGCTGAGACAGGAGAATTGCGAGTTCAAAGCCAGCCTCAGCAACGGCGAGGCGCTAAGCAACTCAGTGAGACCCTGTCTCTACATAAAACACAAAATAGGGCTGGGGATGCGGCTCAGTGGTCGAGTGCCCCTGAGTTCAATCCCCAGTACCAAAAAAAAAAAAAAAAAAAAAAGGGATTCTCTTGATACAAAGGCATATGCTTTAAGGGCAATTCCATTTATAGGTTGGTCTGGAACTCTCTTGTGTAATAATAATCTGCTGAAGGTCACTTAGGGAATGACCAACAGAAAGGACTAAATGGATCTTTAATTTTTCACTCTTCAAAGGGGGAATTGGAGCAATGAGACCCAAATGTTGTTGATTAATGATTATTATCCCCTGGAAAGAGAAGTTTCAGGTGGTTCCAGGAGATTTGGTTTTTCTTATGGATTTCAGGAAAATAGGGATCACTGGATGAGAGAACCAACAACCAACCAGACAGGCAGGAGGAATAAGTTAACTTTCACCAGATTAAAGAGATGACAATAAATGTAAATATCTGTATTTGGGCTCCAGAACCCAATATAGGGGGATTGGATGGGGCAGACATGCCTTAGCAGTAGTGTGTGTGTAAAAGTCTTTTGTGTCAAGAGATGACCATGTGGTAGTGAGGTAGAAAGTAATAAAGAGAAGGGTGGGTTCCAGTCTACTCTGAATTGGTTATGTGATACCTCTGATCCACTACTCATCATGAACCTGGGGAAGAAAAAGGGACAAGCACGGTGAAGCATGTGCAGAACAGGGTGACTAGGATGGTGGAAGTGCTTGATATTATGTCATCAAAACAGTGAAAAATAGAGGTTGCTTGGATGGGAAAGAGAAGACTCTTGGGTACATTAGTGTCCTAGCTGAGAGGCACTTAACATGCAAGTTAAATTGGACTTGTTCTTCTTGGCTCCGTGGGGGTGATGACGAACAATAGGTAGAGCTTTAAGATATTTGGTTTATGTTTTATAAAAAGGTGTTTAATAAAGACAGTCTAAAAGGCAACAAATTTTCTGTCACTGCGAGGTTTTGCTCACAAGCTGAAAAATCAATTAGAGAGGGATTTAGGCATAGGAATTATGGTCAGACTAATAATTTCTATGCCCCATTGAAGCTGGAAATGCTGAATATATTATTCACACATCTGACTGAACATTTGTTTGTTAGCTGTGAAACAGTTGAATCATAATAAGGAAATCCCAAACCCAAATTTTTGCAAAGAAAAGTTCGGGTAATTTAGCCAAAGAGTGTTGGTAGTTTGGAATGTGTAAGAGGACTGTATTTTACTGTGGTGGTTCTGAGTTCCACTTCCATCCCACCACTATGAGCTGTCAGCAGTGTGCTGGAACTGGCTCACAGCAGCTGGTGGGAGTTGACTGTGAGCATTTGTCCTCAACTTTGCATTCAGAAACTCTGTGTTGGCAGCTTGAAATTGGCCATAGTGGGAGTATTTACACCATGGGAAGTGGCAACCACTACAAAGTGGCAAACACATATAGAGAGCTAGAGAGCTGGTTGTTAAACATTTACCAGTAGAACCACTTTTAAAAAAATAAAAGCTTATATACAACTCCAGTATAAAAATAGATAAAAGAAGAATTGAGCTAGAGAAAGGTGGCCCTACACCAGGCACACTTAGATTCCTCTCCTTGCTACCACATAACTTTCCCTCATTAAAGGCTCTCTGGCACCCTACAATATCATGGGATTTAAAAACCTCTGGAAAATAATCCCTTCGGCTCACACTCTGACTGTATTCTTTTAACTTTTAACTATTATTTCCTTTTTCCCATATCTAGGAATACAGACATAAAACAGCAGGGTTTCCCTCCGTTTTATGATATTGTTTTCAAATGGAATGCCAGAGGGATTACTCCGAGAACATTGGAAATCTGATTCCTATAAATACAAGAAGAAATATATGATGAAAACAGTGAGTGTCCTCACTTTGTAAATGTTCTAAATGGAATTGTGGGGTTTCCCTTGTTGAGATAGAGGGCCAGTTCAACATGTAGTTGTGAGTTGTAAGGCCACCTCAAACCTTTCCATAAAAAGTATTACCCCTTTTTCTTCATCACACTGAAAACCTGATGCCCTGAGGGATTAAGATGTAGTGAAATGTTGTAATATGTAAAGGGGAGGAGATACAGATAGAAGCTTTAAATTACCAACAGGTCCTAATTTACCAAAAAGGTGGGGGGCAGCAAAATTCTCCCCAGTGGGACACTTTTTCCACTGGCTTTTTGTTCTGCATGGTTTGTCTGGAGAAGTTCCTGAAATGTCCCCAGGAGGATCTTACAGACAGACAGTTGGAAGAGAAGCCCAGGTACTGTTCATGAAATGCCTGATGTTCCAGGGTGTGCAGGTGCCCATGAGTGGGAGAACAGGGAGCATGAACAACATGATTGCTGCAAAACCGACCGAGTCCAATTGATGTTTCTTGTTGACTGTGGAATTCCTTTAAAACCGAAGTGATTTCGTGTGCATGTCCTTTAGTTTTGACTATTTTCATCGTCATTTTTCTTGCATGTTGAACTTTTTTTTAATTGCATCTTTCCCATTTTACCCAGAATCACAACGGATTCTTTTTACTTTCAAAGTCTTCTAATGCTATCACTTCTTTTCTGGACTTTGTCCCCTGACTTCCCTCCTGTAAAGTTCTCATCTTCAGGGGAGGAGCAGTGTCACGGCTGGCCAGCTCACTGCCCTTATCTCTACCCACATGCCTTCCTGTTCCCTTCTCTTGCCAAGCTTCCCTCTTCACTCTGCCCTTCAGCCCCCGAGCTGGCTGTGGACTCAGGTTTCTCTGCCATGTGTAGCCTGGGTCGGAGCCCCTCTCCTAATCAGTACTGCCAGGAACACCCTCTTTCCTCTACTAAATCCTCTTCCTTACCTCCCTAGGCTTCAACCTGCTACACCATCTTAAATCTCCATTTCTTGCCTTACTTACATTTGTATATTTTCCCTTAAATTATCTAAAGCAAAGACTTTTTATATTCACCCTGGAGCTTACAGATATTAAGCGCACAAGATGAAATGTAGTGCCACTTTCAATCTCTTTATACTTGAGAAGCAATGAATATTTGTCTTCTTTTCAAATGCAACAAAGAACAATTAAAAATGTCCCCAAATGATTACCAAAAAATCAGTTAAGATTTATGAAAAGCAAATAACCTTTCTTAGAAGAGAATCAGAAGCAATCAGAAGTAGGGACCTGACTGATTATATTGCTGCAATCCACATGGACAGCCAAGTCAATCACAACCACCATGTCAGGTCATTTTGCAATGTATTTGGGGAAAATAGATCAAACACGTATGTAGAAACTCTTGAATTCATCAGGTTTAACTTTTCCAATCTGATGATCTGACACCTAGTGTTAATTTTGAGTACTGCTAAATAGTTTACATATGGAGCATATATATTGAGAATATCCATTCTTTAAAAATTCCATTGAGTTTCTTTATATAACTTGTGAGATTTATTCAGGCTACAATATGGTCTCGGGACAGATTTAGCTTACCTACTGGTGTTCAAAATGCACAATTGGACTTGAAGTCTACTTACTAGGTTCTAGTTGTCATCCAGCTGGCTCCTATGACCTTGTGCAGATTTTTTCCTCTTTGAGTCTGAGCACCCTCACTGGTAAAAGCGGGGTGATGAACAATATGGAGCATAGGGTCTCTCTCTAGAACTTTTCAACTCTGGCACCCAACACGCTATCTTTTTAAAGCAATATCTTTGCATGCCAGTTCCATTTTAAAGCTTGGGAAATGTTCCACTCAATAAACCAGAAAATGGAACAGTTGTTAATTGGGGAAGTATGGCTATTGTTTCATGAAGAAAAACTTATGTTACAAGTTTTAATGAAGAGCCTCAAATAGGATTTTGATGAATTATAGTAACACCATCAAATCGAGCTTCTGTTAATATGAAAATATTTCAGATCTGTCCTGTCTAGCACTGAGGCCCCAGTCACATGTGGCTGTTGAGTTCTTGAAATATGACAAGTGATCGTGAGAACTAAAATTTAATTTTATTTAACAAAATATTTTATTTAGTGTAAGATTAATGTAAATTTAAGTAGCCACATGTGGCTACTGGCTTCAATCTTGGACCATATGGATTCGTAGAGTATGGAGGCATGGGGGTTTCTTGATGAATTTGGGATTGTATTCACCAGTATACTTAATTTACCTTCCATACTGATTTGCTTTGTATTAATTATGTTATTTCATGTTCATTACTTCCATTTTTGTCTGAATCTCCCATATAAATGCTTTAGCATTTATTTTGTAATTGTGTTGTCTCATGGGTTCAGCTATAGAGGTTTGATTTATTTGGATTTTGGTAAATATGTTTTTTTTCTGTTTCACAAATAAGGATTGAAACAAAAAAATGGAGAACACATCATGCATACTAAAGGTAAATTTCAAAGACTAACTACTATAGCTATTTTTCTAAGCTAATGCTCTGAATTTGAGAGGCCTGTTCAAAAAGAAACAAGGTTCTCTTGAGATATAGAAATACATTATTTTCTATTTATTATGGTGTCTATAAAAATGAAATATTTAGAATTTTGTTAAATTTAACTTAAAATTTAGCTTTCTTAAAATCTGTCCAGAAAATACCCAGTAACTTTGAATAGAAACCTCATCCCACTTAATTCATTCCAAATTGTTTGTCACTAGATGTACTTTATTTGGTGCTTTTGAAATTGAAATTAAACCACCCATTTAACTCTTTCATTGGCACATACACTGTTGTGATTTCTTCTACTGGCTTTCATCTAAGAGATTTTACTACCAGATGAATGACTTCTCTAACAATGACCCATGCCACACACACAGACATACCCATTCAAACACATACACATACACCCCCACACACATGCACACACACCACACATACACACAGGTTTGTGCATATGAATATTCACCCCTATAAGAGTTAAGGTGAATGGGCTTAAAACTTCTGTCTTATTATAAAACTAGTACGTAGCTCCCAAAAGAATGTCACTCCAAATTTGCATGTTAAATTTTACTAACTAGTTACTTTGTACATTTTAATGCAAAATTCGTATGGTTTTCTGCAATCCAAAGGATAATCCTTATATACCTATAGGAACATTAGGTAGAAAGCTTAACTAACTATATATTTAAAAATACGAAAGTATCTTTAATAATGACACAAGGTACTTACTATAAAACCCTGACTTCTGAAACCAAGACTGAGATTTTTATGAGAATTTCAGCATTATGTTATTGAGTTCAACTCCTTAAAAATTGGTAAATTTCTGATTCTATATATAATTATATAAAAACCTATAACGCATGTTCAGGGTATGTTATTAGATAGAATGTCCTATTCTGCTGTCCTTTTTTGGAAAAAGTGAAGTTCCACACACCAACTTTTATTCCACTACATGAAGTTCTGAATTATTTCTGTTTTTTTCCATATCAAGGAACCACAATTGGAAAATCATTTTATTAGCATGAATGGAATGATACTGCATTCACCATAGTGACGAATATTGTGCTGCTGGTGGAAATACAAACTGCTTAGAAACAAGAATTTGCAGACCAGCCAGATGCGGTGGTGCATGCCTGTAATCAGACCTCAACTTGGGAGGCTTTTACCTCCTTTGAACACAAGTTTAAAGCCAGCCTCAGTAATTTAGCGAGGCCCTAAGCAACTCAGTGCGACTCTGTCTCTAAATAAAATACAAAAAAGGTGGGGATGTGGTTCAGTAGTTAAGTGACCCTGAGTTCAATACCTGGTACCAAAAAAATATATATATATAATTTGCAGTCTAGAATATTGTTTTTCCTATTTATCCCATTTAGCTATCTTGATAGTTATCTTTCTTATAAAAATTAGTGTCATTTATAATTAGCTTTTCTTCTATAGGTCCTGCTTCAGTTACTAAATGCACTTGGTCCTAGAGCGGTTTACTGAGTTTCATATTATAAATGTCCAGTAGATGGCAGTCTATGCACTGGAATTCACAGAATATCCTCTTAAAGGTTAATTGCATTTGTTGGAGGTTGAGGGTCAACTTTAAGATACTGCTTTATTTTCAATCTTAGACATAAATGAAACATCTTCTTTTTTGTTTCATTGTTTTTGATAAAGATTTTGGCACAATAAGACAAAGGAAATAATTTATTTAAAACCTCCATAAAAATTGGAATAATAAAGGCAATAATCCACATTTCTTTGAGTTTTCATGATTTATCAAAGAAACAGATGTGATTCAAAACCAAGATGCTGTCCTGTAAATGTAACCAGCAACATGCTAGAATATGTTGTGTCATTAAAGTATGGGTGATATGTGAAAAGTTATTTACTATAGTTTGGATTTAAAAGTCTCATATGTTAAAGGCTTTGGTCCCACCTTTGTACTAATGGGAGGTGGTGGGACCTTTAAGAGGTAAGGCCTAGTGGGAGGATTCAAGTCACTGGGTTATGCCCTTGAAGTATACTGTGGGACCCCAACCCCCTCGTCTTCCTCTCTTTCTCTTCCTGGCCATGAGGTGAGTGGATTTATTCCATTATGTGCTTCCTCCATGATGTGCTTAGGCCCAAAGCAACAGGGTTAATCAATCATGGATTGAAACCTCCAAGACTTTGGGCCAAGATAGTTATTATCATTAAATACTAACAAGCGGCTCATGTATAGTCTTCCAGTATGGTTTGTCAAAAAGAAAATTTTGGAAGAGAATAGAAAGAGGAGGGGAGAAGAGAAGGGTAAGAGGGAGAGGAGGAAAGAGAGAGAGAGAGAAAAAAAGAGAGAGAGAGAGAAAGGGAGAGGACCTTTGCCTTTAGGGTTGTTCTTGTATACCTCAAAAAATTTGAAGTGGGTAAAATACCTGTCCCATCCTCCTGGAGAACAGAAAGATGAAGAATCATTGTTTCCAAAAGTCAAGGCATTCAGAACATTCAGGGAGTAGTTCATCAGACCAGAAATAAATAAATGTGAGAGGGTCTGAGGAGGAGAGGCTAACATGTTAGAGGAAGATCAAGGAGATACCTTTCCTGATCAAAAGGCTAGGAAGGTACCAGAGGATGTCAGTGACTGTTTAAAGCTAAGATGTATTTTGCATGATGAAGAAAAGCAGGTCATACAAAACAGGGAAGGAGAGAGGAGATGAACCAAGTGTGTCTTCACACATGGCTTTTGCTTGGCTCTGGATGCTCTTCTCCCTTTTACTGTTCACCAGGTCATCATCTTTTCAGTCTTCAGGTCTCAGCCTCATAATAAATATTTTTTCAGTAAACTATGAATAGCTGACAATGCAGAGAAAATTAATATTCCAAGCCCAAAGATTTAAAGATACAAACAACTACAGTCACAGTAGAGGCAGAAGAGGGAGAACTCTTCCCTGAGAAGGTTGGCAAACTCTTGCCACAGAAATACCACATAGTCTTTGTGGCTCATTCTAAGAGGCATTGGAGTCAGGATGAGAACCTAAGAAGAGGTCAAGACGATCTTACTTCTGGGTATACCCAGAAAAGAATTGAAATCAGAGTCTCCAAGAGAAGATATTGGTTCTTTCATGTTCAAAGCAGCATTATTCACAATGGCCACAGCAACCCAAATGTGCATGGAGGTGGATGGATGGATTGATGGATGGATGGTGGATAAACAACACGCAATTTATACAGACAACTGAATGCTGTTCTGCCTTAAAAAAGGACATTCTGACACATGCTACAATGTGGAAGAAACTTGAGGACATTGAAATAAGCCACTGACAGACAAACACTGAATGGTTCCACTTATATGGAGGTACCTGGGGTAAACAAACTTATAGAACAAAGTAGAATGGTGGTTGCTAGTGGCTGGGGGAAGGAGAAATACACAGTTGTTTAATGAGTATAGAGTTTCAGTTTTGCAAGGTAAGAAGGTTCTGGAGATTGGTTGCTTAATAGGAATATACATAACACTATTAAATGTATACTTAAAGTTACTAAGAAGGTAAATTTCATGTTATGTGTATTTTACCACAGTTAGAAGAAATACTAAAAAGGAGAGAGAAAGAGAGAAAGAGAAAGAAAGAAAAGAAAGGAAGGAAGGAAGGAAAGAAGGAAGGAAGGAAGGAAGAAAGGAAAGAAGGAAGGAAAGAAAAGCAGAGAGAAAGAAGGAGCTCAAGAGGAGATGAGGCAGGGCAGAGTGCTTCAGTGGGCATCTGCATCGTTCTTTGCTTTGGAGTGGAGAGCTCCTCCTGTAATTTATCTCTGTGTAAGTCTTAGGGATTAAGCATTTGTAGTTTGAACCTCATGCTATCTAGGCTGGTTGGGCCTTGATTTTACATTGTTGTCATCTTGCATTCTAGCTTTGTTAACAGGGATCTCTCATCCCTTAAGAAGCTCTGGCCAGATGCCTCTAGGGCTAGGGTCCTCCCTAACCTGCACAGACCCTTCTTTTGCACCTCATTCTTATCCCTGAGTGGGACCTGAACTGGAGACTCTACCTTCTTGCTAATTGACCTCCCTACAGATCCCTCCTGCCTGCATTGACTGCTTGGACTATCTGCTCCAGTTAGGGTGATGTAATGTCTGGATTACCCAGGACTGTCCCAATTTTAGCACGCTAAGTCCTACATCTTGGGAAATGCCTCTGCATGTCTCAGGGCAACCTGGGACAGTTGGTCACCCTATCTGTTCCTGCCTTTATCAGTGTGTTCCTTGTGTCCCACCCTTTAACACCTGTCCGCTGGCCCTTCGTGGAGACAGGGGTAAGCCTAGCCAGAGAGCCAAACATGCAACCCAGAGTTTGAGGCAGTGCCTAGAGTAATGCAGTGCAGGGCACAGAGGATGAAGAAAAATAAGTAATTGGAAGGCACTGAAGTTCAAAACTGGGAAGCCACACAGAAAGGAAATGTGGTGAACTAACATTAGGAACTATGCTGAGATTTGTACAAGAATGAGTTCCTTTAATCCTTATAATCTTACAAATTAGACATGATTATCACCATTTTATAGATGAAGAAACTGAGTCTTAGAATGGTCATCGCTTAAATTAGACTTTGAACTCTGGTTTTTGTATAGTATCTCAGTGGCCCTGGGAGCTTTCAAAACACTCCTGGTTCCATGCCCAGAGAGCCTGATTTAATTGTTTAGGGTATGGCTTGTGCTTTGGGATTTTCACACACTCCTCAGGTGATTTTAATGTACACATGATGTTTGAACCACAATGCTAAAGCCTGGCTTTCTAATAGTTACCAAATTTCATCTGCCAGGAATGCAAAGGTTTAAAAGACAGGCATGGCTGGGGAAGTCAGGGCCTAAAAACAAGATGGAAGTAAAGAGAACAGGTTCTCAGGTGATGACATCAGTGCAGCCCTAGTCACATGTGCTGCTTCCTTTCATTAGCTACTCACCATAGGTGAATCAGACTGCTTTAGACGTGCATGATTAGGACCGATGCCTTTGGTCTGCTTATGCCTCTTGACATCTTCCCCAGATGTCATGTCCATGTGTACAAGAAGATGGGTGTGCGGCCTCCATACCTGCTTTTTGCCGCTGGGCTAGAACAAAATCAAGCCCTAGCTCCTTCCAGAATTCCTGTTGTATAAATTATCCTGCCTAAAAAAAAAATGGCCTACCTCCTATCTTATCCAATTCTGTACTTTTTGTCCTATGAAGAGAGGCAGAATGAGGACCTAGATTTTGAGATTTTACTTGGGATGGTAAGAATTACCATCTCCTTGGGGAAATTAGTAATACATGCCTATTTGAGTTATTTATTAGCCTCTGTTCCATTATCAGCTTGGTAATTCCTTTTGTTATTTTTCCAAAGAAACTCAATCAGGTAGAAAGTAAAGATGTTCATACTCTGGGGGGACCACTCAACCAACCATTAACTTTGGCACTCAGACAAGAACCAGTTGACTACTAGGATCTCACCCCATGAACTGAACACTGCCTACAGAGCTCTTAGTTTGAGTTCTTCCTGGAGGCCAAATCCTGTATAGTGGCCCTGAAACACAGCCTAACTATATTCAAGAAAACCAGGTCTTAATAAAGGGCATACTTTAGGTAAAGGGACTAAGATTCCAATTCCTGTCTGTGGATGCAGGAGTTTCAAGAAATTTTCTTTTTTCTTCATACTCAAACTTAAAAGAACCTATAATAATTTTCACATTTCCAGTAACCTTCTGTTTCCTACAAACTTACAGCTTGAGTTGATAATCCTGTGGTACTGATAGAAATACTGACATAGGCTCATCTTCTCTTGCTCAGTCTCCTTGGGTCAGGAGATGGTTTTGAGACAGCTTGAGGGGTGACACCCAGGATGGCTTTGTAAGCCAGGCATCATCGACCGACATTGGGTCTGACCATTAAATCAAGGATCGGCAAATTATGGACACAGGTAATTTTTTTCTTTTTTTTGGTACCAGGGATTGAACTCAGGGGTTCTTGCCCACTGAGCCACATCCCAGCCCTATTTTGTGTTTTATGTAGAGACAGGGTCTCACTGAGTTGCTTAGTGCCTCACAGTTGCTGAGGCTGGTTTTGAACTTGTGATTCTTCAGTTTCAGCCTCCCAAAGTGTTTGGATTATAGGCGTGTGCCACTGCGCCCTGCAAGGATAAACTTTTTTATCCTAGTGAACTAGAGTTTTAGTGCATGACAGCTATGCACATTCATTTACCTGTTGTCTCTGGTTGCTTTATTGGGAACATGGCAAAGTTCACCAGTGGTGACAAAAATCATAGGTCTTATAGAGCTCTGAGATATTTGCTATCTGGCTCTGAACAAGTTTGCAGTGGGTTATTTATAGAATTAGTAGAGTTGATTGAAGATATTCAATATGACTCTAATCTTTTTGGGAGTTCAAGACCTAAATTCAAACAGGCCACCAATTGACTTGAATGAGGTACTTGAGTAATTTAAGTTCGGTTTCTCAAAGGCTGTTGGCAGTGAGACAATGCTGGTGTTTAGCTGGCACTTAAGAAGTTTTTTATTTTTCAAATACTCACTGTAAAAATAGGCTTATGTTTTTTAGAATACAATGGAAATCACAAACTAGTATTGGATGTAATTTGGGTTAGTTTTTTTTTTTTTTTTTTTTTTTTTAAAGCTTATTGGAGGCCTATTGGAAATCTTTTCCAGGACTGTTCTTTATGTTCAGCCTGCAGGAATGAATGACTAGTTTTTTTCATTTTTATTTTTTTTAACTCTTGTCCCCTTGGGTCTTATTGTTCTCATTTTTTTTTTTAAACTAGTGAGTCAGAGTTCTGCTACAATGAGAAAACCGTTTGGTCTCACAGGCCCTTGCTGTCGTGAGAGATGGCGCTGAGGCACAAAGATGTCACTGCAGGAACTAAATATAGGCCCAGTAGAGCACTCGCTCCCAGGCTTAGCTATTTCTCCGCAGACAGCCCTGGCACTTGTCAGGATCCTCCTCTTTTCTCTGCCCTGAGCTTTTTTACACCACTCTGAGGAATCTTTCTCCTCCGGGTAGGACTGATGAGACGTTCCTGAATTCCCCAAGGGTGCAGGAGGAGAGCTGAGCCCTTTTCTGGAGGAGACCAACTGCTCTTGGACCAAGTGCAGAGTTGGGAGCCCTTGCTAGAGCTTGTTTTCTTTCTCAGGTCTTCAGCTAATTTGCTCTGCATTTGAGTGACAACACTTAGCTGCGAAGTGTGATGAGGACACAAAGGGTAGAACTTTTCTTTTTTTTTTTGGTACCAAGGATTGAACTCAGGGGTACTTACCACTGAGCCACATCCCCAGCCCTACTGTGTGTTTTCTGTAGAGACAAGGTCTCACTGAGTTGCTTAGTGCTTTGCCATTGCTGAGGCTGGCTTTGAACTCGTGATTCTCCTGTCTCAGCCTCCCTAAGTGCTGGGATTACAGGCATGCGTGAACTATATCCCCAGCCCTGGAACTTTTCAATTTGCTTCTTTGTAGGAATGAGTTGGGCAATGTGTTTTACGGATTCAGTAATGAGAAGGTGCATTTCTAATGATATGAAAAAACTGATGTGATGTGGAAGAGGGAGGGAGACAGTATTATATTTAAATCCAAAGGGGGCTGTCCAGCTGATTTTGAGTTTCATTGCTTGTCTGAGGCTGGCATGCTTGTCTTCCCAATGGTCTCCTCAGAAGGTAGGATCCTGAGCTCATGACCCTTCTTGTTATTGACCAATCCGCCAAGACTCTGGGAATAGCACTTGGACCTCATCCTGCAAGAGGAGAGATGCCTCAGTAAAGGGAAGACAAAAATGTTGACTTTGCTCTGATTCACTGTGTGACCATGGGAAATTCTGGTTAAAAACCAAATGGAAAAGTCAATGTTTTTCCCTGGAGAAACATCTCTGACAGTGCCTCCCACTCACTCACCCTATATTTCTGAAACTGCCTCTATAGGCAGTAAAGAAGGCTGGGACCTCCACAACTGTGAGTGAGAGGAGAGCAAACTCCAGACAGCTGGGATAACTCACTTGGCTGGGAGCCTCGCCTTTGTCATGGATGACTGTGTTCCATAATATGAGTCTAGCTGCTGTAACAGATAAACCCTAAAATCTTCATAGCTCAGCTCAGTGGCAGTTTCTTACTCACATAAAAGTCATTAGTGCTGGACAGTAGGGTGGGGTAGGTGATGGCACTGTCCTCTGTGCAGTCTTTTGAGCACCTAAGCTAAGAAGCTTTACCATTTCAACACATGATTTTTGTAGATGCCCTTGATCTAGATATGAAGTGAACAGATAGGGGAACTGTAGAGGACCACATATGGAGTTTCATGGTTCAGGTCTGGAAATAGAACTCATCATCTCTTCTCAAGTTCCAATGCCAGATCTTGCAGCACATGATCAGTTCAGTAAAGGCTGGAACAAGTAGTCTAGTGTGTTCCAAAAGGAAAAATAAAAAAGTTGCATGTGCCACTTGCCACTTTCTGTCTCAGTGGCCAAGGTCTCCTTCCTAGCATAGCTACTATGAATGGTTGGTCCATCACAGGTGCTTTGGAGCTTTGAAGATGGTGATTTGTATACCTGCTTCCAAAGAGTCTGTTTAGTTTGAAGAGGTCAGTGACAGAGGGATGGAGAATAGGGTTCAGTGCCCTGGAAATAACTGGGAACAATGAGGCAGGGTTGTAAGGTAGGAAGTTCATGGTCAAGTTATCTGGGCTCGAACAGGTTCCAATCATGGGAGAAGGCAGAGTGATCTCAGGATCCAAGGTGGAAACTCAGTTGAAATTGTATTTCTTGACCAATTCAATCAGTTAGGAGGAGCTATAGCCTGGGCTCTAGGTAGGTGCTCAGGAACTGGGACAACTGTTTTGGACATGATATATTAAGTGACATTCTGGACAATAACTCTTGATAGAGAGTGATCTCTGCTCTACCAGACTTGGTAGAATTAACCCTGGAGCTCAGTAAGTTAAAAGACCCCAGAATCTCCAGTTGGAGTGGAAGAAAGCAATTATATATACCAGTTTTCTCTTTCCTTGAATCTGGCAGGCAGAGTGGTGAACTCCTTAGATTCTACTCTACCACACATCTCAACCTGTCTTGGTAACTATCCCATTTTCTTGGCCAGTCAACTTGGCAACCTGTGAGTCAGATCCTCCATGTGAATTTGCAATTGTATGATTGATGAGAAAGTTTTCAATTTCCAGGTCGCCTAGGTAGCCCTCTGGAATCACTCCACAATTATAAGTAATGTCTCCTGCAGATGGGCATTTCCCAGCATAGGATGTAGAGATGCATTGGATTGGACCATCTCAGTTTAGGGAATCCAAGCAATCATGGATCCTTTGCTAATTTCCCTCCCTCTCATTGTGATAGGGTGATCAGGAATTTTGCAATGTGGGTCTCCTGGGGTGAAAGTAGGGGCGGGGGGGCTGTCTCAGATCAAGGGGACAAAACATTTTGCTGTCCCCTTCCTCCTAGCAGGCAGAGGAAGCCAAGGCTGGAAGAGTGGGCTAATTCAGAAACTGTGCAGGAGCTCATGGCCCTGAATTTCAAGCTCACTGCTAAATCTAGAAGGGACCAGAGGGAGCCACAGAGTGAGTACGTGGCTGATGATTAAGTGTCAGAGAAATTAGAATGAGCGGCTTAACATCTGCCAAAATTAGGGGTTTCTTCCTAGATCTATGCAAACCGTTCCTATTACAAAACAATGGAAATTTTAGAATAACCAAAAAAGGTTCCCACGTTTCCTTTGTTACAAACACTAGTGCCCAAACCATGCTTGACATTACTCATGTTGCTTTCTGTCCTCAGTCTTATGTGAGTCTTCAGCCCAGGAAAGAATTGGCTCCAAGGCGTGTGTGGGAACAAGGATGCAGAGAAGGCCTGATCTTTCAGGTGAGTCTCCGTAGGATCTGGTCACCTGAGCAGATGCTGTGAGTGCTCTGTCCATAATTCTTGGACCTTCCAGTGTCTGCATCTCAGGACCCAAGGCCTCCCCACTCCCAGTAGTGGAAACTTCTCTGCCTTACTCTGCCTAAGAGCAGGCAGGCCAGAAGTGCCACTGGATTAACACCTGCCACCTCCCACCTCTGGCCCCAGCAGCACCCTCCCTTCCACCAACTTGAGAGCTGGATATGCATATTTGTTCTCTTGTCCCTTGGGTAGGATAATTCTGCCACATGTGGTTTTTCCCTGTGTTCTCCTATGTATATGAGCTGACTGTGGTAGGTACCTGACTTAATAGCTACCCTATAGCTGCTTTCCTTCATGTATCACTTTCCTAGTTTCTAACTAATACTCCCTTCCCTTCTTAAATGAAACACTTGACTGTGGCTCTTTGCTTCAAGGTCGGCTTCTGGGAGGGTGTAAATTAAGACTCCACTTTTCCAGAAAATGGCCTGGGCTGCAGGAGGGGATCATTCTAACACTTTAATATTTCCCCAGGCAGATGTTTTGGGATCATGATAAAATTTATTCCCAACCTTTCTCCTTAATTAATCTTGATAGATATGTAGCATTTCCCATTAGAATTATAATACACTTTACTTGAGACCCAAAGAAAATTTATTTCCAAATAAATTATGGTAGTGATCTAAAATTTTTTTGATATTGTCTTTCATAAGAAATATGTTTTATGTTTAATATAACAATATATAATATTATGTTAATATTACATACATAATAATATTAATATTACATACACTCTGACTGGTTAGTCTTATTAAACTCATCGTATTACCCTTGCTATCCGGGATCTACTCAGATATTTCTCTCTCCTCTCTTCTTTCTCCTCCCCTCCCCTCCTCTCCTTTCTTCTTCTTTTTTTAATCTCTCCTCATTTTCAGATAGTCATTACTCACTAAATCAATTTCACAATTCTATAACAAGTGCTGTGATCTAAATGTGTCCCCTCCAAATTTGTATGTTGAAATTTTAACCTTCAAGACAATGATATTAGGAAGCAGAGACTTTCAGAGGTGATTAGTTCATAAGAACCCTCAAAATGGATTAGTGCCCTTACAAAAATGTTCTGAAAAAGCTCCCTAGCACCCTTCTCTGCCATGTGAGAACACAGTGTCCTCAGTGTGCTCTATGAAGAGGCTCATTGCCAGACAAACTACTGGTACCTTCATCTTGGACTAGTCAGCTTCTCACAAATTTCTGTTATTTATAAGCCACCCAGTCCATGATATTTTTATTACAGCACCTGAACAGACTAAGGCAATAAGTCAACACTCAGAATTTGGTCAACACTAGATGAAGAAGACACAAAACAGGGTAGCCAAACTGGATTGTCAAGGAAAGAACATTTAGAAAAGGGGATTTACAAAAGTATTATTTGTTTTCCCTCATAGATATCACTGCATAGCACTGAGAGCTATGCTGTGATCTTTATTACCATTCTCTGCTCCTAGAAGAAAGAAAAATGTCAATACATTGCAGTACCAGGATGTTCAGTTCCCATCAGGGTATTTTTCCAAGTGTCCCTGTTCTGGAGAAAAGAAGCTGGCAGATTGGAGGACCCTGAAGGTTTTTAACAGCACCCCTGGGTCTGCAGTTGTTCTTAAGTATGGCGCATGTGTGTTCTGGCTATCTGGAAAAAAACAGAAGCTGGGTGTGTGTAAACTGTATACTCACAAGGATTTTACTCGTGTGGTATCTAAAGTCGGCTTGATGGCTTGTTTGTCTGGGAGACTGAGAGGAAAGACAATGACGGGAAGCACTGAACTCCAAGGTCAACCTCTGTATCCTGTAAGAAGCAAGAGTTCAAACCTCTCAGACGTTCACAGGAAGAACTCTACTGAAGGGAAAGCAACCCTATTATATTCTCTGTGCACTATTTTATAGTCCTCTCACACTAACAGAGGGCTGTGTATGTATTTTAGAGCATATCCCTTTCATAATGGCTGGCTAAGAACTCAAGCTCCAGGGATCCTCAGCCGGTGTCTGAAGGACCTTAATCAGGTCTGATTATAACCTATTTTCGATAGACACGAAAAGTTTGCTGGGTAACAATCATGGATGACAGAAATAAATATACATTGATGAAGTGAGTAGTGGTAAACATATATAGATTAGCAGGAGATATTGCATAGGCACTTCTGCCCTTGTGTAAATAACAAGGAGTATGAATCTAGGAAGAGTTCCCCGACTCCCCGCTTCACTTGGACATTTTTGGACCATGGCTTCATTCAAAAGTGCAACAGAGGAGCCTGTGATTTGACTTCTGATCAGAAGCTTAGCTGAATTCATCAGGATATTGATGCACTGCCTTGAGGGACCTTTTCACGCATGATATTGCCTGGGACTCCATTGTGCTTACTATCTGGGTAGTTGTTTTGGAGCCTACTTTGAATGAGTATTTGAACACATGACATCCTTGGTTTCAGATATGCCTTCTGGATAGTATGTCAACCAGTAATGACATTGTGGAGGAGGAGAATTCTAATTCTCATCTGTTCCTAGCTGATAGAGATGATCAATATCTGCCAGAAGAACCTAAAATCATGAATGGCAAAATTTGCTTAAGTCAGTTGCCTAGGTACGCTCCTGTGATCTAAGAAAATTGCTTGCGGGTTAGAGAGAAATGCTTGTCTTTTGAACACAGCCTAGTGAATGTAACCAGACTTAGCCCTCCCAGTTCTACAGGGTTGAGGGTTGTGACAAAGGGTGAGTCAAAAGTCCACCTCATGATAGTTCCTGAAAAAAATGTAGAGTGGAAGGCAGCCCTGCTTTGAATCACAGTCACCAAGTGGCAAGTGATATGATTTTTCTTTTAAAACACAGGATATGAGTAATATTCCATTTCTTTCCTTTCTCTAAATAAATTGAATATGCTGCAAGCCCTCATTTGGCCTGACTGGTGGAAAGGTCAAGATTTATCATGGTGCTGTCTTTCATGGTGCCATGTGGATGCCAATGTCTGGTCCCCAAAGACCGCTGTTGAAGTGCTCAGACTTCAAGGTTGAATTCATCTTTAAGGATGGAGGCTTTGCTGGGGCTTCCATCCTGGAGTACTGGGGTCATTGCCAAGTCTCCATGAGAACTCTAGGTGGCTGTTCCCTATTGGGGTCTCGTTGTGTCTTGGAGTACTAAAAGGGTACTAAAAGGGCTGCCAGGGCTTTGCTGTCTTCCCAGTCTTAGAGGATAGTCCCCAGATTGCTTTCTGGTCTTGCTTTTCCATTTCTTTGAGTGGCCTTTAGAAACACAGCGGGAACTATTCCTCTCAGGAGGGTAATTGGGAAAAACACCAGGTCAACACTAGCTACGAAGAGGGTCTCTACAATGTAATTCATTTCACTTGTGCTGACAGAACCATGTAAATGAGTTCTCCGTGCTTTGCTGCTGAGAGCAATTTGGCAGGATGCAGGTTTCTGGAGGGATTAGGCATGTGTAGTCATTCATTGATTCAGAAAAATTCAAACTACAATGTGCAAAGCATCATTTTAGAACTCTATTGCTGTTCTGTCCAACATAGTAGCCATGAGACACAAGGGGTGACTTCAATTTAAATTAATTGAAATAAAATAAAATTTGTTCCTTCAGCCACAGCCACATTTCAAAAACTCAGTAACCACATGTAACTGATGGTTCTTATTGAACTGTACATTTATAGTCTTAAAGAAATAAACTTTTCAAAAGAAATTTCCATTGCTTATAATAGCAAAGAAACATATCCATTATCATAAGTTCTATTGAACTTTGTACTACAGGGTTGCAAAGATATCAAGGAACCAGACTTGGTCCTTCCATTTGAAAAACTTGTAATTATTGTATGCCCATGACAGAACTTAGTGTTGTAACAGGGTGCCTTCTATATAGTGGTAACCTCTACAACAGGGTATCAGTTTAATTTAGCAGATATTTCTTCTGCCAGTCATTATACTAAGTTCTATGAATACAGCTATGCCCAAATTCCTGTCTCTACCCCCTGGGAGTTTATAGTTCAATAGAGATAAGAATAGAATGTCTCAAGGCCTGGGGGACCAGAGCAACTTTCTTTGCCTGGGAAAGTTATAAGAGGGAAACACAATTATGCCCATTTCTTCCTTCTTCTCTATCAACATACATTCCTTGTTTCTTGAACAACACAGAAAATACTTTAATAACTGTATTATGTAATAAGCAATTATTATAATTTTACATGGACATTCTCAAAGCACTGGGCTCCCTTTGCTCTGTTTTCCAAATGAGCATAGACCACAGGGTGGGAACCGTGACAACTCCCAAATTTGCTTAGCAACATTAATCATAGGGCAGGCAATTAGACCTCATGCCAATGATGTTTCTCACTGTACTCTGTTGCTTAAAGCTGAGAGAACCTCCCTTCCGGCCCCTGCCCTCACCACGGGTCAGGTGGAGGAGACATTTATGCTTCATAATGGTCCCACAGTTCTAAGGGTGCCCAACAGCAGTCTTTCATTGAAACTCTGGCAGCGAGTATTTTCAGTCTCTTTTCCCTTTAGCATGTTTCATTTAAATTGCACAGATAATGAAATAGTTATGTTGTTTACAGTAGGGTATCTCATTTATTTGTGAGTAGTGACTGACTATTAACTGTTTTCTTGTATGAAACAGACATCTATTTATTGACTGAGTCAAGAGGGAGCTCTCCACTGCCACTGGGGCTGGGGCCAAGGATTTAACCCTCAGGTTCCTTCCTCAACAGCATGAATGTTCCTCTACGGGAAGGAAGTTGCCCAGGAGTGAAAGCAAAACTCTGTGGAGACAGAAGGCTATTTTAAGCTGGTTTCTTTCCTCACTCTAGTGAACTTGGATAGTTCCTTCTTTTCTTCATGTTTGTGCCTTTGCCTCTGCAATTGATGTAGCATTTCTCCTACTTGCTATATATTTTGAAGTTTTTGCAATCTTCGTTGTTACAGAGAGACTAGACAGCTTAATCTCTCAACTTGAAGTTATTGCCTGTTCCACCAGTGACTCAATGAATGACCCCGGGGTAGGTCATTTATCCCTCTTGATTTACTCCTCCCATCTGAAAAGGGGGTTAGGAGTATGCCCCTCTTATGATTTAGGTATGAGGTGTGAGATAATGCAAGAAAGTTTAGAGGTGAAATGATTGAGTTAGGAAAGCCTTAAACTAATCAGCACATTGATCCTCTGATAGGGATTAACTGGGTGGCAACTTGTAGGGTAGGCCCAAAATGGCCATACTTAGGCTCCTTCACTGAGGCTTCCAGCAGGCTATGTTTTTAGTGTGTGGTCAAGGTCATAAACACTCTGATTCAGCACATGGAGTCAAGGTCATAAACATTTGCTAGTGAGCATGCACACACAGATTAACCTGTTGGCAGTGTGTCTTCTTTGTCTGGCCTGCATATAAAAGGGGCCTATGGAAATGGCTCAGGGGACTAGATAGAATCAGCTGGGGCCAAAGGGAACTGACCGGAGGCTAAAGCTAGAGCTGGGGGCTGGTTAGGGATCATTACTATCTCAAAATAAATGAGGTCTACTATCCCAACTGTCTTGCATCTTTTTCTATCTTCTGGGATCCCAAATCTGTTTACTAGGTCTGAGCCCCAGCATGACGTAACTGTAGATAGGTAAGGTGTGACTGGAGGAGATAGGTTCCTGGGGTCATGTCTTTGGGGTATATATTTTGTCCCTGAAGAGTAGAACTCTGAACTCTGTCTCTGTGGGGTATCCTGAGTTGCTTTCCTCAGCCATGAGGTTCTCCCTCACCTCAGGTCCCAAAGTATGAAATTGGCCATCTTTGGACCGAGATCTCTGAAACTGAGTCCCCAAATAAACTTTTCCTCCTCTAATTGTTTTGTTTTTAAGTCTTTTGGTCCCAGCAGCAAAAAAGCTGACTAAAATACCCCCCTTCCTATCTCATGAAAATATAGGAGGACATATACATGGGAGAGTTCAGAAAATTAAGGCCTTGTGGATATTTAGACTGTAATTAGACATATTTTGCAGTTTTCCTGTCACACTTCTATTTCTGTTTTAACTTTTCTGTCCTCTCACCATCCTTGAATGGGTGATCCTTCAAACCATGCGACCGTGCTCCTGTAGCTGTCACTGATTAAAACAAGGATGAACAGCAAATGTAGGAGTCAATCTTTAATCGAGTCTAAGCCAATCAGAGGTCCCCCTGGGGTCCCTGAAATAAGAACAAAGAGATGGAAACCAGACTAGGATGGGTCCCTGAGGTAAAATCTCAGGCAGATTTTGAGAATTTTTGATTTGTGCTCAAATTATTCATACTGATGAGCACAAGAAGAAATATAGTCTGCAAAGAGAGGCATGAGAAAAGCTTGGATGTGTTAAGAAAAGCAGAAAAGTGACCTTGTAACTCTAGACAGTGATATAGGGTCAAGGAGTAAAAGGCTGCCTGAAATGTTCTAATTCCCATGAGGTCCTGGTCTATTTCAGGCATTTTTTTTACTGGCACAGGTCTAATGAGGTGGAGGCATTATGGCCACTGAGTTGGAGAACATAGTCAGTTCTAGATCTGACAGCTGGTTCTTAAGTTGCACACAGCTGGTTCTTAAATTGGTTGGACATTTGATGATAGATTCCTGCTTCCAAGTTCAAAGTCTTTGCTGCTACACAATGGCTTATTGTTTGCTTTTATTTTTGTTTAAGGTTGAAGTTTGAAAGTGAAATAAGAAGATCTGAAGAAACTGTTCTAGTCCAACGTCAAGATGGAAGGCTGAGACTCTATTTGTAATTTGCCTGAGTATCTTTAACAGCATCCCAGATACCTGTCTGAATGCCAATGGGCTTGCTGTTAAATTTATTTTCTCCTCAGGAATGTAAGTGACACTACCATGTTTTCCCTACTCATCCACTCAAGTCATTACTCATTTCTGTTAGTACAAGAGTGTGAGAGTTTGCAAGATTATCACGTATTTTAATTGGTATTTACTCATGGTTTTGATAGATATTTTTTGTGTTTGGTCATCTACTCTGTTAAGCCTGCATCTTCAAAAAATATCATTAAAGTGTATTTGAGTGGTAATGATGAAAGCAAGCAGCAACATTTTGTTTAAGATCTAAGCTGGGGGCTGGGGATAGAGCTCAGTTGATAGAGTACTTGTCTTGGATGCACAAAGTTCTGGGTTCAATCCTCAGCATCACACACACACACAAAAAGATCTAAGCTGGTATAAAATATGTACTTATTTCCCCTGGTCAATCAGTTGTTTTCAAGTTTGTTTGGCAATGGAACTATTTAGTCAAATAAAATGTAATGCTGAAAATGAATAAGAAAAGAAGTTAAACAAGATCTTGTTTACTTGAGGGAATGTGGTAGACACCATTCCTTTGATATTTACCCCTACTCCACTCTGCCACCTTAGGGGATTCTGTTAGGGTATAGTTTTCAAGTCACTGTTTTAAACTACAAAATTTATTGTCAATAATTGCTGTTTTGTAAAAAGTTATTTTCTCAGCATATAATAGCAGAATATGAAATTCATTTTGAAGCTGCTTCATAGATGCTTCACTGAACTCCACGAAGGCAGAGGCCTTTGTTTTGCTCATCTTTGTCTTATTTTTATATTGCCTATAGTAATTGCTCCATATAAATTCCTGTTGGAGGAATAACGTGAACAACTTTGTTAACAACACCATAGGCTGGAGAATACATTATTTACATGGATTTACTCCTTTTATTTCCTCCACTGATGACACATGATGATGGTGTAATACTGCCAAATGGTGCCATTTTGAGCACCTAGTGAGTGTCCCTATGAAGAGGAGCTTTGAAGCCAATAATCACGAGTGTCAAACTCATTAGGTAACAGAGTATGTTATTTAACTTTTCTGAACGTCTGTTTTCTAATCTCTAGAATATAGCAATAGTATCCACTTGACCTAGAACATAACATATAGGACATAAGGATTTTTTGTATATATAAAACATATATATATATATATATATATATTGTTTTAGTTGTAGGTGGACATAATACCTTTTATTTTTATATAGTGCTGAGGATTGAACCCAGTGCCTCATGTGTGCTAGGTGAGTTCTCCACCACTGAGCCACAACCCCAGCCCCAGGACATAAGGATATTATTAGTAATATTTGTTAAATGTTTAGCACACTGCCTGGTATATGGTCAGAGCCCAATAAATGAAAGCTCATCATTTTGAGAGCAATATGAAAGGCAATGAAGCAAAAGAAAAAAAAATCACTGTGAAAATGCCAAGTCTCTATCAAGCCAAATGACACCCATCAACGTACATACTGTGCTATGCAGTCGGAGTGCTTGCTTGTGCTATACAGTCAACATGGCTTTCTGTTTTTAGAGTTTTCAGGTAATTAAATATTATCTTTTTCAAGAGGTTGTGCAATGTGATAGGGGATTTAAGAAATTTCTTCTAGAAAGAATGTTGACTGATGCCTGGGAGAGTTATTATCTCATTAATAGCTGGCATCACATAACTGCAGGCAAGGAGTAGGCTTCTTTGTTGGCCATTAATAGAGCAGCTCACACTGGCAGCTGTTGCTTTCATTATTTTAATGACTGTCTTCTTCCTGTTGCAAATACCTGCCTCTTATTGCCAATTTTCACATGTTTTTCAGTTGTTTCACTGAAATTCTAGGTAGGTATACAGTTTTTTCCCTTTGACGTGTAGATTATTCAACTTTCTATAGTATCAAATCTCTCCTCTGAGTGGATTTAATTTTCAACTTTCTCCATGTCTAACTGTTCCCATTCCTCTCTCATCACAATAAAAAAATCCCTACTTCCTTAGTTGTAACTTTCTAGCTCTGTGGAAGTTAGAGTGACTCACCGCATAGTGGAATTGATGAAGTCAACAGCTGCTGGGAAAAAAACATCTTTTTCCTTAATAGCTGTATCAACATGTGTTTGCTATTTTTCAAGAAAGAAAACTATGTATATGAAATATCCATGGTAGTCCTTGCTAGAATTTTCATTAGGGAAACTTATGTTTTGACCATAACAAAATGTTCAGATGGGCACGATAGAGAAAGGTTTGTTGGATAACAAAATCATGGAGAAATACTGTAAAGTGAAAGAAGAAAAACAAATGGTAGATGTGTTGTTGATAATACTGAAGCTTATTTCAGAACTGGTTAGGTGACATTATTAGAGGTAAAGGTGAAATTTGACAGTTTGTGGCTGCACCCCAGAGTAGTCTGACCATCCATATATACTTCCATTCAACAAATTTTTTAAAAAAATATTTTTTAGCTGTAGAAGGATAAAATGTCTTTATTTTATTTATTTATTATTATGTGGTGCTGAGGATCGAACCCAGTGCCTCATGTGTGTGAGGCAAGCGCTTTACCACTGTGCCACAACCCCAGCCCCCTCAACAAATATTAATTGTATGTTATGGTAAAATCTCTGCCTCATGGAGCTTAAATCCTGAAGGAGGAATAGATTTAAAAAATGTGAACAGTCAGGTAAATAATTGGTATATGCTGTGATGGAGAAAAAAAAGAAGAGGCTAAGATAGAGATTAAGAAGTAATGACTGGCTTCAGGTAGGGAAGACCTGAATAGCTCTCTGAGAGGTGACATTGAAGCTGGCCTCAAGGATAAGAGGGAGTTAACAAAGTAGAGAGGAAGGTGGAGGAGCTTCTCTGTCAGAGGGAGCAGCTGTGCAAAGTTCTGTGACCAGAGAAGGTATAGCATGCTTTTGGGACTGAAAGACTATCAGTGGTCTGGTGTACAGATAGTAAGGATGTGAAAGACAGAATGATGGTCAGGTTGGATCATGTAAGACTTTATAGGTCTTGGTCAATGGATTCAATTTTATAGTGAATGCAATAAAAAGTCAACAGAGGATTTTCTGCTGTAGTATATGGGTATTGTGTGTGTGTGTGTGTGTGTGTGTGTGTACATGCATGGGACAATTTATGTTTCTGTATAATAAATGACCAAATGAGATGGGTACAGAGCAAGAGTGGAACAGACTAGCTAGGACAGACCATAATTTGAATGATGGATGTTCACACTGAGATAGTAGCTATAAAAATGAGGAAAGAATGCCAAAGCAAGATGTATCATGGAGATGGAGCTGATGGAATCTGCTGGATTGGCTGTAGGATCATGGCAGTATTTCAGGGAAACTCCCAGGTTTGGAGTTTGAGTAACTGCATAGATGGCTGGACAATTTTAAATGATGTAGACTATTTTGAAGGATGGAGGAAGTGTCAACAGAATAGTTTTGAATGGGATATAGGAGAAATATCTGAAAAATCCAGGGGGAGATGAGGGAGTCCAGAGATCACATGGATAAAGAAACAGGAGAGGGCTTAGGATGAAGCCTGGTGCATTTTCAACATATATGGTTACATAGAAGAACTCTTGATGAATAAACTATCTCAAAAAGAGAATAACAAACTGGATTACAAATACCGCCCGAAGCAGACATATTAGAATTGAAGGACCAAAAATTTGTATTTTCTAAAATGAATACTTTGAGAAGAGGAAATATAACAGAGTAATAACATGAAATAAGAGCCGGGTGCGGTGGCGCAAGCCTGTAATCCCAGCATTTAGGGAGGCTGAGACAGGAGAATGGCAAGTTCAAAGCCAACGTCAGCAACAGCAAGGCATTAAGCAACTCAATGAGACCCTGTCTCTACATAAAACACAAAATAGGGCTGGGGATGTGGCTCAGTGGTCAAATGCCCCTGAGTTCAATCTCCAGTACCAAAAAAAAAAAAAGAAAAGAAAATAAATCCCCAAAGAATTATGTATAGTAATAGAATAAAAAATGTAACAGTTGAAGTAAGCTAATAGATGAGATAGTGACATAAAAAAATTTAATGATGAATTAGTTCAATCTGAAAACCAGATTGAAAGACATAGAAAACGTAAACGTTCACAGGCAGAGATAATATAAGTGCCACTTTGTTTTTGGTTTGGGTTTTTCTTTTCTTCTTTCTTTTTGTTTGTTTTTTTCTTTTCTTTTCTTTTTCTCTCTCTCTTTTTTGGTACCAGGGATTGAACCCAGGGGCATTTAACCATTGAGCCACATCCCCAGATCTTTTTACTTTTTATTTTGAGACAGGGTCTCATCAAGTTGCTTAGGAACTCACTAAGTTGCTGAGGCTGGCTTCGAACTTGCAATCCTCCTGCCTCAGCCCTCCCCAAAGTACCAGTTTTTAGATACTTTGGGAACTGCTGAAGGAAAAAATATAAAAATGGAGAGAAGAAAATATTTGAAGAAGAAATATGGAGAAAATTTTCTAAAGGAAGAACAACTACAGGTTGAAATGGACTACAGAGGAACAAATGGGAAATATATACCTCTTTTTTAAAAAATCACACACAGATACATTTTTAAATCTTACACTAAGACTTAAAAAGATCATAGATAAATAGAAAATGATAAATGACACAAATGACCTCAGACTTTTAATAGTGATACTGAATGCCAGAGGCAATGCAATAATCTT
>CM053407.1:32287871-32309268 GCA_028644305.1 Xerus rutilus
TTTCCTCCTGCTTAGAATTGGGTGTACTGCCTAGATGAAGAGAGTCATCCTGTGACCATGAGGTGATTTGTATGATTAAAAGGACAAGACATTAGAAAAGATGTAGCTTTTGTGATTATCAAGATAACTGAAACAATGTAGTAGTGTTGGTCCCCCAACTTCTTCTTATGTGGCATATATATACTTGTATTCTGTTACCTGTGGTTGGAACTATTTTTAGAGTACCCTTTCTAGTTGGTTAATGTAGTGGGTGCCCCTCTCCTTGTTTAGTAATATGGGTTCCATTTCTGACCTCACCATATCCTACCAACACTACTAGACAATCCTTACAATATGCTGCCTAATCTGTATCAGAACATGTTTGCTTTACATTAATATTAGTTTTAAGAAAGCATAAGTAAGATGACAAACTATCCATGAAATTTTTATATATATATATATTTAAATCTAGAAAAGTACATTTACATGTGTTAGGCAGCATCTAAGAGGTGTCTCAAAGATTCTCTTTCCTGGAATTCATGCCCTTGTGTAAAGCCCTCCCCTTGAATGTAGGTTAGAATCAGTGATTTGCTTCTAAATAATAAAACATGGCAAATGCAATGGGGTGTCACCTCCGAGATGAGATTGCAAACATCTGGTATCTGTCTTGCTTGCCTTCCTTGCTGTCTGGTTTATTCTACTGGAAGCCAGCTGCCATGATGTGCATTGCCCTGTGGAGAGGCCTAGGAGGAAGGAAGCAAAGGAAGCCAACAGCTGTGGAGTCACTGAGGCCCTCAGTGCTACAGCCTAACAGGAACTGAATCCGGCCATGTGAGGGAGCTCTAAGGTGGATCCTCTCAGCTCTCCTTTGAGAGAACACCAGCCCTGACACTTGGATTGCAGCCTATGAGAGACCCTGAGCAACTACTCAGCCAAGTCATGCTGATTCCTGACACATACATATTTAAGACATGAGAGCAGAAAAGATGGTGGAATGAGATGGACATCATTACCCTAGGTACATGTATCACTGCACATATATGGTACAAAGCTACATTGTGCATAACCAGAGAAATGAAAAGTTGTGCTGAATTTGTGTACAATAAATCAAAATGCATTTTGCTGTCATATATACCTGATTAGAATAAATAAATAAATTAATTAAAACGTTTTTGAAAAAGAAGAAAAGGAACATATAAGACAACAAATGCATGTCATTCTATGTCACAAATTGGGGGAGGGGGGGCTGAGTCTTAGCTCAGTGGTACAGTGCTTGCCTAGCATGTATGAGGCACTGGGTTCAATCCTCAGCACCACATAAAAGTAAATAAATAAAATAAAGGTATTGTGTCCATCTACAGCTAAAAAATTTTTAAAAAAATTTTGGGGATAAATTTGTTATGCAGCTATAGACAAAAAATATAATTCCAAAACAAATCACTTTGCTTTTGACTATCATTTCTTATTTTCTATTCTATGTGCTTACAGAAAAATGTGTATAACGAACATGTTAGAATTCCTGCGGTCTGAGACAAAGTCCAGAAATAAAAGGAAACATAGCATTTTCAACTTTCTATAATTTACACCAAACATAATACTAGAAAAATTTTAGGCTATTGCTAGTGTTTGTGTAGCACTGTTCACCCATATACCTCAAATGGCTTGGTTTTATATTGGCTTGATATTAAAGTTTAAGAGCTACCTCCATCTAGAAAATCCATCACCAATCTAGGCTCTTAAATATATTGCTCCTGAATGCATAGTGTAGGGGTCTCACTTCTCCACAGTTCTTGGCAAGAGACCTGTGTGGCAAAAGAACCAGCCAGGGAAGGGTGCATGTTCAAAATGGAGATTCTTAGGCCTCACTTGAGCTTAGATTCTCTGGAGTGGAGCCCGCAGTTCTGTATTTTCAACAAGATTTTTCTCTTTTCTTATGCAGTAGACTATGCTAGTGTAAGCCATGGCTCTTTGGATTTAATGACAGCTCCTTTTTGTCCATGCCACTGTCTCAACTCCATGCCTCACGGCCCCGGTTGCTTCCTGCTTCTTCCTGGGAGATTATCATGTGCTGGATGGCATCTGGACTCTGATGGATAAAGGAATGGAAATGCTCTTGGAAAAGCTTTCCCTCATTTCAACTTACAAATGTTTGTTATTGGACAAAGATAAATGACCATTCTTTATTATGGAAAACAGACAATAGAATTCCTAAAATGAATAATGATCTATTTTTATTATTCTACATTGAGTATAAACAAACACATTTTAAAAAAACAAATACATATTTCTAAAACCCTAATGTATGTATCAAACCCAGTCAAATGGAGAGAGGATTTAGATCAATTTCCAATTCCTTTCTCTGTTCCCACACATATTTCCGACATGTTGAGCTGCCTTTGAAGCTGATGGAATAAATGTTGTGCATGAGTGTGTGGGTGCAGGGAGTTGAGAAACAGCACAAGTAATTAAATGTTACCAGAACACAGGAACTTTGCTCTAAAACCCATGTGTTCTCAGGGACAAGCTTTACTGGGCCAAACTGGCACTGTTGGGGAAGAGGCTGCTGTGTTCTTACAGCTCACACTGGAAGCAGGAGGCCTGGAATGAATTGAATTATGCCTGTGAGTACAGGGATTTCAGGGTGACCCACTGATAGTTTTAGGAAGAATGTATCACATTGATGTGTGTTCTTGGACTTAAAGGCTTGTTTCCTTGGAGTGGCAGATACTAGGCCACTTGTAGAAGATTGCTTCTCAGGGAGGAAGGGAGAAAGATCCATTGCTAATGGAAGAGGGCAGAAAGGTGGGTATTTATTTACCTCTGTAAGTGAATGAAAAGTTTTGAGGTGGGGGATGTCAGGTGTGGAGGAACCTGCCATCACAGGCCTGGGCCTCCCACTTGGGCCTACGAGGCCCAGGCCTGTGATGGCAGTCTCCCTTTGGACTGACCTGCTTCTTGTTGCTTCTCAGTCATCATGGCAGCCTTGGAATAATATTTTACATTTATAGTGCCAATTTCACTCGTCTGCTTCTCTTTACAAACTTAGGAAGTTCTAGGTTATCTTCATGATACGAATGGTGTACAGTCTATTATTTCCCACTAAGATTATGGAAAGGTCAGAAGTAATAAGTGACCAGACCAAGACCAGGACTTTGGGTAGGGCCTGTGTCTATTGCAACCATCTGCTGTCTTCCATAATGCCTAGCAATGCCATGCACATGGGAATTAGAAAATAAACATTTCTTGATTGCATCACATTTTAAAGGAGCCATAAGCATCTATTGAAAAGATGAAGAGATACATGACATTTCACTAGCCATATTTCTTATGAAGTCTTTGCCTGGGATCACAAATGTACTTTTATTTATCTTTTTTTTGTATCCTTTTATATTCCAAATGATTTTCTTCTTCACCATAGTTCTATACCATCACCATTCTCAACAGGAAATAGAGGTTCATTATCATTTAAGAGACTTGGTCAGCCTGGGAAGCCCACACACACAGAAGGAGGCGATTTAAGCTCCAAGTGTTCACCTTTAAGGAAAAGTGGTTTTGAAAATATAGATAAGTATGTTTTTCACTTGGTTAGGTTTTGTCCTAGTGATGTGAATAATTATAATTGTGTAGCCCTGACATGAAAGCAGGGGACACTCACTGGATTGTGAGGAGGATGGAGCCCCAGGAAGGAGGTAGAAGCAGCAGCCAGGTACAGCCCTGTTGGAGAAGGGCTGGGGAAAGACAATGACCTTGTCTTTAGTGCCTTTAGCCTCCACTTTTCTTCATATTTTCTCATATGTGTGTGCGCATGCATGTGTGTGCTCTGTGTGTGTGTGTGCATGCACATGAAGGCATGTCTGTGTGCATGCATGTGACCCAGTGTAGGAAGATAGGCACATAGGGAACTTTTACTTTAGAATGAATTAGGTGCCTGTTTTCAGTCATGTGCAGGGCAAGGGGAGGATCCTCTCTAGTTGTCTTTTTGTGTCATTAGTAGGCTGCAGGAATCAGTGTGCTGGATATATTCTGAGGCAGAAGAGTTTTCCAGAGCCCTTGGAATTGCAATAATTTACATTATTAAGCACTATATGTCTCCAAGATTCACTTCCCATCTGTATGTGAAGACGTAGAAGGTAAGTCTATTTTGTAAAAACCAAAAATGTTGTTCTATTACTTGCACCCGGACTTCCCATCCAAACTAACAGAAAATGCATCCTCTGACTTAGCAACTGACTGCTTCCACAAGGAAAGGGTGTGTGATCATGCCGGAGGAAGGGGCCGCTCTGAACCCTCCACTTTTGGTTTTACCCTCACTCCCCCCAAACCTCACTCTTCTATGGCCAGGACTGTTGGATCATTTGACTTTGACCTTATTCTTTGAGCCAATGGTTCTCAAACATTAACATATTCCGAACTTTTCTGGAGATACCTGTTAAAATACAGATTACAGGACCCTAAGTTTGAATCAGTTGTCTGAGGATAGGATCCAAGTATCTGTCCCTTCTTCCTTGTTATGGTTTAGATCTTAAAATGACCCCAAAGGCCCACAAGCTAAAGGCTCGGTGGCCAACTTGAAGTGCGATTGGGAGTAGTGGAACCTTTGGGAGGTAGAGGTTAGTGGGAAAAAGTTAAGCCATTGGGGACGTGCCCTGGAAGAGAGTGTGAAATCTCAGTCCTTCCCTCTCTTTCTTTTGCCTCTTGCCCCCCATGAGGTGAACAGCTTCCTCTACCACATGCTTCTCACCATGATATACTGTGCTGCCACAGCTCCAAAGCCACAAGTCCAAGTGACCATGAAGTAAAACCACTGAAATGTGAGCTGAAAATAAACTTTTCCTCCTCTAAGTTGTTTACCTCGGGTATTTTGTCACAGTGATGGAAAGCTAATTAACACATTTCACCATTGTGAGGTAGACAGTCTCGGAAGGATACTTTTTTAAGTAATGAAATTTGGCTAAGCAAAAGCATCTACAAAGCCTGACACTCAGATCTGAATGAGTGTGATATGTTGCTGCCCTGCTTTTGAAAAGTACTTAAAAATGCAATATGATCTCCTGATTAACAGCATAGAGGGTGAGTTTTAATCCCTGCTTTGCAGGGCTATCTTATATAAATGACTAACCATTTTTGTGCCTTGGTTTCTTATTTGTAAAGTGTGGATAAAATGGTACCAGCCTTTTAGGGCTGTACTGAATATAAAATGTGTCAACTGATGTGAAATATTTAGAAAAATGCCTGCTACACCAGGAGCTCTGGCCCAAGAGCCCTGGCCAGAAGTAATGAGGAAAGGTCAGGCACTTCAGTTACAGTACTGGGAAGATGGAGAAGTTATCGTGAAAAAGAATCTTTTAGCATTCTTAAAATTCTTCCACATAGGTGGCTTCTTATTTTGTGTTCTGCTTTTAAATGAGCAAGAAGGATTAGCATATCACCAGCAAGTCCATTAGTCCTCTGGAGTTAATACCATGAGGTACACAGTGACCAAATACACCTCAGGGCATAAGATGCCCTAGACGAATGAGTGCAGGGATGTATCAGAGAAACTGAAGGCAATACCAAATACATGGGCTGTCTTTGTTTTGGATTATTTCTCTCTCTTTTTCTTTTTATCTTACTCCTCTTTCCTTCTTTTGCAGGCAGACATCAGACTTCTCCATATTTTTCTTTTCTTAGGAGGGAGTATGAATTATTCTGGGGTTCAGAACACACTTTGAAAATTGAAGCTGAACCTCGCTGCTCTGATAACATGGATACATCTTCCTAGTTTACATCCTGTTTTGCATTGAATTGTGTTTCCGCTACAAGCTCTGTTGAAATCCCCAGTACCTACCTGAACAGGTGACCTTATCTGTTCACAGGATCATTGCAGATGTCATTTGTTAAGATGACAGTATACTGAGTAAGGTGGGTCCTCACCCAATATGACTGGCATCCTTATGAGAAAATGGCCGTGTGAAAACACAAGAGAAAAGGCCATGTGACAACCAAGACAGACACTGGAGTAGTGATCCAAGGAATGCAAAACATTCCCAGCAAACACGGGAAACTGAGAAGAGACAAGGAAGTGTCCCCCAGAGGTTTCAGAGGAGGTGGTCCTGTTGACACCATGATTCTGAAGTTCTAGGCATCAGAATGATGAGATAGTAAGGCTCTGTTGCTGTAAGCCACCCAGGAAGTGACATTTTGGAGGGAAACTCCAGATGATGTAGGCACATCTCCTTTAAAGTTGTTCAAACTTATCTGCAATAAAAGGACTTTGGGGTTCCAGGGTATTTTTATGCCTCTGCATGCAGGCTGCCCACTCTTTCTTAGTGCAATCCTGGGTGGGAACCTAGAGCTACATTTAATGTACTGGAGACCAGCTGAGCAGAAGCCTTCTTTGGGAACTTGTTCCCTCTTATCCACACAACTTCATGTTTTCATTAGCACAAAAAATGTCCCATCGTAGATGACTCAGTACTAAGCATGCTGCACATATCTGGATTCCTTTTTTTTTCTTTCCCCCACAGCCTTCTGGTATCTATTTGGTGGCGCTTGTTGATGTTGAGTGTCACCAAACAAGTAACATTGAACAGAGAACAGTGTAAAAATAGGTTGAGTGCCAGCGATAGGAGCATGGAGATTCAGTGATGAGTCAGTGAACTTGGAGAGAGAGAAGTGATACATTGGTGGCGCTTGCCCTTGCCATTCTCGAAGGAGGATGGAATATGCCATTCTCAAGGAATAACTATGGCCCTTCAGAGTGTTGAAAGTTCTGTCCCAAAGGAAAAATCTTGCCTCATTTAATACATGGAAATCTTACTTTTTCCAAACTTGCAATTAAAGGATTCATACAGAAGTCTGGCTTGCTCACTGAATTCTGTGTTCACACTTTAACCCTCTGGGCATGTCATGGGACAGATATGAATGATTACCACACAGAAGAAAATAAAAGCTGCATTTTATCAGAGACACAAGAAACAGAAATATCTTCATCATTTTCAAGCTACCCAATGGTCCGCAATCACGTTTCTTTGAACCAGAGCTTTTTAAACACCATTAACTTCTTTTCAGTTTCTGCAATACACTTCCTGGTGGCAGAGGTTACTTCTGACCATTCCGTTAAGTCAAACTAGGGTTGTTAACAGCGTTCGTCTTACCTCACTGCTGGGATATTTTTCCCTGCAGTGCTTCGAGTCTGTTTATTAAACAAATAGAAAATGAAAGAAATAAATCTCTGAACACTGCTTGGAAAGGGGATTGGACATACACCAGGGCTCTTGCCATGTCTAAGCAAGGATAAGCTTGGCCCATTGTACAGGACTGTCTGATACTCCATGTAAGGTGGCTGTCAGGACACAGCCCCTGACTTCTATAATAGAGTTTTTTTTAACCTGGGCACTACTGGCATTTTGGGCCAGACAATCCTTTGGTATTGAGGCATGCACAGGGTCACTGTGTTGTGGACTCTAGGATAATTATCAGAGTCTTTGGACTCTACTCATTGGATGTCAGTAGCATCCCCCAAATTATGACAACTAAAACTGTCTCCAGACATTTTCAAAAGTCTCATTGGAGAGGAGGCAAAATTGCACCTGGTTGAGAACCTTGCTCTAGAAAATCCTAATATGATGCAATGAGACAGGCTCCAAGTTTAGAAATACATAGATCCTCTCCTAGAATTCTTGCTTATGTTGTGCAGGGGCTTTGGGTTTACACTACAGTAGACTTGTGGCTTCATTTATTTATTTATTCATTCATTCATTCAATATTTGGAATGTACCTACTCTTTGAGGATGCAATAAGTGAGATGAGAGGGCAGGACCAGGTGAAGGTTGAAGGGCTGGCTATGGCTATGTTTTCACAAAACAGTGCAAATAAAACAAAGATGGTCTTTGGCTGTTCAAGCTTGCTCAGGAATCATCACCATGGAGGGCAGGGTCCTAGGTCTGGGATGCATTCCTTATTAAAAAAAAATAGTTTTAGTTGTAGATGGATACATGCCTTTATTTTATTTATTTATTTGTATGTGGTGTTGAGGATCAAACCCAGTGCCTCACATGTGCTAAGCAAGCGCTCTACCACTGAGCTATAATTACTTATTTTTAATGTAAGAGATGGAGTCATTTTCCTGCCTGCCTTCACAAAAAACTACCTTCTAGAATTTTGACTGGAATCTTGAGAATAGTTTCTTCCAGGATAATGCCTCCAGCCCTTTCCTGCCTCAGAGCTGCTTGTTCTTGGTTTGGCTTGGAACACTTCTTCCATTTCTCCTCATGTGGCTAATTCTAAGTAATTTGTAATGTCTTAACCTAAATGTTCTTTCTTCACAGATTTTTTCTAGCCCCCACCTTCTTTTCTCACCTGGACCTTTTCTCCACTCAGCCTATCATATAATTTATGTGGTAAAATTTTTATTGTGTGGTTATTATTTCTGCTACTGACTAAATGCTTCTGAAATGTAGTAGTACTAAATGAATATTGCTGAATGAATGAATGGCTTAGTGAACGCAGCTATTTGCTAAGTTCTCTCTCCCTCTTTCTCCTATTGACAAGAACACCATCTCCATAACATCTCCTTTAGGGGAGAAAGCTCTGAATGTGTTCTTTGCTGGCCCAAAGGTTAATAATTGCATTTATTTTTTTGTCTAACCTAGGCATAATTTTCATAAAGCGTGAATAAAGGGTGACTAATCACAGGGAAGATAGACTATAGTTTTTGCTTATCATGAAATTTGTATTCAGACCTATAGATTTGGACATAGCTGTGTTCTAAGAGATGATAGGTTCCAAAGAGTAGGCAGGAGGCCTGGAATTCAGACATCATGTTTACCTTCAGAATCATACAGCTGGGATGCTAAGTGATGGGATAAAAATCATACAAAGCCCTAAATGCCAAACTTTATATGGGTCAAAGAGAAACAAACTTAACAGCTGGGTAATGGGAAAATGTGACTCAAAGTAATAGTGCTTCTGCCTGGTCTCTTAGTCATCTGATCCTATTGCTCACAGATGGGCTGTTAAAAGAACTTCATGAACTTCATGTGGCCGCACGATCTAGGTGAATTTGACAACTGTCAGCACCCATGAGCATTTTCTATTAGCTAGACTTCTTTCAAACTATTGCTCTAATTGAAGTTGCAAGTAATTACACATTTCTCTGTTATGTGAATTTAGGTGAATTGGCTGGCTACAAAATAATAAAAATACTGCAACTTTGTAGCCAACTTTGGAACCGACTTTCTGGTCCATCTTGGAATTTAAACCTTCAATTTGGAAGCAAGGGCAATAAAAGGAAAGACCACAGAGTACTGAGATCAGAGGAGGAAACAGATTCCAGTGCTTGATCTTCTTTAGTGCCAAATGCTTGCTTATGGTACATCTGCATGCAGAGGACCATCTGTAAGCTCAGTATTTCAAAGATGATTTAATTAAATCTCACAGTCTGAATATTAAGAGTGAGGATGCCAACTGGTAAAATCTAGGAAAAGAGTAATAAAAATGCCATTAAGGAGAAGTCCTGCCATTTACCTTGTGTGAGCCCTATGGACTTTCATGCTTCCATCTTTATGCATACTGTCCAATGGAATCAGTTTTAGAAATGAAAGCAACTTGAAGATTAGCTATCTCTACATTTTGATTGCTGTGAGTAAAGACTCTGCCATCCAGACATTACACATGACGGTTTAAGGGCCAATGTAATCCTGGGGATCTGGCCCAAGAGAGGACTAAAATCCAGATTTGCTCTGAGGCTCAGTTTCCTCATCTGCTCTGAGGAGTGACTGACATCAGTAAAGTATTTCACAGTGGCATGGAGTCTCTTCTCTACCAGGTGCTAGACAAATGAGTGACACTTGCCTGTCCCCAATTCCCTGTAACTGCTATCACTGCAAGGATTTTTCAGTGCAATTAGGAAAGAAACCAGTGAGTATTGCCTGCTTCATTCCCAATATCCCTGATGCATGATTACAGGTAGGCAAAGTGGGTGGAATGACAATCTGGTTGAACCAGCAGAACTTTTCCTCATGGAGAATAAAAAGAGCAGGCAAAGGAAAGGGAGAAACAACAGAGACTTATCACAAAAAGTGATATGAGCTTTCTTCTAAGTACAAAGTATATTTCATGCAGTTGCTACAGCAGAGTTCCAGAATTATTTTTCCATAGGAATCTGTGTGACAAATATTAAATTCCAATAAAAATGCCAAGACCTCTGCCCCATGAGGACCTAGTGAAGTAAGAATTACACCTCACTGTGGTTCTTATGGTCCTGAAGGTCTTATCATGACACAGTTTTATTAAGAAATTCTGACTGAGAGTCTATACCAGATTGAATTCTGGCTTTATATTTGCAGTACCTGGGAGCTAAAAAATAAGAATATGTGGACCTGGGCCCCACCATAGACCAATCACATCAGAGTTTCTAGGTATAGGTATGCACAGCAGTATTTAAAAATGTTCTCCACATGAAGAACCACTGGTCTAAATTTGCAGAACGGCCACCCTTTGCCGAAACCACAACCTCTCATGACTTTATATCACAATGGGGTTTATACAAGCTGCAGAGTCCTGTGAATATGCAGTGTGTAGGAGGGAGTGGATGGGCAGGCTTGCCATAAAGATAACGTTTCATGCTGACCTTTCGGTGCATACAATGCATGCATTTTTCAGTGTTCTTGTTTCAAATGTTTACCACTTGCATTCTGAACCACTGTTAAAACAATGCCACATCAACTCTCCTTTGCCCTCCTACAAACCAGGTATTCTGCTGGGTTACAGAAAAGTATCATATGTGAGCTTATATTTTATAAGGAGGGCGTGTGTAAGGGTTGCTATACACTGAATTATAACTGTAGAGGTAGAAGCATTTGGAGTTATATAGAAAGTAAGGAAGTTAACACATGACAATTACCAGACAAGCTCTTGTGACTCTTTCTGGGATTAATCACTCTTGTTACTTGAAAGTATTTTCCCCACATAACAGTACATTTTTTAAAAAAATGAGCATACTAGCCATCCCCCTTAGTTCTTGTCCTGAATGGTGATTGTGTCAGAGCAATGTTTCTTTATAAATCGCATGATAACCTGGCAGTAACCAAAGGTGGTTGTTGGTCTGGCCCACATTCTTTTGCAACCCTTGCAACAAGTCACCTAGACAAGCAGTGTCACCCCAGTGCCGCCTAGGGATTTCTCATTGGCATATTGCTCTCCCCAGGGCTTCTCCAGAATCTCTGCCTTCTCTCATCTCAAGTTCAAATCAGAAGCCCATTTATAATGAGTCTGAAGCAAATAAGTTGAAGAATCTTGTGTGTTACGTTATTTTTGAGCTTCTTCATTTGCTTTCTTTAAAGTATCAGTAGCCGAGATCTGTAGTGCATACTTCTAATCTCAATTAAGTGGAAAGCTGAGGCAGGAGGATCACAAATTTGAGGCCAGCAACTGAGTGAGATCCTGTCTCAAAATAAAATAAAATAAGCTAGTAGCTTATTTATGTATTTATGTAGCTCAGTGGTAGAGCACCTCTAGGTTCAATCCCTGGTACTGCAAAAATAAGTAAATGAATGAATTAAATAAATAAACTAAATAAGGTATCATGCAATTATAGAGATTGATGCTGTAGAACAATGACAGACTTAGTTTGGGTTTCCCATTGTCTAAGGGCTACACATTGTGTGTTCATCTAAGGACGTATTTACAATAGTGATTTTCAACCTAGAGATTTTGGTCCCTCGGGGGCTGTGGAATTATTACAAGGAGTTTCCTTTTCTGTTATGCTCACCAGGCATCTTGGTTTTCCACATCACAGGCTCTCTCCAAAATGACATTCATCTCCTGATAATTTCTTATTTTTTATATGTTTACCTATTTGTTTCTTACTTAGTGTCTATATGTTTTATTTCTAATACTTTAATATTACTACAATATGTATGGGTCATTATCTTATTTTTTAATGGGCTATTTATAATTCATGAGTCACTTTGATATTATTTTTATCATAGATGTTAACCAGGTCATGTTAATTGGTGTCATTTGTACATTGAGAGTCCTCTTAACTTGTTCACTCTAGTCTCTGATAAAATATTTAATGCACTAAGACTATGATCCTGGCTATATGTTAAAAGCCAAGTCACATCTAAAATTGACATGACACATCATCACTCTTTTTTGATGACCTCTTCCTAGTCCTACCTATTCTTAACTGAATAACAATCCAGATATTTCTACTTAGCCTGTTGATAGGGAGAACATTTGAGGTCAAATCTCTGAGTCTTATTTTTATAGACATTATAGTGATTCCATCCCTGTCACAGGAGAATAGAGAAGGAAGCCTTCTGGGAAAAGAGCTAACATTCATTTCAGTTGGCGCAGACATCAGTAATAAATGAAAGTTATCTGATCCCTTCTAGAGACACTTAAATGTTTTGCCTGCTTTGTTTTTCATCTTTTTTCCCTGAGAAGAGATCTGAGATCTGTAAGAGACCACCTTGAAGGTGGAAAGAAGCCTCTCAGCAAGTAAAATCTCAGATGTCTGTGTACTTAGCATCTAGAAGTAGTAAAGCCAAAGAGAAAAAACTTGCATTTCCCAAAGCTGTTATCTCCTCCAAGGTACAGAAGGGTTTGGAATTTTCTTTAGGGCTGTCGTGTAATCTAGTCATTCCTCTGAATTTTGCCATTTTGGAGGAACAGATAGTGGATCTCATAGAGAGTCCTTCCATCCCTTTATGGCAAGTGAGTTCTCAGGTGGCCTGAGATTCAGCCCCAGCCGGCACACATCTCGTTCTAGTCTCATTAGATGGGCAATGCCAAGCAGCAGCTGATGGCATCCTGGGAATTTACCACAGATACTTAAGAGATTAGCCTTATCTTCCAGGGCCCCAGGAGCTTATTACTGGAAGGCTGAAGAGAGATGTACTTGGGTCTTCTTAAGACTGGGGATTTAAAAACAATTTAAAAAATGAATATTCTAAATATAAAACACACAAACATGCTTTTCCCCATATATAAGTAGAGTGAATGTTCTTTATATTTTTATTCATGTTTTGGATTTCAAAGTCTTTACATATGGCCAATAGAGAGAAAAGAAGCAAAGGAAGGCGTTCAGTAGTGTAGTCTACTGAGCCCTCTCATTCATAGGAGACATTAAATCACTTAAAAAGCAATTTCAGAATATTCATTCAATTTGGCCTCCATTTTCTGATGGCTGCCTCCATGTGGGACTTTGGGTGTCTCTGGGGCCACTGGACAGCTACAAAGTGAAGGAAAATTGTCATGCTATGAAGGACATGGGTAGAAGTGGAAGGGAAGGAAGAAAGAGAAGAGTGGGTAATGAAGGACAGCAAAGTGGAACAGTTGGATAAATGCTACAGCCAAGACAAAATCCAAACATATGGGGCGAAAAGAGAAGAGATGGCTGATTCTGAGGAGGTCCAGATAGCAGAGGCCAGCCTGACAGACGGCCAAGGCTTTGACAGTAGGGCTCATGACTTGCTCTGTGACTAACAAGGAATCCATGCTTCCTAAATTCTGGTTGAGTCTATGGCCATACCACCCTGAATGCCCCCATCTACTCAAGTGTACTTTCTGAACAGTGCATGGGAATGACTCGCGTTCTCAGACCCTCATAACTAGAGAAATAGAAGCTAACCTAAAGTGGTTGGATGGATCTATGGCACCTCACTATTTCAGACAATTTCTCTTCCTATTAAAAAGCCTGATTCTCAGGATCAAGGTAAGACAAAAGTTTTGTTGAGATAATGAAAATCGTTAGTGATGAAATCCGATGGATACAATTCCCATTCCTTGACATATTTTGGTAGGCCTATTTCTAGTCCTATATCACTGCTACTCATGTAGAAAAGGCAAACAGTGAGTTATGATCGATGGAACATTTCAGTTGTTTTTCTGAGAGATTAATGATTCCTTGTGAAATGCACTATTCAGTCTGTCTTTGCTTCTGGTGTTTGTTTTTTAGAACAAATATGTAATTCCTAGGGAGGAAATCTCTCAGAAACTGCTTAAGGGATTCAATAGGCATTTCTCTCACCAGCATAAAATTAAGGTTTCCTCCAATTGCTTCCTGTTTTTACAATGGAACGTTTGGTGGCACGAATGTCATGTCTGCAGAAACTGAATTAACAAACTGAGTACCTTCAAAGAAGTTGATTAATTCCTGTTGGGACATGCTGTGTTCCCTCACACTTTACCCTCCCTATAACCACAGGATCAGCCCCACCCAGGTGCCCTGTCCAAGAAGGGTGATCTGGGCACTTTAAAGAGACAGGTAATTCAAAGTCAGCTAGCAGGGGCAGAGATTGTGGCTCAGTGGTAGAGTGTTCCCCTAGTGTGAGTGAGGCACTGGATTCGATCCTCAGCACCACATTAAAAAATAAATAAAAAAAAATAAAAATAAAGTTATTAAAAAATTTAAAAAACCAAACAAACAACAAAAAAAACCCAAAGTCAGCTAGCACTGCAACTTGTTTGGTTCCTCTTCTTATTACTGAGACACACCCCTACTTAGTACTCCATTCTAGTCTTTGGGACTTATTTTCCCAGACTCTATTTTCCTTGACATCTAGGGTTTTCTGTTGGTCCTTCTCTTCCTTCTCCATCCACCTCCCAGGATGTGGAGTCTGATCCTAGGTCCACAAACTTGTCTCTCCCAACATAAACCATGGCTAGAATCCCTGTTGCCATATGCTACCCGCCGGATGTGAGGACATCAGTACCTCTTTCAGCAATCTGGACGGTGCCTTATTACGGGGAGGTATGGGAGCACAGTGGTCAAGAAGCCAAGCCTTTGAATTTCACTGTCTGGGTACAAACCCTGATTCTCCCACTTTCTACCTGTGTAATTGAGCAACTTGCTAAGCTCAAGTTTCCAAACCAGCAAAATTAATATGATGGTGATGCTAATAGTACACAGCACATGTGGCCATTGGAGGAGTAAATAAGTAACCTGTGCTACCAACCCAGCCTGTAGGAAGTGTTGGAGGAAGTAGCGCATGTCCTGTCTCACTCCACATGCACGTCTAGCATTGATGCACTGAGGCTGGCCATTGAGAGGCTGTATCCCTTCTGGACACTCCCTGGCTCAGAAATCCCTCAGAGGGTCACTGCTGTCTACAAAGAGACAAATGACTTGACTGGGCAAAGGGGGCCTCGCTGATCTGGTTCCCACTTGTGTCCCTGACCTAGCCACACCAACCTGGTGCTGGTACTCAGAATGTGCCAGGCACCCTTATCTTTCTGGTTGCTCCTGCTGCTCTTTCCACTGGGACTCCTTTCTTTGGCTGTGGAGAAGCTGAGAACTCTGCATTGTGCTCAATTGGGGCCTATCCTTTAGTTATATGATCTCATTTATATTTATTTACATGCACGTTTCCCCTCTAAATTCTAAACTCCTTGGGGAGTAGGAGCTGTGATTTAACTACTCAGTCAATACCTGAGTCTGATCAGGTCTTCCAACATGGTAGCAGTGCATAGAGAAATGGAGTTGAGCCCAGTCCAGCACAGAGCAGATGGCAGGCTAGGAACGAGGGCCCTCCCAGGACTTCCTCATCTTTGTTTCTTTTCCTCCCAATCTCCTATTTTTTCACTGTTTGGGCTCAGCATATTTTCATTATTCATTGTGATTGAGAAAATGTAATTGTGTTTGATAGCTGCGACATACATGCTCCAGTATAATCTCTAGACACAATTTATCATTTAACATAAAATCCATCAACTTCCATCTGTATTTTAATGTCCTTACTTGGATAAGAAAATGTTTATATATTGAATGCAATTCAGCTTTTAAAAATTTCACTTTTAAATTGCTATGAAATAGAATATTAAGCACATATGCTCACCCTCAAAATTCTCTTAAACCACTTCAAAATTAAAAATGCCTGGCTCTTGGTTGTCAAAACAGCTAACAATGGTTAAGGGAAAAATTGATTTGTTGTGTCTTTTGGAATATTTACTTCCTCTGTCATGAAATAATGACCAAACAAGAGACATCATCTCAAGGTTCAATAAGGAAAACAAGATGTATTTTCTATCTGAAACATCAACATGCTTCCTGTGAGAGTCAGGAAATATGTATTCTGTGCAGGTGTAAATCTGTTCTACCAGCTAATTCCCTTGGTAGTTGCATAGTACATGGATCATGCAGATTTCCTTTAAGACAGAACACTTCCCCACCCTGAACAATGGTTCATGTGAAAGCATGCCATTTTATGTTTCCTGGACTCACTGAAAAAAGTAGTGAAAACTATTTTAAACTTTTAATATTTTTAAAAAAATTTTTTAGTTATAGGTGGACAGAATATCTTTATTTTATTTATTTATTTATTTTTAAAATTTTTTTTAGTTGTTGATGGATTTTTTTTTCTTTTATTATTTATGTGTGGTGCTGAGGCTTGAATCCAGTGCGTCACGCATGCTAGGCAAGCGCACTACCACTGAGCTACAGCTCCAGTCCTTTATTTTATTTTTTATGTGGTGCTGAGGATCGAACCCAGTGCCTCACGCGTGCTAGGGGAGCATGCTACCACTGCGCTATAACTCCAGCCCAAACATTTTAATCTTTGATTGAGTAGCTGACAAAATATGAAATGGAAGGATGTCAGTCTTACTAACCCTGTGTTTCAGGGAAAGAAACTAAGGGTAGAGGGTAGAGGAGACTAGAGTTTCAGTGCTCCTCTTTCAGGTTCTAGCACAGCCTGATTGCTGTGATGAAGGGCAGGAGAGGGTAGCACTGGAGAATGAGGTGGGGAGAGGCATGTCATGCCTGGTATGTGGAAATTCTGTAGCTTCTTGCTAAAAAAGAGTGTGTATTTCAAATGCAGGAATCAGTAACAGGTCATTGCCAATCCACTTGTGACCATTATGTTTTCTTCCAAACTGTGACACTTCTGAGTGTGAAAGGGGAACTATAGGAGTTACTAGGTGCCGATCACTGTTAGCTGATATGGAACAATCCAGAACAGATGGCTGCCCCACTCCTTAGTTACCCTGGGGCTCCAAGTTTGCAGTTGGCTCTAAGCCCAAACAGCCTCAAGAGATGGAGAACAACTGAGCAAGATTGATTTAGGAGCTCTTCATGGTGTTTCAAAACTCTCTGGAGGATTTAAAATGGTCCAACCTGCTAGCAGTGTTCTGGCAGGAGATAGATAGATCTATACCATATGACTCATCTGTTCTCTTACAGTGGAATCCACCAGAGTGTCTATCTTTAAGCCAACCTTGGCACAATCATTTCTAAATCTAAATGACTACATTTAAGTGTCATCATTTAAAGAATGATCAATTGAAGCTCTAAAACATACAATCAAGATCCGCTCCAGATCTTCCAATTTAATAGATTTGGGGTGGGCCCAGGCATCAATATTTTTAAAAAACTCCTTTAGCCATTCTGATTCCTAGACAAGTTTAAGAATCCCCTTGGGTTTGTGAAGAGGTCGTGGGTTTTAGAAAGGCTGCAAATTTCAAATTGTCAGTGGGAAGATTAAAAGTTGAGAGTCAGTATGGGAAGAGAAAATATTAGAGGAACCAAAATGTTTCCCACAATTTAATTACAATTTTTATAAAACTAAAATAGGAGCAAATTGTTTAAAATAATAGAGGTTCCTTATTTCACCTTGTTCACTGGTATAAGCCATCTTCTAAGCTCTGCTCTTTCCCCACTGCAAACTCAGGCAGGAGGATCACGGGTCAGTGCACACAGCCCCTTCTCCCAGGGACCAGCTGTCTCTGGCATTTCATTATAGAAAATTGACTTTTAAAGTAGGGCAAACTAAAAAGCAGTCTCATTTGGAGTATGAAAGTGTTGGCTATTTTGTGAACTTAAGTAAGCAGGATGCATAAGCAGGATGCATAAGCAGGCGGCTTTTGAAGTTACTGGACTTTCCAGGTGCAGCTCAGTATTGCAGCTATTCATACTTTAACCCTCTTAAAGAAAAATGTAGCCAACATGCCTGTTAATTGAAAGAATATCTTGCATCATGAACCTTTTCATTATTGAAAGATATTTGGTTGAAATATCTTTTCAAAAATGAAACCTTTTCATTATTGAAAGCTATTTGCATTCCACCTGTTCCCCACAACCCAACTCAGACTGCACCTCCTTCATGCCTTTCTCCATGCCTTAAACTTTAATAAATAGTAAGCAATTATACTTAGTTAAAATCAAAGTTGAGCTAATTCCTCACTGTTTTTGACCACAGTTAAGAGATAGAGAAAAAAAATTTTCTTTTAATAAGCATAGATGCATGTGATTATTGACTAAACTTAAAAGTATGTTGGATACTTAAGAATGAATGATATCCTCCATTGTAATGTTATTCTTTGCTCAGTAATGTGAGAACAATTTCCCACTGAAGATGACCATGATACTATTTTATAGGCCAGAGATTCTGAATTCCATGCATGATTTCTTGTGTGGCAGAATATCAATCACCATCTTGTGAAGCTATCTCCCAAACAAGCAAACAAGCAAAACCAATGCCAATTCCAACAGAAGTGAATATTAACATGGTGCCAAGGACTTTGACACAATCTGATATTTTAAATCATATGCTTTGAGGATAAGTATATAAAATAAATATAACTTTATAAGTGATGATAATGCTGACATTAATCACCAAATGCTGTAGAATATGTTTCAGTTGAAAGGAAGTATAGAGGCATTAGGTCATTATATTAAAACCAAACTTTTCTGATTACCTTGTAGTATGCACCTTTCCTCCATGGCTAGTGAATATTTTGGGGGGCCTGGTGCAGTGGCTCATGCCTGTAATCCTAGCAACTCAGGAGGCTGAGACAGGAGGACTGCAAATTCAAGGTTAGCCTCAGTAACTTAGTGAAGCTCTAAGCAACTTAGTGAGACCCTGTCTCAAAATAAAAAATAAAAAGGGCTGCAGATGTAGCTCAGTGGTAAAGAATCTCTGGGTTTAATCCACAGTACAAAACAAAATACATGTGTGTGTGTGTGTGTGTGTGTGTGTGTGTAGTCCATATACTTAAGAATCATTACATTCAAGCTTTATAAAAGAAAGTTACATGTATTTTCATTTTTCAATAAAGACCTCCTCCCAGATGTTCTGATTTGTCTCAGTGCTAATCTCAGACTCATCTAAACTTATTTCTCCCTGTGACAATAATCATGATGAATCACATTGTCTTGTCTATTCTTCCTTCATGGTGTACTTTGAAATAACTGTTTTGAGCAGTAACTATTTGAAAAAAAATGGCTAAAATTTTAAGCTGCATTAGCTCTTAACTTCTATTAAGGTCAAAAACGAGGAATTGGGGGCCAGACTGGTAACCATTATGCTCCCTAAAATTCTTAAAATGCTTATATGGTTCAATCCCCAATGCATACACTAACCTTTTCATTTCACATCCGGACCCTGGTACAATTACAGATGCTCCTCCAATTACCATGGTGTTACATAAATCCACTGAATGTCCTAAGTATCATAAGTTTAAAATGCATTTAACACATCTAACCTACAAAATATCATATTTTTTTAGCCACACAGTGCACTGTAGAATATCTGTCATTTTCCCTAGTGATCCTATGGCTGACTGGGAGCTGTGGCTCACTGCCACCACCTAATATCACAAGAGAGCATTGTACAACATTTTGCCAGGCTGGGAAAAAGTCAAAATTTAAAGTACACTTTCAACCCAATCCATGTTGCTTTCGCTGCAGTGTAAAGTTGAATAATCGCATTGAACTTATGTGCATCAGGGACCATCTGTACATCTTGACTCCTTTGTTCATCCAGAATGTCTATCTTTCATTATATCCTTTGCCTTCATGAGCATCATCTTTCAAAAAGCCCACCTTCATCATGCCAAGCCCAGGCCTGACGTATTCCAGAGATTTTCACATCTGATGTGAGGAAGTCCAAACACCATGAATACTGGGTTTGGGACTCTGCCTCTGCCATTTGTCCAGGATCAGTCCTTCTATTTTTATCATTTACCTCTCTGTCACATAAATTCCCAAATTCCAATCAAAATGGACTACTAAAACTTCCTTGTCGTGACATTCCTGTTGCCATGCCTTGCTCACTTAGAATGGCTTCCACTGATTGGCTCAGCTATTTGCATTCCACCTGTTCCCCACAACCCAACTCAGACTGCACCTCCTTCATGCCTTTCTCCATTAAACCATCTACAATGCATCTTGCTTCTCTGCACCCGTTGCCCTGTCCACAGTAGGATCTAACATTTACTATCAATACCGTTCACTGAATATCAATACTGAATATTACTCAATATTATTTACTTTTTATGTATTGTAGTAATGTCTCTGGTCTGTTTCCAAAATGAAGATAAGGCTTACAATCACGAACTAATAAAACAGTATGCCAGTTATAAAAGGAAGTGAAAATACAAAAATACATGGGAATAACATGGGTTAATAAAACCTTAAATCTATCCATGTTTTCTGGCAGTCAAGGCAAAACTAAAGGACCCATTGTTATTTGGCAGAGATTTACCATTGTGATTGGAGGTACCTGCATTTTTTTACAACTTTTTGTCTGTATGCATCTTGTCTCACTAACGGTGGTGTTTGTGATTGCTGGGCTTTATTTTAGGAATCAGGTAGCAAAGCATCTACTCTCAATATCATAAGATATCCTAACAGTTTTATATCTTTCCTGGCAACTCTCTCTCTTGTCCAAAGCTACAATTCATTGATGATTAATGTGACACCAGAATCATTAGTTTGAAGGCATCTTCTTTACCTAGAAATTCCAACTAAATACATAATAAATATAGGAATGAAAATGTGTGAACACACACACACACACACGCACACACACACAAAAACACACATAGAAATCTCAGAATGAGAATGAAGGGTCTAAGATTGTCCCCACTTCAATTAGTGGAAATTTAAGAAAGTATTTGTGATCACAATATTTTTGGATAAATGTATATCATAATGTGGAGCAGCAAACTTTTATAAGATAACAAAATAATTTTATTGGAAATAAATGGTATTTAATTTCTAGCACCGTTTTGAAATATAAACTTATGGCATACACAAGTTTCTGACTTTTTTTTTCCTTCCTGAACAGTTATTTTACGGGACTGAACAGGTATGTACAGATACATTATATTGTTCTTTATATTTTACATCAGGGTTTTATTTCTTCTACATCTAGAGTTGTTTTCTTTTTCTTAACTTAGCATGGGAACATTTTAAAAATGTATGTTACACTCTAGTATGGCTCTGTCCAAAGAGATTTCTATGATGATGGACATGTTCTACATCTTGTGACCAACTGATACAGAAATGTAATACATCTACGCCTCTAGCCTCACATGCTGAGCTTTTGAAATGTAGCTAGTATGACTGAGGAACTGAATTTCACATTTCACTTAATATTAATACATGAAATTCAAATTGAAATAGCCACAAGTGGCTTGTGATTACCTTATT
>CM053407.1:32319800-32330993 GCA_028644305.1 Xerus rutilus
AAAAAAAAAAACAAAACTCAGTAGCTTTAAAAAAAAAACCATCGTTTATTCTCTCTTATCAGTGGGTTGAGTGGACTGAACCTTGACTGACTTTGGCTGGAGGAGTTTCTCTGCTCACTGTTCCATGTGTCCTTCATCTTCCTTGGACAAGCAAGCATGGACCATGTTCTTCTCATGCTCCAAGGACTAGCCAAGACACAAGGGACAAGAAAAAATATTCAAGGCTTGTAAAAGCCTACAATTGAAATGGCACACTGTCACTTTTGCTCTGTTCCCTGGGCCAGTGTGAGCCATGTGGCCCAGCCTAAGTCAAAGGGTGGGGAGGAAATGTTGACAGATGGCAAGGATGTGAATGACAGGAAGTGTGAGGACCTCAAACCTAAATCCAAGGTGAATGATCATTAGAGATTGGCTTTGGCTTTGATTTTCCAAGTTCTAATCTAATATTTGATATACCTTTTTTCGATATTTTACTTAATCCTTGGAAAGCTTCTCATATTAGAAATCTATCCTTTAAACAATTGGTAACACACGCACTAAAAAATTCCTGATCTTAAATGCACTGAGAACTTCTATTTAAAGATTCCCTAATATGATGCTTGACAGAGGGCTTCAGGGGGTGGCAGGGCGAATACAGTTCACCCATCCATTGTCTTGCCTTAAAGCACAAGGTGATTTTTAAGACAGTTGAAAATTTATCCTACTTTTTAAAAACTAGTCATCAACTTCCTTTAGAAATCTTGGTTGGTGAAGCTTAAAGGATTGTTTGGTTCAAGTTAGCTGAGAGCTAACCTTTTGAGTGTCAATTTCTATATTTCAGTATTTTCTGACTAAAATTACTGTTTCAAATTTACGCCCCTTGCCTCCCTGTTAAATGTGAGTTGGCAAAGCACAGGTGCGTGTCCCAGGACAAAATTGAGTAGTGCCACAGAGAGTGCTGCAGTCTTACTTCTGAAGAAGAAAAAGCCTCCTACTTCTTCACTTTTGAAATTAAGCTTTGTAGGAACACAGACTGACACCAGAGCTGAGCGCCCAGTGGCAGAAACTTCCTGCACCATTCATATTGGTACAGGTACTCTGAAGTGTCATCATTGCTATTGTTCTGGAATTATTCTGAATTTAGAACTAAGTTTGATGAAATTCATGACTATCTTTGAAAATCTAGCAAATTTTTTTTCTGAAAGTACACATCTCAGGATTTACAGCCTTACTTTTTTAATCTGCAAGATTTTATTCTTTCATATAATATTTTATTTCACAAATTCCATTTAAAATGAAATCATAGAGACAATCTGACTTGTCAACATAAAAGAAAATTCAAATTCTGAGAAAATGCTAAATGAAAGCAACCTAAATTTAAGAGTTCTTGTATTTGTGCTCAAAGTCTGTGCAAAATTCTAGATTCAATTCATGACCTCATCCTGATGACATAAAAGAAATCAAACGAGCCACCATAAGATTGGATTCTCTACTTAATCTGTTTTAATAACTGGAGTACAATAGCCCTTCCCCAAAAGTTCTACCACTCTTTAAGATAAGAGGTCTTAGTCCAAACTTAGAGTCAAATACTAATGTAATCAAAGGGCAATGTATTTGGAAAGCATGAAAGAAGAGGAAAATAAATATTTGACTCATTCTTTCATCTGAGTAGATTTATATCAATTATAAAAATAAAAATAAAAATTACAGTTTCACGAAACTCAGGATTGAAAATATTTAATATAAGTAAGCCTTGGGCATGGCAATTTTCAGGAAAAATGAGGTAAGAGGTGTAGCAAATTAGTTCATTGCATCTGATTGAGAGATGTAGAATATTTATATATATGCAATAGCAACTGCATTTATTCCTAAAACCCTTTGAAAATATGGACACCCTATAACTGCTATTTAAACTATGACTCTGGAACCTAACAGAATAACAAAACATAGTGTAATATATAAGGTAATGTAATATAATACAATATAATTCAATTTATATCTGAGATATACTCCATTTTATAGTATATTAGCAGAGTTTCTTCCTAGCATGTTAGAAAACCACACTTTTTTCAACCAATAATTTAGTTTAAAAATTCCACTTTGACCATAATGAAATGATAGAGAATAAAAACAACATGAGTTCCTGAATACTATCACAAAATTGTAAGGAGACTACATACACTTCTAGATTTTTCTCAAGCTAATGTAAATATTTGGGAGGAGTCTTCCACAAAAGCCCTTTGTTTTGTAACCCATCTGGCTCAAAGTCAGAGCTCCATTATTTAACAAAGGAAATTCTCTTTCCTTTTGGTCCTTTCCCTAGTAAATAAACGATTTACCAGGAGTTGATTTTACCTAGGGGAAATTTATCTCTATACTACCTTCTTTACCAATGACACTTAATCATGAAGTATTTCACTCTTTAAAAAGTATGTGCTACCCCCTTTTAAATAAATCCTGCTTTATATAGTGTATATAAGTGGAAATATATATATATACACATAATATATATATTCTTCCTATTGACTATTAACCGGTCTGTCCTTTACAGAGAACTTTACTTCCTTATAGACATATGATAAGTTTATTTTTTCACTAATTCCAGAGAAAATATGCCTTTGTAACGTCAGCTTTTGTTCATGCTAGAGGCTGGGGTGTAATTCTGCACTACTGGGTTTTACCTGCAATCAATTCTGCTTACTTCAGAGGGACTGTGAATGTGTTTTAAAGCAGGTGTAAGGAACTGAAGTTCTTGAACAGCCTGCAGTCTTTTTATAAGTCCAACCAAACAAATGAATACTGTCTCGGGATCTTCTATTCTCTCTCATCTTCTCTCTTTTTATGTCCGACTCAAACTACTTACTAGGGCCCTGATATAGCCTCAAGGGGCAATCCAGGGACTTGCAGCCTTGGCATTACATGGGAACTTTTTAGAAATACAAACTCTCAGGGACAATCCCAGATTTACTGATTCCAGCTTGACCTTTCAGGAAGATCCCCAGGGTAATTCATATGCATGCTGTCTTTGAGAAGTAGTGATGTAGGGAAAACTTGAAAACTTTAAACTTGAACGAGTTTAAAAGGGCAGAATTTATGGCAGCAAACACCACTCTTCTATGTAAGAACCATGAATGAAGGGGAAAAAACTCACAAAAATATGCATAAAAAGGTCTTTATATTATGGGAAGAACAGTAACTGCATCCTGGATGACTTACAGGGAATCCCACTCAATAAAAGGAAATAACCTACTATTAAAGTATTTGTAAGCAAATTGAAGGAAACATCCTTTACAGGGGGAAACCCTACAGGTTAAGTTGGCCAAGTTGCTTGCAGGGAACTGGCAGTTCTTTCCATTTCTATAAACTGAATTCTTCTTGGAATGTGAAATCAGGAATTACAGTCTGGGCAGCAGCCAAGATGATTTTTTTATATATATACAAAAGGGCCTGAACTGTATTGAATATTCTCATTAGCCATACTTAAAAGGTATTAGTGATCCAAAGAGTTTAGGCAGCATCAACCAATTTTTAAGATGACAAAGTAGTTTCTTACAGACTGCTTCCAGAGTAGCTCAAACCATACTTCACCTTGAGGAGTCTCATGCTTTGTGAACTTCAGTGCAGACTTCAGGGCTGGGAGACTTTCCTTTGCAATTCTGAGCATTTCTTCATGGCCAACTTTGAATCAATCCCAAATTCATTGTGAAGCATAGAGCGTGGACTGCATCATATCTGTCCCAAGTGGATGAATGCTTGCCATTGCTAAAGTTCTTCCAGGAAAATTATTTTACAATCTTCTTTTTTTCCCTCTTATTTGAATATATTTATGGCCACAATGTGTGTGTCTGTGTGTGTGTGTGCGCGTGTGCCCACACTGATGGGCTTTCTCCCCTTAGGAGGAAAAATAGTTTTAATAAAAACCATTCTCTGCACTTTTTCATTTTCATGTTACTCTTCAGTGATTTCTAGAACAAATAATGCCAGTAACTCTGTTTCTTTTTCAGGGGTTTCATTTTCAAATATTTAGTAATTATAGGATCTTTCTCTTGTCTAAATAGAATGTATATGAGTGAGTCAGTTGATTGCTCACATTTCTCTAGATGATAACGTGATTTTCTGGTTTTATTGTCAGTGCTTTGCTTCTGCCCCCTTCAAACACTTCGTCCCATTCTCTCCCCTGCAGGGCCCCTGCACATGCAGCAGGTGACATTTAACCCTAACATGTGCTGTTACTGAGACTGCCCCCAAAGCTGGTATCAACCTGGAGAGAAAGGGTTGGTTGCATCTTATGCATCTTTTCATATATTCCACGTTAAATATTCTCCTCTTCTTTGATATTGGCTGATTTACTGCTATCACTTTGTGAGAAAATATGTGTGTAAAAACTATTTGCTATGGTAGATATATTCATTTGGTGATTTCTTTATTTTGGTGTATGGTAGCTTACAGACTTGAATTGGAAAAAATATTAACCTTTGTTAGATAGTTTAGTTCTAAACATATTGAGATTATATTGTGTGGTTCAATTAGTTTTTCTTTGTCTCATAGCAAAATATTGTAAACCCTCACCCTATAAAGCCATCTAAAATATTCAATTTATAAGAGTGAGTGAGAATGGGGATGAGGAAAAAGAGAAAAAAGAGAAGAATGCATGATCTGGTCTAGTCTTTGACAATGTTGGGAAATATAATCTTGCCCTATGATAGTGAAACCAGAGTTTTGAGATGAGGTTGGATTCACTGCTTCTGTTGGATGGAGTTTGTGCTAGTTGCAGATCTTTGCCACTAAAATAATGTCTGTAGTGTTAACAGCGACACACACCAGGAGATACCAACCAGCATCAGCCCCAAGTATCGCAGCCCATAAAGCTGGACTTTTCCTGCTACTATCAAGCAGTGTGTTGCAGCAAACTCTAGTAACTCAGTGCCAATTTCCTTCTGGGTTCTTCTCTCACAAATTTGAAAAATAAAATCCATGGCCATCCCAGAAGGGAAGAGCAAACGGAGTAGGATTTATTTAAGTGAGAAGAGATGGAACCTCTCCCATGCAGGAACAGATCATATAGCAGGAAAATCCAGTTTGGTGTGCTAGTTTAGGAGCTTATATATGGTTTTGGGTAGAGTATGGAGCAAAATCTATGTTAAACAGGCATTGAAAAAGTATCCTCCTTTGTGTCCTTTAGCCTGAATTTTAATCCTTCCTGTAACTCTCATCTAGGTTCACTCCCGCTTTCCATTTTCCTGCTTCTGAGACAAGGGAACTGGCCTGGTAGTATTCACACAGGGAAGCCTCAAGGTCTTTTACACTTGATAGTGTCCATCAATATTTCTACAGGTTAGCCTCTTGGTGTGGTTTCTGCATTTGAACAAGACTTCCTTTGGGGCCCACCACTTCTGATTGCTGACCATTGACTATTCTTCTTCAAAAGGGGTCTAACATAATCATTACTTCAAAGCACAGCATTACTGTATTATATGTAATTGAAAAATTAGAGTAAAACATAAGTATAGGAATTACAATATTCATTATCACTATAGAAAAATGCTTATTAAACATTTATATATGTAAAATGGGATAGTATAGCATTGCTCTAGAATGTCACTAATACTTTAGTAAAAATTATGTGTATATTAAATCTTTCTGATGTACATTTATGCATATCAATACTGATGTCATGTAGAGAAACTCTCTCACACTCACAGAATAATTCTAAATTATATACACCCATTGAAAAGCAGTGTGATGCTGGGCGCGGTGGCTCAAGCCTGTAATCCCAGCACTTAGGGAGGCTGAGACAGGAGAATCGCGAGTTCAAAGCCAGCCTCAGCAACGGCGAGGCACTAAGCAACTCAGTGAGACCCTGTCTCTACATAAAACACAAAAATAGGGCTGGGGATGTGGCTCAGTGGTCGAGTACCCCTGAGTTCAATCCCCAGTACCAAAAAAAAAAAAAAAAAAAAAAAAGAAAAGCAGTGTGATAATACACAACTAAGCCATCAACTAAGCCATTAATATGATTGCATACTACAATCCAGCTCTGCTTTTCAAGTTTAATTGTAATTGAATTATTCTACAGTGAGAAAAAAATTCATAAATGACTTTCCTTGGGATTTCCAAGATAACGTAAGTGACAAGATTAGATAACATTAAAAGACATACAGATTGAAAAGACATTTCTAACCAGGGGAAGAAAGACACAAAATAATTTCTATCTTGAAAGAGATACGTTTAACATTAAAAGACATACAGATTGAAAAGACATTTCTAACCAGGGGAAGAAAGACACAAAATAATTTCTATCTTGAAAGAGATACGTTTAATCTAAACAGAAAGTATTAGTACAATTATTAATATTTTCTGCATCAAAGTATCTAGTAATGAGGAGAAAAATCATTGTCCTTGTGATACACATTAGAGAAGGCCTGTGTGATGGCAGCAAAATTTTTATGAAATTTATTAAAAAATGGGAATATTAGCATTTGGAAAATACTTTTCTGACACTCGCTGCAATGTATGTAAGGTCTAGAGCTGAGATGGTAAAGGGAAAAAGAGAATGTGCCTGGAAAGTTAGGGGAGGAACTCAGGGACTAGAAATGCAGAGAGGAGGGTCCAGGGAGACCAGATGCCAACATGGGAGAAGTCTTACTTCTGAGTCATGCAATTGGCTTCATTGATGGGAGAATGAAAACAAGATGCTTCTCAGATACAGGCAAGGGATGTGACTGAATGATGACAAAAAAGATTTAGGCTGGAAGGGAGAACAAGTTGGGTACACATCCTAGGGAAATTGGAAAATGATCCCTCCCCCCAAGTGATTAAGCATGTGGACTCTTGTGACAGATTGTCTTTGCTGAAATCCCAACTCCCAAGGTGACCTTGGGTAACGTCCTTAACTTCAGAGCATCAGTTTTATCATCTGAGAAGTGGGGATGGAAGCACCCCCATCGTAGTGTTTCTGTGCAGATTCAACTAGTGTCCAGCAGGTTATCAGTGCTCCACAAACGCACCTGCTCCTTTGTTGTTGGTACTGACATCTGAATTCTCCCAGCTAGATGATCCACGCAGGATCACAATCAGTTTCTTCCCCAGTAACCTAAGTGTACCAGTCTTTGCCATTTGCCTCCCTGAGAAATGGCATGCTCATCCCTGCGACTTTCCAAATGACTCCTTGTTTCGCTGTCCCAGTAAGCTGAGACAGCAGTTGGCTAGAACTGATGTGCCATTTAGTCAGAGAAGCAGGACCTGCTTTCCGCCCTTATCTCCCCTTTTGTTACTGGTCGGTGCTCAGTGACAAGTGGCTGGGAGGCAGGGGGAAAAAAGAAGAATGCTCCAAAGATGACCTGTTGCTCTCTTCTCTTCCTGATCCATTTATGTCTGAGAGAAGTATTTGCCCTTGGCTACGTGCTGTTTCCCACTCTGAGTCATTTCTCTTCCTTTCTCTCATCATTCTCCACCCCTACCTTTTCCTATAATGGCAAAATGACTTCTCCAGCCGTGCAGCCAAGCTGAGTGACCTAACACGTCCAAGTGCAGGCAGATAGGTGTCCCTGTCCTATTTTTGGATAATTGTTAAAGTGGTGTCCTCTGATTTTTCTGACTGCTCTGTGGTGTCCTTTCTTTGCCACGGACACAGCAGCATGACTCTCAATAGCAGAGAGGGGCAAGGTGAAAGAGACACAGGTGGTCACAGTTACAGTTCAGTTTTCAGCTTCAGTTTTGCTCTCTGAGCTGTCTTTAGGGTACATGGTTCCAGCAGAGCCCTCATGTCCCCTCCTGGGGTCCTTTTCGTTCAATAAGACAAAAGCCACTCTTCTCTGTGGAGATAAAGAAGTCTTTGCTGACTTAAACTCCCTCCATGCCTGTTCAGTTTGTGTTGACCCCTGCTCTAGGGATTCGAGGCAGGGGTGTCCAAAAGCAAAGCTGTGAAGGGTGAAGGTCATGTCGTTGGAGCCTCCTGTTTTCCATTCTCTACCCTAGCTTTCCCCTGGGTGGCACCTCTTTTAATCTGTGTGTGGTGCCCTCACACCATGCTCAGGGCCCCCACACACGGGTCCCCATACACGTTCAATATCCTCTTCAAGGCATCCATTCACACTAAAGGAAAAGAAGACTGCTGATCAGTTGAAATGTTACCCCACTCAAGGGTATTTTGCACTTAAAAATCATCAAGGCATACGGTTTCTGTGATGGCATTTTGGATATAATTCAAAGAAAGAGGTTGGAGAGTGGGTAAAAAAATGATTTGAAATATGATGGAGATTTTGCTTATTTTGGCATTTGGGGGTGAAGAGAGAGAGAAGACATTGGAATGATTAGATGACAGGAGTGCAGATTATTTTTATTTCTAAAACACAGAGCCTGCATATCGACTATACCTGTGTATCTGATTATCTAGCAGACCTGTGTCCTTGGCGTTCTCCTTTGTCAGCCTCATCTGACCTCCATACATGCACATACCTCAGAGGAAGGAGGGTATCAAATCCTGACTTGTGATCAATTACATTACTGGTGGTTTTCACTGAAGCTCTACATCCTTTTTTATTTTTCCTTAGCCTTTTAAGGCAATGTGTAACCCTGTAAAAATTCTGTAAGCTCTTGTTATTTTAAGCATTCTACAGTGATAAAGTTGTAATCTAAAGAATTGACCCATTATTTGTATTGTTTCTCTACTGTGCTTTAATTTGTCCTAGAATTCAAATAAGACAAGATATGAGCCCCTGTTTTCTGAAATGTAAAACTCTATAGAAACAACATTTCAATAGCATACATTTCCAAGTGAGAGGATAGCAAAAGAAATGGCAACATTCTAAAAAGCATGCAAGTTATGTTACCATATAATTTTCTAAGTGCTAGAGTTTCCTAACGCTGGAGCTCTGAAAACAGATTTCAGATAAGAGATTGGAGACTAAAGACAGGCATCAATCCAGAGGATGAAATACACCTATATGCTTTACATAAGTGTCAATTTTCTTGCCTTCATGGTTTATGAGTGAGAAAATAATGACAAGGAAAATTGTATTTAAATCAGTATATTTCAGACCCCTTTTACAAATGAAAAAAAATTGGGTGTCATTCAGACCCATGCTTCTACAATCATTCCATGTTTCTTTCAGCTGTTTATTTCATTGTTCATTAAGAAATAATTAATTGAGCTTATTGAGTACTGAACACCATTTTGGACCTCAGGAGATGAGGTCACTTTTGAATTTCAAAGACTTTATAAGTCTATAGAATTAGTTACCAGGGTTAGTTTTACAGAGTAGTAACTGATAAGAGGTCTTCATATAAAATTTTATATTAAGACACAGAAAAGGTACTTAATGTGGAGGCATTTTGGAAACATGCAGGAGTTAGCTAGGCCTTGAGGGGAAGAGTTGCTGGCATGTGGCAGGAAAGAGTGGGGTTACATAAGAATAGCACAGGTTTTCAATAAGGCTGTAGAAGAATCACTAACAGTGACAGTGGACTGATAGTGAAGGCCTTGTATATGTTGGATGATCATTTTAAGGAAATGACATGGCATTTTTGATAGGATCCCTTTATTTTTCAAGAGAAAGAGGGATTATAGATCATATTGACGATAGCAAATGAGGCTGGTTAGGAGGCTCTGGCAAGTAGATAGGCCAAAGATGAAGATGATAATGAGCATGGGGTTGCTTTGTTGTGCTGTAATAAAATACCTGAGATAATCAATTTAAAGGAGGAAAGATTTATTTTGGCTCACAGTTTTAGAGATTTCAGTCCATGATCACTTAACCCTGTTGTCTTTGGGCCTGGGGCAAGGTAGAACATCATGGTGGAAGCACTTGAGGAGGAAACTACTCCTCTCACAATGGTAAAGAAACAAAAAGAGAGACAGAAAGGGGCCAGTGTCCCAGTATCTCCTTCAAGGACACACTCCCAATGACCCAATTTCCTTCCCCTAGGCCCCACTTCCTGAAAGTTCTACCACCTCCCAAAAGTGCCCCAGACTGGCAATCAAGTATAGGAATCTTCAGGGGGACATTTAATATCCAAACAAAAACAGTGCTATAGCAACAATTTTGGTAGAAAAATCTTTTAATTTATCCTAATTAATTTAAAATATAAAGTGTTGTTTTTAGAATCAAAAAATCTAGAAGTGACAAAAATCTAGGAATTATTATCATGAAGAGTCAAATACACATACATAATAACTGGAAGAGAGAAAAATACATGTATTATTTAATGTATTCATAGCATGCCAACTCCATAATTGACGGGAAATTCATTGCCTTTTTTTTTTTTTAAAGTTCCTTAACTGAGCAGCTAGATTGGTTAAAAGAGACATAGTGAAATCTGTACCCTGCTGAAGTGATAGAAAATAATTAGATGGGAAGTTCTTGAGAGATCATTTGATCCAGTCCTTTCGCTAAAGATAAGAAAACTGAGACCCAAAGGTTAAACCATTTTCAGGAGTGACAGAGCTTGGATTAGAATCCAGAGGCCTGACTTTGTGCAGGGCTTTCTTCATTATGATCCAAAAACTTCCCAAGACAAGACATTGAAATAAGTTAGTGGGATGTGAATGATCATTAAAAAGAGTCAGTTTTAAAGTTCTCTGAAACCATAAAGAACATTTTAAGAAGCCCAACACCTGCTTTATTATTAGAGGTTGGTCATTTTCCCAGATTAACTGACCACAAGAAAATCTACGCCAATATCAGCAACTACTTGTCCGACACTTGCTTTCCAAAAATAATTTTGGACTTTGGTCTGGCTTCATGGTACAGGTATGTAAGTCCATGTGATTTATATTGTTATTACTTTCATACTTAAAAAATTAGAATCAGAAATATTAGTTTATTTAGGATTAGCAAGAAGAGACTTTATAAAGAACATGAAAGATAGAAGGTTTATGAATAAGTGATTTCATACTACTTATCAAGTGACAGAAAAATTTATGTGAAACCTCTTTAAGTGCTAGGAAAACAAAGAATAAATTTCCATCTCATCTTTTTAAAAAGTACATTCCTGAATAAGCAATAACTCATGTATTTATTAATTTTGAGTTTTTAATAAGTTAAAATTAGTTTGACATGTTTCTTATTGATCAAGTTCATATTTAATGCAACAAAAGCAACAATCAGGTTAAATGCAATAAAAGCATTGCACACATTTATGAGTTTTTAGAATGTTTATTATGAACAATGAGGAAGTCTCCTTGCCTTTCTCCTGCCCCAGTTAAAAGAATCA
>CM053407.1:32331493-32372819 GCA_028644305.1 Xerus rutilus
AGTTACTTTGTGGGAGATACATTTACTTTTTCTATATATTAGTTCAACAAGATAACAAATATAATAAAAATGCTTTAAAGCAATTTGATTAGAGCAACATTTACATAAAGTACAAAATATACAGTAAAATGAAACATTTTGTTAAATAGGTCTATAGGTTAATAATATCTGAAAGGAACACATTGTTGTGAATCTATTTTCACATTTATTATATTTGATAGTTACTATCATTACTATATGCTTTTTAAAAATCTATTTATTTGTTCTAACAGTTATACACGACAGCAGAATGCTCTTCATCACTGTATACTTTTGCTCTTTCAGTTTCTAGGATTTTGGTATATGTTATCTCTAGGTATCCTTATATCTGTAAAAGTAATAGAAAAAGTATTACTCCCAGAGTAAAAAACATATATATATTTTTCATATATATATGAAATCCCACATTTTATGAGCAGTTGTGTACAAAGCTATTGTAGTGTTTTGAGATGTTCCTTGATCACAAGTTCATCAGTATAAAATGTGTACTTTTTTACTAAAGTAAAAACTGTCTCCCTTTAAAATTAAATGTTGTCAACCTACTGTATAATTCTGGTTATAAAATTAGACATGAAATTCTTGGCTCTTAATTAGAAAAGCATTACTTGAAAAGATCTGTCAATAGCTGTTTCCAAATGTGGGTGCCCCTCTTAATAGTTTTCTTAATTAGAACAGTTGAGAAATGAATAGAACAGTAGTGCTTTTATGTTACAACAACAAAGAAGTATTACAGTATTCAGTCTCCAGACAGCCGGTGTAAGTGCTCAGTCCTTGCTCAGCTGCAAATTGACAGAAGAGAAGCAGCGTCCTATGCTCGTATACAATGGGGCAATGATAACATCTGTCACGCTCTTCCATATTGTCTGCACTGAAGGTAGGACCATTAGGCAGGTCTTTACAAAAGGCATTATAATCCTGGAATGGAGAAAAAGGAACATGTGAGGATTATTTGTGTTATCAAATAAAACCAACGACTTATACATGTGCGAAAAGATACAAGAAAGATAAAATTTGTCAAACAACTCAAAACAAATGGACGATGGCCATAGTGATGAGAAGCACAAAAAATAAGTTGCTTAAAAAAATAAGGAGGCATGTAGATGATACTACTCATACTCTTGCTAAATGCTATCCAAAATAGTAAAACACAAATAAGCAGTGTATTTATCTTCCTGATCTCTGCCCCTAAACATTAACCTGCCTAACTTGCCATGTTTCCCTGAGGCTCTACTTGCTGACTGCCTCTCCTGGTGCCTCATCCAGGCTCCCCTGCCCCAGGACCAGGTGAGGTTGGAGCCTCCCTCTCTATGCTTCCACACTACTGAAACACACTTACTAATTCTGAAATTTATCAAAAGGTATCATAAATAGATGCTCATATTTCTGGCTTTCCTTCTGAAATATAAGTTCTTTAAGTGACTTGATCTTTCATAAACATTTGAGCAGAAATAAAATTTTCATTCTGTTATGCTCTATATTGTTTATTATGCTTCATATTATTAAAATTCATAGTGCTTATACACATTGAGTAAGGCTGTGTGGTATAGTTAAATTAACTCTGAAATTGACATTAGAATCTTTGACAAGAAAAAATGAGTCTTTCCTCAAATTATTTTTGCATGTTTTTTTAAAAATAGCTTAATATTCTTATGTTCCTCAGAACAGTGAATTTTCTATGTAATATTCTGAATGGTGTTTTTTTTGTAGTGCTCTTTGAGCACAAAAGTGTGTGAATTCTTAGGCATTGCTGGTAAGCTTCAATGGAACCTTTATTATTTACCTGAGTGGGTGCAAAGGAGTGAGGGTTATTTTTTTGGTTTGCTGTTAAAATGTGACTTAAAGGTCTGTTGCACTTAGCCCAAAGTGAAGGGACAATCAGCAATTGTCTGATTGGTATATTTTTAGAGTACTAAATTATTCATATTGTCTAACTACATGGACTATATTTATCTTGTGTTTTACTTGAAGTGCTAAATATTTGAAGCAATCTTATGAGAAAATTATTTATGGACTATTTCAAAGCTAATCAGTTGAGTAAAAACTTAAATAATGGCAACCTTTGACCTTTTATCTCATTTGGTTTCTCACTTGATATGTGGCTTTGGGCACACTGCCACAAATAAAAGAGAAAAGGAAATCTTACAGAACTGGTTATCACAGTGAGCACTCAGTGGATCCTTGAGATGTCCACATGATGTGATCTATAATGAATAATAAATAGGCCTGTTTTGAAATCAGAATAAGGAAACAAGAACAAAATAACCTTGAACTAACAAATTGCTAAGACTGAACTTTAGGTCAGAAAGTTTCCTAACCAAATCCATTGCATTTAAAATATCATATACTTTCCATTGTTTCTCAGGCTAAAAAATTTTCTATCCTCATAACTCTTTAGATCTCCATGTTCTCAACAGGAATTAAGCTCTGACAACAATCAATTTTTCAGTTTAAGTGTGGTTGCCCATATTTGAGGACTTCAGTTCATAGGATGTGATGAACTCATTTTAATTTTATTTTCTTCAAATTATTATTCTCTCCTTTTGGATAAGAGAATCCAATAATCTTTGAATATGCAACTTAAATTGTGTTCTCAATATTGTAAATAGTTTTTCTTCTAAAACTGTACACAATTTGGAATGACCCAAAATTTGTAGAGGTTCAGTGTGGCCAACCAGGCCTTTCTGATAAAAAATTTACAATGTATAAGAATATTTTTTCTTCCCCAGGATGATCTGTCCCTAGGTCAGGGATCTTTATTCAGCTTTTATTAACTATAGTGTCCTTCAGACTACACTGTCACAGATATTTGCTGTAATTAAAAACATCTTCTAGAAATGAGATCGCTATCATTGCATTTTTATCAGTACAAAATCCATTTGAATTTCACCCCAGCAAAAAATAGATGCTCCAGTCACATTTCTTTGGGTATAATCCACTTATGTCCAATGATCTTATTTGCCAAATGGCAGCTATATGTGTCCAACTGTGGTACAGAATCAAATTAATTCACTGGTCCTCGATGATCGCTACTTCTGGTCAAGGGTCATATATCACTAGACTTCTGGTTTTGGTTTTTGTTGTTATATGTTTAAGGAATTAGAAATAAAGCTGTGCATAGTGGCATGCATCTACAGTCCCAGTTACTCAGGAGGCTGAGGCAGAAGGATCACTTGAGACTTGAAGTTCAAGGCCAGCCTATGCAACATAGTGAGGCTCCATCTCAAAAAAAGAAAAAAATCTAAAACCAGATGTCTGGTGACATTGTGACTTGGTTTAAAGTGCCACTAATGCATATTTTCTTAGCTTTGGACATGATCAACCTCAATGAACAATCCCCTACTTGAAAAGATAGAGAAAGAGAAGAAGAAAGCTTACCCAGATGGGTTTGCTCTTCTACATAGTCTTTCATCTGTCTGGTCTTGCGTGTCATGGGAATGTAATCCAATAATGACAAATCTATTTGATCAATGCATAAACTAACATTTAAGCATTTTTGTTTGAAACTACTCCTATACTTACAAGCACAGCTACCCAATGACAAGTGTATGACAGTTAAATATTAATGTCCCACACGAATGTAATTTGAAAAACAAGTGAAGGTAAATAATATGCTTTTTTTTGTGTGTGTGGCTAAAAGGGAAGTGAAGTGATGATTCACCGATGGAAGCACTACCCAAAACACCTCCCATTCTCAGGAGAGCCAGGTGGAGAGAGGCATCATTTAGTTAATTATAGTACTATAGTATTACTTGTATCTTTGCACCATTTAGTAAATGAAAACCTTTTTTCCCCCCAATTCTTCCACAAAAGATTTGGGAAAGCCTAGCTTTGCCAACTATAAATATGGCACTTTGTATTTCCAAATAGCTTTATAACATTTAATGCATTTCAAAATATGCTCTGTCATTCAGTTGTCCACATTTTTGAAATGAAAAAATTGACACAGAAGTTAAGATGACTAGTTTTAGTTATTTAAGAATCCCAAGTTTTATGTGCTGATTTAGGAATTTCATAAAAAAATTCCATGTGCATGTAAATATCAGAATATGAGATAACTATACATCTGGTCTTTGTGGATCTGCACATGTATAAAGGCCAAGATCTTATTTCTGTGTCAGTCTTTGAGCACTTTCGAAGTAATGGCTCACAGCCTTTCATGGTTAAATTGGAGTTCCTTTATTAATCTGGTGAATTTTTACTTCCTCTAAAGGCCTTTTTCCCTCACAAAGCCTTTCCTGTTTCCTCCTGTACCCCATAACTATATTCTCTCAGCATCCATCTTTTTACCTAGCCAGCTGCCCAGATGCTCTGTGAGTGGCTGGAGGAAGATCCTATGATCAGTGTCCCACACAAACTAAGCAATTTAGTTTGTAAAACAAACCAGCTACCTAACTGACCAAAGAAATTGAGGTAGAGATGGTAGGGAGGAATGAAAAATAATTTGGAAATTCTAACAATGAATGCTGAGCATGTATTGGAGTGTAAATACATCATGTAAATGGTAAAGAATCCCATGGAGGCCTCTCATGTTTCACTAGGACAGCCCTAGCTTCACCAGCTTGACTGCTGCTATGATGTTGGGATGATCTTCCTCTTAGAATAAAGTGGATATCCTTTAATCCAAAAACAAAATTCGGTGGACTATGACACCTTAAAAAAATTTAAATGTTTAAAAATGGTCCAAAGTTCTATGGTGCATTTTGAATGTAAGTTACTCAAAACATCCTATGGATGTCCAGTGGGTTTCCCTATTTCTTTTCCTTCTAACTATATGCTCTTGGATAATTTTTCTTCACAAGAGAAAAAGTAATTTGAGGGCTTTTTCATTTCATTATCTTGCACCTTGAGTTTCTCTTCTGGTCCTGTTCTTGTCATTTGTCAGTAGTAAGATTGGAGCAGCCCCTCCACAGAGCTGCTTAAGCAGGCCTGATTTCTCTGTGCAATTATGTTGTCAGTGACATTCTGCTCAAAGATCACTTTTGTTTACCCCAGGTGGTGACTGAATAAAAGGCAAGGAAAGAAAGAAGAGCCCTGCCCAGAATCACAGGCGCAAGTCGGAACAGGACCCCAGAGCAGCCTGTGGCCGGAAGCGTGCTTGCAGGTCCCCACTTCTGTACTCAGCTCAGCCTCCTTGTATGTGAAGGAAAATCACATTCGGGGAAGGAGCGCATTCTTCCTTTTGATTAAAATCCCAGCCTAAACTATTATTCTAAAGCAATCACGCTTTCAGGGCCTTTAGGTTTTGCTACTGCTTTGGGAACTGATGCGTGTTCTTGCCTCTGCAAACCGGCCTGTAAGGAAGTGTGTGTGTGTGTGTGGGGGGGGGGGGAGGGCGGGGAGGCGGTCAGGTGGCAAAAAACACCACCACGTTGCAGAAAGCCGGTCCACCCACTGTGCCCCTTCTCACCAGATGTGCAGACAGCTGAGGGTAGCAAAGAGAATTCCCGCAGCAAAGGCCAACGGGATGGCGAGGAACACGGTCAGGAATTTGTAGATCACGTATTTGCTGATTTCAAAGAGGGCATGGCTGCAGATCCACACTTTGTCGAAGGAGTGCGTAGTCACAGGCTCTGCGATCACATCCTCAAAGCCTAGCTGTGGGGGCAAGACGAAGGGACCCGAAATGTCACCCAACCTGTGCCTCTGGAACGGCGAGCGTTAAGGGGCAGGAGAGGCAAGAAGGACCGACGTGGCGTGACTGTCCCCACCTTTTCTTAGGGTCACTTAAAAATTTGAGGATTCTAGGTAACGTAGGGAGCCCGGTGGCGGTGGGGCGGGGCCGAGATACCCCTCCTAGACTCTGCGTTGTGGGCCCCGGGGCGGGGGTGGGGTTGGGCGGAGCAGGGCAGGGACGCCCGCACTCTTGGAGATGCGGAGGGGGACAAGCCTCCCTTCCAGGTTAAGACCCGCCCGGAGCTTCACCTTGAGATGGGAATTGAGCCGGTGGGGATCGCGGTCCTGGCCCGAGTCCACGAACTTCTCGGGGTCCACGTAGTCTATGCCGCTGTGGTGGCTGTAGGCGTCGTCGTCCATGAAGAGCTGCACGTCCGCCTTCTCGGTCTCCAGTCCCATCGTGGCTCGGTGCGAGGCGGCTGCGGCGGGGTTAGCGCGGCGCGGCTCCCGGCCCCCGCGGCCTCGCCTTCCCGTTGCGCTCGGCCCCGCCCCACTTTGGCTCGGCTTGCCTCTCCCTGCTCAGCCCGGGCGGCGGCCGCTTCCAGTTGCGGGTGCTCGCTCCCAGCCCTTGTCCACCCGAGCCCCGCCCCGCCGCCCGGCCCTGGGGGATGGGGCTCCGTCGCTCCCGCCGCGTCCAGCCAGAGCGCCGGAGAATCCTCCCAGCGAGTCATGGCCCTGCCCTGCCCTGCCCAGTCCAGCGGGGCGAAGTGTGTCAGCGGCGCGAGGCGAGGAGGGCCTCCTGGGCTACAGAACTGTGATGCTTAAAAGCTGGCAGGTTGTCTCAGGGACTATGAACTTACTGGCTGTAGGCTGCGATGTGGTTAATGGTGCGGAGGAGAGGGGTATGGAATCAGGTCTACCTTCACTCCCTGCCTCTGTTTACTCCATATGTTTTGGCCCGGTTGTGGCACCTGATTCAGAGTTTTGGTGTGTGAAAATTAAATGTTAATTTATGCAAAACTCTTACATGGTCCCTGACAGTATGCTTCCAATCAGTGTTGCTGCGCTGTACTGAGAGGTAAACATCCATAACCCACCTGACTGCCCAAGGACGCCACAGGCGCATCATCCATCTCAGCGCCCACGGAGTGTGTGAGCCTGCTGGAGAGGCAGAGGCAGGGAGTGGTTGTGTTGCCTAATTTTGAGACTTCTGGTCTCCAAGAGTTTGCAACTTCGTATTCCAAGGGGAGGTCTGCGCTCATCCTCAAACTACAATTCTTAATTTTCCTTTGAAAATACTGTGAAAGATTTCAGGAACTCCTAAGATGAAGACAGATCTGTAATTGCCTTGTTAAAAAAAAAAAAAAAGTGAACAGAATCCTAAGCATAAAACCACACTGCCATAGATGAACCAGCTTATTGACCCTTCAAACGCTTTCAGAAGGAAGGAGTTGGTATGTTCGCGAAGGGTTTATAGTCTGGTGAACTTAGGTGTGTTTGGGGAGGAAGAAGACAGTGAACATTTGCTAAAAGCAAAATAACGGCTCTAGATTAGGGGGGATGCCTACAGCTTGCCCAGAGCACAAGACATAGTGGGCAAGCATTAAGTGTTGCTATTTCAGCGTGTTTGGAGCCTGCTGCACATATCAAATCCCCTTAAGGGAAGTGGAGATGATGAATTGCTTCTAAAAGAAAAAGACTATTTTTGGAATAATAAAAATTACCAAAAGAGAAAAGGAACTGAATGGAAAAAAATGTCTTGGAGCCTAAATTCTGAATTTTTAATAATTAAATGAAAATTTTACCTAATGCCACTGCCAGGTATGGATGGCAGTGTTGCAGCTGGGCAAGAGTGTAAGAGTGTAGCAGTGTTGAATCCTAGGGCCACTGTGCCCTTCCTCTCCCATAGGTGGTCCTGTCTGCCCATTCCTATTTTCTTCTTTGATTTTATTTGTGTTGGGTTAGACCTAAAGTGATGACTTAGACATTCTACTTACTATTTTTCCAGTACTTCCCTTACCTCCTGTATTCACCCTCCGCAGACTGACAACCTGAGAATTAGATATCTTTTAGAACTGCTGCCCAAGAACTGTTTCCCAAAGTGAATGGAGGACAGGAATGCTTGAGGGAGTTCATAATGTCCATTACCAGGAAATAGAAGAGATAGTTTGTAGCCAAATTGTATTTTGTAAAAAACAATTTTTCTCAAAACTATAATCCCAGATTTTAAAACATTTTATCCAAAGAAGAAAGTCATTCCTGTAATGCTATTGTGGGCCTGCAGTGGCTGAAAATCTGGCACCAGTGCTTCTTCCCTTGTAATTCTCGGTCTTCTGATCACATTTGCATTTCCAGTGCAGTTACTAGGAGGTTTGGAAGCGTTATCACAAATAATTGACTCATTTTTCATGCAATGGAGCCAGGAGGCCAATGAGGAGGTGACATTAGCATGATCTTAACAGAATAGTTTAAATTCATTTATAAGATAAAGGTATTATGAAAAGTCATCTCTAAAACAAGACAAATGAAATCCATTTAGGTTCGTTGTATATAGCATATAAATTAAAAGGATTCATTTTTCATTCATTACAAATTCTTAATGAACACCTCCCTTTCCCATGGATTGAAGTTTATGTAAGTCTTTTATTTTGATGACCCCCCCCATTTCCTCTAATGCATAAGGTTTTTTTGAGCAGAGCTTTAAAAATTATTTTGCTTATCCTATTAGTAAATGCTCAGATGATGGCAGCTGCTACTGTTCTGGGCTTAAACCAGAGCGATTTCCAAATGATATGCATTCTTACTATCCTGGTAGTCAGCAAATGGCATTCCATCCTTACTAATTTGATGAGAGATTTTCTAAAGGAAAAACAGAGGAGGTCGGGTACACCCTAGTATCTCCCAGATTGCTCTTTAATGGAAGGAACTCAAAAAACTTCATAATAAATTTATGCTGGTGTATTCATCTTCTGGCTGTTATCACATATCATAGCTTCTAACAAGAAGACTTATTTTTAGATGGTATATTAATGTATTTGAGGAAAAGCAATTGATAATAAATTAATATTTGTGAGTAGAATAGTTTATAACCATTTCAATTCTCGATTTTCTTATCTAAGGTCATTTTTCTGACTCATTGAAAATCGTGTGTGAATCTTCTTATGAGTAAAAATATCTAATTTCCCCCTTTGGTTTGTTCTCAAATCACACATCTTTTTCCCTGAAGAGCTTATAGATAATTTTAGTCAGGGTCTGTTTTTCACACTGCCCTTGTGCATATTGGTCATTAATGGGAATAATAGCTTCTTCACTTCACCATATGGTTAAATAATATTTAAAGTATTTATGTTAAACCAGAGTTTCTCAACCTTGATTCTATTGACATTTTGGGCCAGATCATTCTTTGTTGTGAGGGGCTGTTCATGGCACTACAGGATGTTTAGCAATATTCCTGGCTTCTAGCCACTAAATGACAATCACACTCCCCAGTTAGGACAACCAAAAATGTTTCCAGACATTGCCAAATGTCCCATGGGGCCCCAAATCACCTTTCTCCTCCTTCTTTGGGCTGAGAACCACTGGATAAGACTCCATTGAAACACTGTCATATGAACGGGAAAAATCCATGTTTAAGATGAGGCTCAAAACTTTGGTACCAATTTATCAGAAATTCCAGGGGTTTTTGAAGTTTAGCTTAAGGATATTTATTTTGTGCTGTGATTCTTTTAGCAGAACCAGTTATCATTGATGAATTGTGAAATTTCAATATGCTGATATTAATTATGGGATATTTATGCCCTATTAAGAGACCAAAAAGAAACACTTGCCAAGTCCTGTCTACTAGGACTGTTTAAATGATTATATCTGGAAAAGCATGGATTTGGGACTTCCTGATACATAAGATTCCATCTTAGGGATATTCAAGGATTTTCAAAACACCTCAGCACTGAATAGCTTTTCAGCCTGATGGGTGACATTAAGGGAGAGATCCATGGACTTATTAGAGGAAGAGCCAGGCAGGTGCTTACCAGGTCCTAAGCTTGCTTAATGCTAGTGAGAACAAAATCATGTGCCTTGTTAGGGATGGGGGATGGTTGGAGGGTAATGGTTAAGCAGGAAAGAGATGAAAAGATGCAATGATAAAAAAGAAGCAGGCAAGAGGGAATTATGCAAGGAATATGCAAATCCCCCTATGCCACAGAGTGGCTCATATGTGAATCGAGTGCCTGAATTTCTCAAGTTTTGTCCCCTGCCCCAAAGTTTAAAGGAACAGATTAAAAATGTCTGCTTTAAAAGTTATTCAATAATCAAGTTTGTGAAGTGGTGCCAGATAGTCATATGTTATTTCATGAAAGTTTCTTTATTTTTTTTCCCTGCATGTCACTTGTCTTTTTATCCACATTCTGTGTAAAATAAGCCTTGCATCAGTGAACCAGGAATCTCTAGTTTAATATTAAGACACAGTAGCTTGTTTGTAATTGGTGCCAGCTTAATCTTCTGGCTGTGTCAAATAGCACCTCCTCTGGCCAAAAATCTCTTTATACACAAGCATTTGCAGAATTACCTGGGTTTGAGAATTCTTGGCTATTAGAAATAGAGGGGAAGATTTACTCTCAAAAAGTCTGTATTTATGATTAGAGTTGATGGAATAGTCATTCAAAACATTGTATGGCAATTAATTTTAGATTTATTTTGTCCTGTTTCCCATAAGTAAAGGATGTTCCTGTTTAAATCTTTTGAAAATCTCATTGATTTCTGGAATACTGTATATATAAATAAGACATTTCTATAGGACTTGACATTTTATCTTTCTAGAACATGAAATAGGCACTTATTAACTTTTGGTGAGCACTAATTTTCAAGTTCACCTCTTTATAACTTTCTCTATATTCATATGGGAACATAAGTTCAGAGTTAAGTGCTTTTCAAATACCAACTGAAATGTGTACAAGATTACTGATTGCTAAAACAACTGACCTAGCGGTTGTTTTCTTGATTTGGGACTGGATTCTAAATAAAAAACTATTTTAGCTCAGTTTGAAGCTGTTGTATTCTGTCGTTTTTCTTTTTGCAAACATTATGCTACTTTCATTTAAAGTTAAAACCAACTTTTAAAAATAACATAACTATTCTACATTAGCCAAGAGAGAAAAATACTGGGAAGATTTTCTTTTGAAAACAATTTTTAGCTTCGTTGCATATTTCCAGTAAAAAAATAAGGACAAGAGTACAGAATGCCTTCCACCTGGGTCAGTGAATGACTGTATTAGTGTCTATCAGGTGACCTTTAATACTTGAGAGAATCATGTGTGAGAAGAGCTAAAGGGAACTTCACAGAGCAGATGGAAGACTGGGAAGCTTCCAAGGGGCAGGGCAGAAGAATTTTTAGATTATATTTTCCTATCAATAAATATCTGGGAAGAATCTTGTTTCCAAAGAGTTTACTAAAAAAAAAAAGGATCTATTTCTGCTCCATGGTGACACAAAACTGTAAGGCAGATTTCTAGAGCACATACAGGCATAAATAGGCAATTTAGCTGTCGGTATCCATTCTTTTTGGGCCACTGGATCCCAGTGAGGCCCTTGCCATTTGCCAACTGCTTACTAAATTCTTAATTTCTTGATTAGAACAGTCTGAGGACTAGATCTAGAGGTAGATAAAAAGAAGTTACTCTATCAAATATGTTATAATTATACATATGGACACCCTTAGTGTCTGAATGAGGTGATACTTCTCCAGTTATACAATTAGTGAATGGATAATCATCTTATTTCAAAAGCACTTTTAGTAGATGTCTGCATTTTCTTACAAAAAGGAGGAGAAATTTTTCATTGCCTTTAGAGCATTTCCACCACGCTAATAGCCTCAAAAGAAACCGCAAACTTTTCATTGAAATATGCACTTAATAGCATCTGATTTATGTTGCTATCATACTTTTGGGAAATCATAACAATTGTTTTTCAAATACAGTGATACATCCTTGCTTAATAATAGTGAATGAGTATAAAATTTTGATTGCCACTTATTATCAGTCTATACTCATTCATACAATTACACATTTAACTAAAAAGTAAGTCATTTCCCTTTATAAAATTATTGTGGACCTTGGAAACGCTTGGATAAACAAGTTGCTGGAAATAAACTTAAGATAGTAAAACACTGTGGTCCTGAAAAACTGCACACTACTTTATTTGGAAATAGTAGAATTTGTAGAATGTAGCTCTAAAGGGCAGGCTACTCAAATTACTCGGTTCTGAAGACGTTTACTATGAAAGCAAAGTATTTTCTGAAGGAGTAGAGCACAAATAGCTAAATGTTTTGGACAAAAAATAGAGTTATTATTTTATCATATTTGAAAAGCCTTTCAATTTCACCATTTTTGGATTGGAAGTCTTTTTCATTTAAAACATAGCATAATAGAAGAAATGAGAGGTGACAAAGAAATGACTGATTAGTCTTAATTATATATAATTATAGAATGTTGAAAGAATAAAGCCCAGTGGGTTCCAGCAAGGTGTGGGGTGATATTTTAAGGTATTAAAACTTACCTTAAAAATCAACACTTATGCCATGGATCTAATCTTCCCTTAAAATTTTCGGTGTTTTCTTCCTGCCAGGAATGGTGTTTGCATGATAGAAATGTTTCATTTTTCTTCTTTCCTCCCCTGACTTCTTCTTTCTTGATGCTCCTTTTTCCAAAGTGTCCCAGCCACAGTCTTGCTAATTGATAGTATCTGAGATCTGACAAGAATTTGGAGGTTATAGACCAATGATTCACCCATCCGTGAATCTTTAAGTGTATAGGCTCTGCTAGAACATTTTAGCAATGAGAAATTGGTTTATAAACAACCCAAGTATCATTTTTAAAGAAAGTTCTTCATTATTTTGTGCTAGGACCTATCTATCTAAAATTCTTCCTATCTATCTATCTATCCATCCATCCATTCATCCATCCATGTATAATTTATTCATCTATCTTAATTCTGCCTTTGTTTTTTAAAGAAAAATGTGTTCAAGGTCAGTTTTTGAGTTGTCCAAAGGTAGTTTTGTTTTTTCTTTTTCTTTTTTTTTAGTACTAAGGATTGAACCTAGCGTCACTCAACCACTGAGCCACATTCTCAGCCCATTTTATTTTTTTTTAAGACAGGGTCTTGCTAAAAATTGCTGAGGCTGGCTTTGAACTTGTGATCCTCCTGCCTCAGCCTCCTGAGCCACTGGGATTCCAGGTGTGTGCCACCTCCCCTGGAGCCCAAAGGTAGTTTTTAAATACTAAGACCTCAGTTAAAATCTCTAAATCTTTTGTAATTTAATTAGGTTACACTGCTAGTATAACAAAATTGATAACATGAACCTAGGACTTTGACTACTTATTTCTATTAAATTTATTCATCCTTCAATTCTGTATTTTTAACACTATTTTCAGTGTATTTTTACTGTTAATTTGAGTTTGTTTACACATTTATCCATAGTCACTGATCAAATGTAGACTAAAGATAAACTTGAGAACAGAGTTATAAAGCATTTGACTCAATGGCTATAAATCAAACTATATGCTCATGATTTCTAAATTTATTCCTCTACCTGTGCTTTTTCCAAACTTCAAATAAGTTTATTCTGCTGACAACTTTGACATCTCAAATTTTGTATGTTCAAAAACCCAGCTCTTGACTTCTATTCCCAAATTGAATTCTCTGCTCATTCTCATCAGACAGGTGATCAGACTCAGAACTCAGAAGCCAGAATTAATTTCTGTTCCTCTCGCTTCCTCTTTCCCCTTCAGGTCTGTTAGTGCCACCTCTCCAAGAATCCCCTTTCTTCCATTTTGCTTTCCCTCCTAAGTTCAGCTCTCGTTGGAACCAATTTCATAAGCTGCATATTGAACTCCACTTCCACTCTGCTCCCAGACATCACTTTCTCCACCTACTAACCATAGGATCTTGGGAGAATGCATAATTGAATCAATATTCTGGTTAAGGTACAGTATATATAATCATAGAAAAGAGCGGGGCTGGGGTTGTGGCTCAGCGGTTGATCGCTTGCCTCACATGCGTGAGGCACTGGGTTCGATCCTCAGCACCACATAAAATAAATAAAGGTATTGTGTTCATCTACAACTAAAAAAATATTAAAAAAAAATAATCATAGAAAAGAGACCAGTGAGTCATCACAAGGAAAGTATACCCTCTGGCTTCCACTCATATCAAGCAACAGAACATAATCGATCTCAGAAGACTGTTTAATGCCCATCTGCCACCACCCACATCTTCTTCCACAAAATTAACTACAATTCTAATATTTAACATGATGTGTTAACTTTGCGTATTTTAAATTTAACTTGAGGAGAATTGTATGCAGTACTGTCTATTGGGTCTAGCTCATTTTAGTAAACGTGGTTGTGCAATTCATCCATGTTGTATATAGGAGTAGTTCTTTCATTTTCACTTCGTCTCATTTCATTGCTGTTTGGTGTTTCATTTTATGAACAAACCACAATTTATCCTTTCTAACGTTGATAGAATGTGGGTTGCTTCCTGTTTGAGGCTGCTATGAATAATAATACTAGGAACATTTCTGAATATGCCCTTTGCTGCAGATATATACATATTTTGGGGAGGGGGTTCTAATAAAGAGAAGATTCTCTAATTCAAAGGGTAGATATGTGTTCAATTATAGCAGATACCTTCGATTTTCTGTGATTATACAGCTAACACTCTCCCCAAGAGTGAAGAAGAGTTCCAGTTGTTCCACCTTTTCACTCTGTGTACATAGACCTTTGATTTCAAATAGCACAATCAATTTTAAAAAGTTAGGCAATTCACCCAGTAGAGGAAAATATTCAAGGTTGTCAATATCCAAAGTGAAACGTAACAGATCTCGGCTGTCATTTAAAATTGTAAGGCAGATGAAAAGCAGAATTGGGTACTGGTTTGAGACAGATATTCTTTCCAGTGGCTGGGTTACTTGCTGGTGAACATACACTCAGGAGAACCCAAGGCTAAAATAATCAACCCTGCTAAAATGATGGGAACTGGAAAATGCAATCTACTCGCTTTCCTTGCGTGCCACTTTGGAAGAGACAATATCAAATCTTACAGGGGATGTCTTGCATTCAAGAGATTCAACAATGTTCTTTTCATGAACCACTAGATTATTTTTTGAGTATGTTAACACATCCTGTGTCACAATTCTTCATTTATCATTCTGTTTCTCCTGTCTTTCCTGTCTCTTCATTCTCACTACTCACTTGTCTTTGATCATCTCCAAACAAATATGTTCCCTTTTAGGTTAACTATGTACAATTTAAAAAAATCTTCAGCACATTTACAAATCTACAATTTGATGTATAGTTGTGACAGATGAGGAGTATATTCCTTGATGCTTCTGATTAACCTTCATGGTGTAAATCCAGTTTTAGCATCTCAACTGCAAACTAAAGCATGTTTGAAAGTGAAATAGGGGCCCTGATGATGGTTGCCTCAGGTAAACCAGTCTACATAGGGACAGTGTTGGGCAAGCTGGACCCCTTGCCATCCTAGCTTGATAGCAGTCTACAGACCATCCTCCTCCCTGTCCAGGAGCTAGGGATGGTAGACTCTCTAATCTGTTTGTCTTAAAGGGATAGAAGTTGTTCAGGAGATCAATAAAAGGAGAAATTTGTGCCCCACGCCAGCAAAAGTATGGTGTAGCAGGAAAAAAGAAAAAAAATTATGAGTTTGGAGTTACATTTTAAATCCTGTTCTAAAATTCACTAGCTGTATAATTTTGTTAGTCAATCTCTTTTGTCCCTGGGTTCTTCATTGTAATGTGGCAGTGGTGTAAGAATGAAGCAAAAAATGTTTTAGAATGTGCTTAACTCTGGTTCCAGAAAAGATAATTTTTAGTCTCTGTAGAGGGTCAATACTTGCAGATCATAGGCAACCAAAGGGAGAGGCAGCAGCCTTATACTGAATAAAGTGCAGTTCCCTCATCTAACTCATAATTATTGATGTAACATACTTTTTTTATGTTTTTCTCCAAGTGTATGGAGAACATTGGCTCCTGAGAACTATCCCATGAGACAGGTGATTGCTATTATACCCATATCAGAAACAAATAAACCAAGGCTCAGAGAAGTTCATAGATGTGACAAAGTTTGCATGGCTGTTGAATGCAAGGCCCAGGATGTAAACCTAAGTCTCTGAACACTGGTGGGGGACCAGCTAGTGAGATAGCACACATGACTAGAAACCATTTAATAAAATATTCAAGGTACGCTTTCCTGATGATACGCTCAGCTTTATTTTTTGATGCAAGTGGAGTGTTGATTATAGCTCTGGAAGCAGCTCAAGAAAAAAAATCACTCACTTCATTATTTGCATATGAATTACACATTTTATGTTTATTCTCACAGAAATGTTCATTTCTGTAGTTGCTTTCTCCTGACTAGTAAGAAATACCCCAGATATTTTTATTTTGGTCCTGTCTTCAGTGAGAATATCATACTGTGGGAGGGATGATATTCTATCCAAAAAGGAACTAATTTCACATAAATTATTTCAAAGGCAAGTAAAAAAGTAAATTGTGGGCCAATTATTGCTTAGGATTACTCTCTGCTGACTTTTTTCATTGATAGCACAAGAAAGCTAGAATTAATGTTCTAAATAATCAGGATTTTGCTACTTCAACAAACAGGAGGAAGTGAGAGAAAACAGTGGACAATGTTCCAAGTCAATGGGAGTGGCACATGCCTCTCTGAGGGGAGTGGGCTGACCCAGAGTACGGAAGCCACCACATGAGCTACAGTTTCTTCCCAAATAGCTGACATGCCTCAAAAAACTCCAGACTGAAAGAGTGAGAAAATATTTATATAATTTATATGATTTAGAAGCCTAAGCTAAATGAAAATTGGAATCCATGTGGAAAAAGTTTGGACATATTTGTAAGTTTTTTTATATTTTCTTTTTTTGAGATGCTGAGGATGGAAACCAGGGCCTATTGGATGGTAGGCAACTTCTCTACCATGGAGCTACATATCCAGTCCCCTTACCTTTTGTAAGAATAGCTTTATTGTGCTAAAATTCACATACCAGGCAATCTACAAATCTAAAGTGTATGATTCAATAGTTTTTAGCATATTAACCAAATTGTGCAACCGTTACCACAATGTTACAATATTTTCATTACCCCCAAAGTAGCTCCGTACCCATTAGCTATCCACCTCTAATCCCTCAGCTCCCCCTGGCCTAGGCAACCCTAGGTCTACTTTATGTCTCCATATATTTGCTTATTCTGGACACTTAATACAAATGAGTTCACACAATGTATGGTCATTTGTGTCTGGTGTTTTTTACTTAGCATAATGCTTCCAAGATTTATGCATGTTCAGTCATTTACCAGTTCTATATTTGTTTTTATTGCTGAATAATATTCCTCCATAATAATGTTATCTATCCATTAGTTGATGGACATTGTGCTGTCTTTACTTCTGGATTATAATCAATAATATTGCTATGAACATTTTGGTGCAATTTTTTTTAGCTATATATGACAGTTGAATCTATTTTGACATAATTATAAAAGCATGAAATATATCTTGTTCTAATTCAGTCTCCAAGTACCTCTTCTTCCCCTCTCCTCTCCTACCCTATTCCCTTTCCTCTACTGATATTTCTGCCATTTGCTCATAGTTTTTTAAAAAAATTAATTTCTTTTGCATGTACACAATACTGAGATTCACTGTGGTATATTCATATATGTACTTAGGCAAATTATGTCACATTTATTCCATTCATTTTCCTTTTCCCATCCTCTTCCCTTCCCTTTATTACCCTTTGTCTACTCCATTGAACTTCTTTCTTTCTTACACCACCCCACCTCACTTATTGTGCATTAGCTTCCAAGTATCAGAGAAAACATTCGACCTTTGGTTTTGAGAGATTGGCTTATTTCATTTAGCACGATAGTCTCCATATCTGTCCATTTACTGGCAAATGTCATAAAGTTGTTCTTCTTTATGGATAAATAATATTTCAAAGTATAAATATACCACAATTTCTTTATCCATTCATCTGTTGAAGGGCACTTAGGTTGCCTCCATAGCTTAGTGATTGTGAATTGTGCTGCTATAAACATTGGTGTGGCTGTATCACTGTAGTATGTAGATTTTAAATCCTTTGGATAGATACTGAAGAGTGGGATGAGTGGATCAAATGGTGGTTCCATTCCTAGTTTTTTGAGGAATCTTTCCTACTGCTTTGGTGCAACTTTTTTTGTGTAGACATATGATTTCATTTCTCTTGGCTATGTCTGTAGATGTAGAATTGCTGGGTCATATGGCAACTCTATGTTTCATCTTTTGAGGAGCTGCTACACTGTTTGGCAAAGTGACTGTTTTATTTTACATTCCCACCAGCAGTGTATAAGGGTTCCAGTTTATTCACATCTTCATTAAGTCTTGTTACCATCTGTCTTTTTGACTACAATTATTCTAGTGCATGTGAAATGGTATTTCATTGATTTACATTTTCCTGATGGCTAATTTCAGATTTCATATTTTGTCCACAATGTTATCTCATATATATGCCATTTGGACTTCCAAATTCAAAGTTGAATAAATATCTTCAAAAATATTTTTTCTACAGTGAAAATTCTTAATTCATTTCACATAATTTATATTTCATAGTTATGTCTTTCCCCTGGATTTGTCATGTGGCAATTAAGTTACGTAGTACATTGTCTTGTTAGTCATAAGTTTTTTATGAGCAATGTGTCATTTTTCTCCCGAACTACAGTAACTCATAAGGATAACATCTATGCCTCTTGTTTACTCTGAGACTCTATCAAGATCAAATAAAAGTTGATCATGTGATTTAGGCTCAATAAGAATCTATTTATTGACTGGTTCAGTTAATTTCTGATTTTTAGTGGGCTGACTGAAATTAATAATTAAAAACAAAATAACTGAACAAGTATCTACAGAAAAACTTGGTTAAGTATATGAGTAATTATATTTTACCAAATTAATTTTAATTCCTAGGTGATCAGACTAAATAAAATAGCATCCCTAAAACAAGGGGTTGGCTATCCCCTCTGGTAGTGATGGGGTGTTGTCCAGGACACTGTGCTGCTGTTTCAAGGAGTCACATGAAGAATTCTTCTCATCTCTATAAAAGAATAAATAGATTTACAGCCACAGATGCTGCTGGAGACATTTGGAGGCTTACCAAGGAATATGTGGACAAAAGTAGTTTTAAGGAAATCAGCTTTTATTTGTTTCACTTCCATTTGTACTCTTTACCCAAATTTGCCTGTGATCTGTGATTTTCCTTTCCCACCTTTCCTTTTGCAATTGCACTTTTCCCGGTTTATGCCAAAGAAATGCAGACCCTTCCTGACCTACCACTCTTGCTATGGAAAGCCTCCAGAGACAGGAGTACAAAAAAGGGGACGTCAGAATCCTGGAGGCAGCACATTTTCTTCAGCCTCTCCATCTCTTTAAGATGAACATGTCCAATATACTTTTCTTTTATGTTTAGTAATTATTCACCAAAATTTGTGAAATATTCAAATTTTTCTTGATCGATTATGTGCCATTATTTTTAGATTTATTTTTAGTTGACAAAATGTACTACTAATGCTTTTAATAGTAATTTTATTTATTATTATACACTCCTAATATTGCAATAATACCTCACTTCAGAACGAAACCTATAATTCTTAGATGTTTAAGACCACAGGCAATAAAAATTATTTTATAGCTAGGTGTGGTGGCACACACCTGGCATCCCAGAATCCTGGGAGGCTGAAGCAGGAGGATCACAAATTCAAAGTCAGCCTCAGCAACTTAGAGAGTCCCTAAGCAACTTGGTGAGACTCTCTCAAAAATAAAAAGAGCTGGGGATGTGGCTCAGTGATCAAGTGCCCCTGGGTTCAATTCCTGATACAAAAAAGAAAAAAGAAACAAACTACAACAATAACAACCACAAACCCCAAAATTCTTTTTTTTCTGAACTTTTTCAAGGTGTATTGAGGCAAAAAGAATGAAGAGAAGGAAGATAATGAGGAGAGAGAGAAAGAGTAGAAGAAGATTGCTATAGGGTACTTTCCAGCCCCTCAGGCTTTGCCGACATCTCTTTTTTGTGACTTAGTTTCCTCTTTTATGCTATCCATGGTATTAAATTTGGATCTGATTTTACATGAAAATCTTTCTGGGGAATATTAGGGAGCAGATAGCACCTGCAGCTGCTCTGGGATTCTGAGCACATTCTCTTTTGGAAGTCATCCAGGAAGATGCTTCTTAAAGATTCCAGTGAGACATGTACCAAGCCTGCTTTTCAAGACCTTTGTTGAAAGCTCTCAATCTCTCCCAGTACAAGTTTTCTCATTTCTTAATAATGTTTTTGGTCAATATATTAAAAACATCTTAATAACTTATTTTCAAGTTAAAAGAAAAAAAATTGATGTGTACGTTGGAGCAAGTAAAATTTCAGAAAAGTGGCTGACATTTAAACATTGTGTGTGTTGCAAGTTGGTAAGTATATTGTAATGTTTGTTTTGGCAGCTGAAAAGCAAAGCTTAAACTGTGGGTAAGATTTTCATCTTTTCAAGCCAAATATAGTCAGTTTTTAACTCTTAACAATGTCCATCCAGATACAGGTTTCTACTTATAATGTAACTTGTATTTATCACTTGTATAAGTCACTCTACCATGGGACAGAGTTGGGTTTTCTTGCCCTTGACCCTTTCTTGAGCTCACCACTTGTCCCTCCTTCTCTGAGGCCCAGGTTTGCAAACAATTAGGCTAGTAGATATGGATCTTTGGTAAGATGGAGAAAGGAGACAGAAAATCTATGTGCTCCTAGGGTCCTGCTGGTGTCATTGAGGAGAGTGTACCAAGCTACTGTTTCCCAGGGTGTGAGATGGGTGAGGGAGAGCACCAACAACGGTGGGGCCATCACTATCCACAGGCCTGAAGTGCAGGGTGGTGACCGGAGCTCAGAAGCTACATCACTGTGTACAGCTACTGTAGGGCCCTGGGAGAATAAAGTCAGGATTCGTTCTCCTTCCATGGGCTGATCTTCTGCAGGTGCCTGCAACTGGCCAAATCCAGCTAGAAGATGAAGGACAGGGATACCCTAGATGCAGTGCATAAGGCCAGCTCTGTGAGGCAAACGGGGGGAAATGAGACAGAATATATTTGAAAAACTGCTAAAGAATGCTCAGCAAGGTAACTGTTTTGGTCATTTTTTTTTGTTTGTTTGTGTTTTTTTTGCAACTGTGACCGGAAGACCTGACAAGAACAATTTTAGAGGAGGAAAAGTTTATTTGGCACTCAGGGTTTCAGAGGTCTTAGTCCATAGATGGCTGACTCCATTGTTCTGGGACCTAGTTCATCAAGAAAAAGGAGTGTGACAGGAAAGCAGCTCAGGACAGGGAAATCAGGAAGCAGAGGAAGCATTTACTTACCAAGGACAAAATATATACCCCCAAAGCATGACCCCAATGACCTACCTTCTCTAGTTATACCCTACCCACCTACAATTTCCTCTCAGTTAATCCATTCAAGTGCATTAATGTGCTGATTAGGTTGAGGCTCTGCAAACTCTGCTTGGTCAGCCTCTGTAACTTTCTTTCATTGTCTCACACATGAGTTTTGGGGGCACCTCATATCTAAACCGTAACGGTGATGATAACAATGCTTATAAGCCATTCAGTGTCAAAGTTGTATCTTGTTGCTGAATTATTCCTAAGTTTCTAAGGGAATTGGGGAGTATTTTGGAATGAATGTTTTTAACTCCTCCAAATCAGTATATTGAAGCCCCAACTTCTAATATAATGGCATTAGGAGATGGGGCTTGGGAAGGTAATTAGGTTTAGATGAGTTCTTGAGGGTAGAGATCTATGATGGACTACGACTCTTCTAAGAAGAGGAAGGGACACTAAGTTTTGTCTCTTTTTGTGATGATGCAGGAAGAAGGTGAACACATGGAAGATCAGGAAGAGGGTCTTCCCCAAGACACTCTGATCTTGACCTGCAGCCTATGGAACTGTGAGAAAATTGTTGCTTAAGCCCCCTAGTCTGTGGCATTTTGTTATGGCAACTGGAAGAGATGGAGACAAGGGGTTTGGAAGTCCTAGAGCTGTCCTCTTCTGTACAAATTACAGTATTCCTTGACTGAAAGCCAGATCCCTGGGGAAGTTATAAGGGCAAAAAGAACTTTTAGACAGACATTGTGGTCTGATGAGGGAATTGACAGAAAAAGAAATGAACTCTATTTTCTCAGGACGCTGCTGCATCACCCAATCGTGGTTTTCTTTCTTATCATGGAGTCTTCCTCCTCATTCTTCCGAACATTATAGGCTATGAGATTCCTCTCTCTCTCTCTCTCTCTCTCTCTCTCTCTCTCTCACACACACACACACATACACACACACACGTGAATGCATTTTCTGAATACTGATTATTAATGTTGTTGAATTTTCACCTTAAAGACAGGTTTTATTTCAAAGTGTTCAGAAACAGTTCCTCTATCCATATCACTTTGAAGTCTTATGCCATGGTGTCAAAACTACGTAATTCAAGACTATATTTGACTTCTTTGATTTTATTCATGTAATTCTTCAGATTAAAACTCAATACTATTAATTGCAGCATGTGTATTTACAGATAGGTAATTTTAGAAGAAATACCAAGCAAGGAAATATGATTTCTTGAATAAAGAAATATATGACCCTTTATAATGTTTTTCTAAAGAAAAACAGATTTAATAGAAATAACAGTGTTAAGGAGGCTGCCCAGTTATGAATTTTTGAATATTCTCTCTCCAGAGAAGGAGGGAGAAAGGTATATTTGTGAGGATGTACAAGGCTGGACCTCTTTTGCAGTGGAAAGGGGTTTGGAAGTTGTATGGAAGAGGACAGCTCTAGGACTTCCAAACCCCTTGTCTAGTGTGACTAGTGGTGGCTCTAGTCAAGAGACAGTGGAGAATCAGGAGCTTTGTTAGGCTGTTGATGGAAGAGGTTATTTTGTTAAAAGCAGAGTATCTATGGAAATTTTCATTCATGAGAAGAAAGATGTATATAGTTGGGGAACAACTATGCAGTCTTATTTTAAACTCATAAGAAAGAACAGGTGCAAAACCTAGAAGTAGTGGGAGCCTTAAATGTACATCCTGGAATCACGAAAGCAAAGCTATTGTTTATTTGGAAAGCATATTACAAGATGGGGAAACTATATACAGCAAACTGACAAGACCAGGAAGATGCAGTAAAATATCACATTGAAGTAGAAGAGGGAAGAAGCCTAAATAAAGAATGCCTACTGTACCTTGAACTGTGATATTAAGCACACATGGTTGCATTAAAGGAAATAAAAAGAATATAACCAAAGAAAATGAAACAAAAGCTAAAAAGACTAGAGATGAAAACCAAAACTTGAGAAAATAGGGACAGAATTTTAAAAACAGCAAAGCGCAAGAGTGGTTTAAAGCTGAATTTGGTGCAATATGATCAACAAAAGTGAAATCATCTGTCATTTTGATTGAGAAATGGTGGCAAGTTATCCAATGTTAAGAGGAGCCTGACATGCCAGGTCATATCGGTCAAGGAAGAAAAACATGAGGCTTTTTAAGCCCTTGACAAATGAGAAAGTATGGGGATGAGAGCAGGTGTTTAAAAAACTATTTATTTTTTGAGCTATTACCCACATAGTAAAGTGCACAGATATCAAGTGTAGAGTTGAGTGGATCCCGACTGGGTCTAATCAAGATACAGAACACTGCTGTCATTCTAGGTATCCTGTGCCCCTTTCCCATCTCCAGACATTCTCCACTGCTAAGGAAATGATGGTTTCTATGGTGATTCTTATCACATAGATTAGTTTGGCTGATTCTTGAACCTTGTATAAATGGAATCCTATGGCACATGCTCTCTTTGTCTGGCTTCTTTTGCTTAACGTGTTTTTGGATGCTGATGTAGTCCACACACAGCCTATGGATGGCTCTCAACATACTGACATTGTAGTACAGGCCCTGACCCTGATACTGGGCTGCTGACATCGTCCAGTGGCATACCTCTCTAACCTGGCCACACCACCTATAAGAACTTGCAGCCATGGCCCTCTTAGTGTCAGAAGCTGACAAACTTACTATCAGACAAGAACTAATAGTCTGAGTGCCACACTAAGTACTAACATTAATGGAGTATAAGGGGCAATAGTGGCTGACTAGTACCCGTATGGTCAGATATCAGGGAACACTGTGCAAAAACCTGTGCATCCACCTGGAAGGAGTGGGGACCTTAAATCCTGAGACCCTACTGTGGGTTGGGCCAGGTCAACCAGATTATGACTGCATTGTGGTCATGGACAAGGTATTTTCCAGCTGATTAGACTTAACAGACTAGCCTCTCAAGGATTCCAATGCTGAGTACTTCTCTGATAGTAGCAGTTTTGTGGAAGAGGGAGAACACCTTGCTGGGTACTCTGTAGTGACCCTAAATTCCACCATGGAGGTGAAATCTCTGCCAAAAGGAACCTCAGCACAAAAAAACAGAACTTATCATGCTGACTCGAGGCTTTCAACTGCCAGCAGGAATAGGTGTTGATATACACACAGACTCTAAATATGCCCTCATCACCCTCCATGTGCACAAAGTTTGTATAAAGAAAGAACCTAATCAACTCAGGAGGACATAAAATATGGCAAAGAAATACTTAAACTCTTACATGTTGTATGGGCTCCTAAAAAGGTGGTAGTCACATAATGTCAGGGACATCAAAGGGGGAAATACCATGGTTGGGTGGAAAACCATAAAGTAGACCAAGAGGCAAAGCTCCCAGTCTCCAGGGGGGCAACAGATCAATGCCCCTGACTACTACCCTATTCCCTAGTCCATTGGCAGAATGGGACTCCAATTACTTGCAACATGAGAATATCTGGCTTAAAACTGAAAATGGGAGCTACCTCCCAGGTAGAGGGTGGAGATTTAAAGATGGCTGAATAGTAATTCCCAAGGCTGTAGCCCCAGTCTTTGTCAAGCAGTTCCACTAGGAGACCCACATTGGCTGGACTGCTCTTGAGATCACACTGGGCTGACATTTCTACATTCCTCAGCTCTCCAATATAGCCCTAGTGGTGCATTAACAGTGTGAAACATGCGCCCAAAATAACCCACATCAGGGACCTAAGGTCTTGCCTGGGGTACAAAGTGTTGGAGGGACCCCATTTGAAAATAGAAACATGGACTTCACTAAACTTCCCTGGGTCTGAGGCTACAAGTATTTGTGAGTCTTTTTGTGTACTTTCTTAAGCTGGATAGAGGTTTTCCCTTTTTGCACAGAAAAGGTACATGAAGTGGCTAGATCTTTCCTAAAGGAATTCATCCCTCGGTTTGGAATCCCAATCATCATGGGATTGGATAATGGGCCAACATTTGTGGCTGAGTAACTGGTGTAATTGATGGCAAAGGGGCTGAAGATCACCTGAAAGTTGTACACTGCATGCCATCCCCAGAGCTCTAGGAAGGTGCAGCAAATGAATTGAACTCTAAAGTTACAATTAAGCAAACTGTGTCAGGAAACCCACCTACACTGGGACTGGGTGCTACCAATTGCTTTTTGAGGGTTAGGTCTAACCCTATTAGACAGATAGGATTCTCCCTTAATGAGATTCTTTGTGGATGCCTTCCTCCCATTATAAAGGGTATATGAGGAGATCTAAAAGAATTGGAGCCAGGCGTGGTGTCGCAAGCCTGTAATCCCAGCACTTAGGGAGGCTGAGACAGGAGAATCGCAAGTTCAAAGCCAGCCTCAGCAATGGCGAGGGGCTAAGCAACTCAGTGAGACCCTGTCTCTACATAAAACACAAAAGAATAGGGCTGGGGATGTGGTTCAGTGGTCGAGTGCCCCTGAGTTCAATCTCCAGTGCCAAAAAAAAAAAAAAATTCTAAAAGAATTGGGCAACATTACTCTAAGGCAGCAGATGCAGGCTCTTGGCTCAACCCTGACCACTATACACCACTATACACCATTGGGTTAGGGAACAACTACCTGTGAGCCTGACCACAGATGTCCACCCCTTTAAACTAGGAGATGCTATATGGGTAAAAGAATAGAACGTCTAACTCCTAAAGCCTCTGTGGAATGATTTGTTCACTGTCATTTTATCCACCCCTGCTACAATGGAAGTGGCCAAGGTGGTCCCCTGGATTCATCACAACAGAGTAAAACCAGCTTCTCATGACTGGGTGTGTGTTCCCAATCCAGCTGCATGATGCAAGTTGACAATCTGAAGCAAGTGAGCCACATGTGGAGAGGAATTCCCCCACCCCAATATGGTGGCCTTGCTTGAGTCACCCAAGAACTTGACTAATCTACATACAGCTGAAGCTTGAGGAATGGACTGTCTGCAAGGATAAACAGACTATTCTTATTTTGGATATTGGAAACATCACTGTAATGCTTTGGTAATGTCAACCCTCACCCCTCTATGTTGCTGTGGTCTTATCTTTAATTTTCATCACAAGATTAGCAGAGACTGCACTGGCTGACAGACACTGGGTTGAAAACCTTCTGTTAGGAGTCTTTTACCTCTTTTTGATAGGATGTTTTATTGCTATTGGTTCTATCTGATCTGGTTTGCGTTGGTAGACCTAAGTCCCTCATCCCGTGACCCATGCCTTCATGTGACCCAATCAGGCCAAGGGATCACCACAACCCTACTTTATCATACCATTTCTCCTGTCAAGGAAAAATTTCAGGGACTTGTAAACATAACAGGACTACCTATTCTATCTGCCTACAGGGAAATCAATACACGTTTCAACCCATAGTGCTCCCCAACTGAGGCATGGCTAGAAGTCAGAAGCAGAGACTATATGGGTCAAATAATTAACTGAATCCAAATTATTGACCCCAAGCAGCAAGTGTTACTCCTTTTTGACACATGTGAAGTCATTTATAAGTACTGCTCTTGGTGGTCACCAGAGGCTTATGGAGGGCTGGAAATGGGTATACAGACTTAATGAACAGCCCTCAACTCAACCCAGATATACCAATAACAATGGTTACTGCTCCTCCTGGAGCTGTGTATCATGGGCCACCTGTAAAGAGAAAGATAAAACAGCACTCCTCCAAAAGGGTGTTGCTACCTCTAGCTGTAGGTCAGGAGCCTATAACCCATTAATTTTACTATCCTTAACCCAGAAGTCTTGAGATGAAAGAATGATTACAAAAGACATTTGAACTAAAACAATTGTTTAACTTCACTCATTGGCATTTCATCAGATGCAACCTGATTTTCTATATGAATGTGACTAGTACAAGTTTTCCATCATGGCGCTTGTGCCTCATAAAAACTAACTCAGATTTAGAATCAGAGGAATGTGAATATCTTAACAATGTATTTTTTAAATTGAATATGTGATTACTCGCCCACCATCTTTATGCTAAGGCGAAAATCTCTGTGTAGGGATATGGTTGGGGAAGCGGTGACCAGTTATTGAGCAGAAACTGCCACAGTTTTCAATTTGATGAATGTTTTAGTCAGCTTTTTTGCTGCTGTGACCAAAGTACCTGACCAGAACAACTGTAGAGGAGAAAAGGTTTATTTGGGGGCTCAGGGTTTCAGACGTCTCCATCCATAGACAGCAGGCTCCATTCCTTGGATTCCTTGGGGCTTGATTTGAGGCTGAACATCATGGTGGAGTGTGTGGCAGAGGGAAGCAGCTCACATCATGATCAGAAAGAGAGAGAGAAAGAACTCATTCTCCAGATAGAAAATATATACCCCATAGCCACATCCAATTCCCACCTCCTCCAGCCATACCCTCCCACTTCAGTTACCACTCAGTTAATCCCTCTCAAGGGATTGATTTACTGATTAAGTTAAGACTCACAACCCAGTCATTTCTCCTCTGAACCTTCTTGCATTGTCTTACACATGAGCTTTTGGGGGACGCCTCACATCTAATCCGTAACACTGAGTTATGTGGAATTTATTTCCAGCTCAAACTTATGTCTCTTCCACACTAATTCCTTGCCCTGGTTCTGAAGTCAAAAATAACCCATTTTCCTTTTTGCTCTGAAGTCTCTAATAACACAATTTTGTTTATGTATGTATATATATATATTTTTATTTTCTGTATATGTTTCCACAAAGGGTTGAAATTTTTAGTCAAGGACCTTTCTGTGTTTACCCATAGTGTCTCATGCGGAGTGTGGCTCAAAGATGGAGCTTAATAAATTGTGAATCACATTTATGCCAAGACTAAAAGTAGGCTAGACATACAGTTATTATAAACATGATCTTTATAGAATGCCAGATTTGGAACTTCTGGAAGGTTATGATATGCCTCCTTTATCCTCAAATCCAGAATCTCATGGATCAAAAGTATGTCACTATTAAAAATGCAAATGCAAGAATATAAAAAACATAAAAAACATCTTTTTTGGGAGTGTATTACTTAGACTTTGGCATTTATTTATGTTTAAGCAATTTTTTTACTGAGGTCTTTTTGTGTTATGCTCATGTCTTGACAGAAAGTGAACATGTCTTTTGATTTTTCAGTCACCTTAGATCACAGATATTTGATTTTGGTAAATTAGTATTTTTTAATGTTTTCTCTCATTGCTTAATTTTGATGAGAGAAAATAGTTTATTTTTCTTTATTTTTTCATTTTGTCTAATGATATCTGTATGGAGTAAATTAAATTGAGTTTTTTTCCATATGGGTGGAGAAAAATTTTAATGAGCAATTTCTAATACATTTTGCATGTGGCCAACATATTTAAAATCTTCATTTGCTTTTTACTTTAATCTGGGATATAAGAAAGGCATCGTAGAAGCAGAATCTTAACAGATGCATGGTCCTCACATGTGGTTTATGAGCACAGATCACTAATACCAAGCTGTTTATTATTTCCATCTGTTATGGAAACTTTGATGAATAAAGTTAGAACATGAGACAATTGAAGCTTTCCTCCAAATAAGCAATTTATATTATGGTACAAAACTAAACATGCAAACATATTTGGGGCATATCACTGTATTAGATTGGCCTTAAACTCTTTTTCTACCTACATCAAAATCCTCTGATAAATTCAATTGCTAAAACTAATGAAATGGAACTTCTAGGAGGTGTTATTTAGATATTTAAACCTGAGTGGAATTGTGCAAATTAGATAGGCTTTTATCTAATACCAGTATGCAACTATAAGGCTTACCTAGAAAGCTATAAGGCTTACCTATAAAGCTTACTTTAGAAAGTTGTAAAAATTGAAAAATTTTGATTTTGTCTTTTTTTTTCTTTTTGTATATACTTATAATTGAAGAATCTTGGACAAGTTCCACATTGTCTATGAGTTCAGATTTTTGCTTGTGAAATGTAAAAACATCTGTGAAATGTAAAAGCATCTCCCACCTTAACCAATCCAGTAAATATTTATTATCTCCTTTAGGGTACATAGAACATTCTAGGAATTTGTGTTACATAATGGAAGAGAACTGTATCTTCTAAATCACATCATTTACCTTTTTACCTAATAACATTTGTATTCTCTTCTGGAATAATTGATGTCTTTTAGAAAGATATTATGGGGTAAATTAATTCTCTCACTCCCAGAGTGCTACCCAGGATCTTGACAGTCTATTGATATTTCTGTTGCCTTAAGGATTATCATTTCCTTTTGGGACAAAACTGAACAGTGCATAGTGTTATGTGTGTGTGTGCATGTGTGTGTATACATGCATGCATGCACATGTGTGTGGTGTATTTTCTTGATTAATTTAAATTGACAAAATTGGTCATTCAACTCTATGAATTGTTGGAACTTTTCTAAATTTTTGGCCCTATGAAAACTATTTTTTATTAAATTAGTAAATGGTATTTTATGAATCTGCCATGTTCTGGAAAATCAAGCTATTTCTGAGATTTATAGTTCCAAAACATGTCCAAGGCATACTACTAATCATAGAATCATAAGATTATCCAGATCATTCCTATACAGTAGAAATCTGTACCTGGGGGACTGGGAAGGATTTTAAAGGCCATGTGGAAGCCCACTGCTGTCATTTCTATTGCTCAAAGAAAGGAAAAAAGTGAAATAGAATTGCCAGTGGAGAATCTCTCTGGTTTTGTCCACACATCTTTTATGAAAAACAATCCATTCTTCCCCTCCAGACCTTTTAACAGGATAACAGTTGACCAACTGCCAGACTTCATTGGCCAGAACAGAACCAGAAATCACTATGTCACAATTGTCCTCAACAGGAGCTGCTGCTGTACTCTGTCAGGCAGTGTTAGAGGTCCTGGACTTCAGATGAATCTGTCTTCCTTCTTCACCTTGAATAGCAAGCTCAAATTGATAACATTGAGCATATAGAGATATCTGAAATCTTTCATTTTTCTCAAATGCATTTAAAATTCTTATAAACACAATATATTACCATGTTTAAAAATACAACAGAAGTGTGCATAATTAAAATAATCGGTTCTTGGCCTTCTTTATTTCTATTCTGTTCCCCAGGGGTAACAGTTTTTTCTCTTTAAATTTTTCTATCTTAAACTTCTTTGCTAGTTAATGTCATCAATCTGCATGTTATGTCTAATATGTCACTCTTTCTGCATTTTCCACTGAGATGTCATTTACTGACTTTCTGGTATAATAGTCAAGAGTTGGCTGGATCACCCCCTGCAAGCCCCTGCCAACTCCACCTCCACCTGCCAGTTTGGGGATAGCACTGCTTCAGCTCTAATGATGGTTTCTTTGGTTATTTGGTTATTTACTGATTATAGATGGGATCTCTAGTCTGCTCAGTTCATAAAAGTCCATTATGGCCCCTACTCTTGCTTTAAATGCTCTTTCCTGCTTCCATCTCTCAAATTATATCATTAACCTTTCAATTATACTTGTCAAGGTTAAAAGCATTTGCATTCTGTTCTGCAACTATAATTAACACCTTATGTATTTAGATAGGTGGATTATTTTGAAAATGAACATCTGGCCTGAGACAATTTTTCTGGCTAATTTCACTAGTTATCTCACTTCATTCCATTTTTTGTCTCCTAAAATTTTGTTGAAAACTTTGCTGATGGTCCATCTCTCGTTCCTTTTGTTTGCGTGACTTTGTGCTTTCTTCATTTGTTTGCTTTTAACAAGGTTTAGAAGAAATAAGAGGATAAACAAATGTCCTATGTCCACTTGCACCAGAAGTTTCTTTTTAACTTGCATTTTCTCTTGTGGTGCACGTGCCATAAAAGTGTTATACCAGCAATAATTTAGCTAGGCCTCTGTATTTCCAGGAATGCACTATGGGAACTGTATTTTACATATAGTATTGTCTTTCTATTTCCGCAGTTAACATTTTATTACAGCTTTAAATGTAGGCAGGAAAATGTTCTAATCCAAAACAGAAACAGCAAAATGGAAAGGCAAACACATACTTTTAAAAAAGCACATAAAACTGACCATTGATTTTAATTCAGTCTTCTACCTTGATCTACTTTAAAAATATTGAAACAAAACCATTTTCTTTAAAAGTATTATCATGATGTCTTGATTCTTTATTTAGTCTTCTTTTCCATTACAGTTTATGGTACTCCTGGCAGGCAATTGAGGGTTTTGATATCTTCATCTGCACTGCAGGATAAGATAGTAACTTGATTTCCTCTTGCTTCTGCCTTCTATAAAGCTTGGTTTGTATGTAGTTTTAATAACTCCTTGGAACAAGTTACTGTACAACATAAACATATATTCCTGTTTATTCAGAGTGACAGATTTGTTATTGTTGTATTATAAAAACAATTGTGATTCTAGATAAAATACATTCATAAATTAAGACTGAGGGATCAACTTAACTATAATGCATATATAATTTAAGGTCCCAAGAATTGTGCTTCACAGAATTTATATAGCCTAACATAGTTGTCTATAATAAAAGCAATGTCTGCTCAATTCCCTTTTATAAGTATGTAAACTTATACCTCCCTCTTTTCTTTCTGAACTCTAACAGTACAATTCTTTTGAGTATTCTCATTTTCACTTTGTGAGGCCTAAGCCATGCTTTGACGAAACCTCATGCCCTCATGCCACCTGCCTTGGATTGGACGGAATGTGGTTTTCTAAAAGGCTAACTCCAAAAGAAGAGAGGTAGTGCATTGCATCTTAGTGTTCAGGGCTCTGGCTTGGAGGGGAGGAAGGGAGGGCCAATCCTGGCTTAGTCCTTCATGGGCTGGGAGAACACTGACCTTGAACAGTTGACTTACCTTCTTGAAGACTGAAATGGAAATAACAAAAGTACCAACTTCCAAGAGCTGCCTAGAGGGTGAAATAAATCAATACATGGAAAACTGCAAAATACCCATGCTTGTTAGGTATGCATTAGTGTTATATATTTTTATTCTTACTGATTTGACTTGTTAATGATTCAAAAGCATTATCCTGTCTGAGCACACACGAATAATTATGCATGAATTTCTCCTTAAAATTTTGAGAGTTTAAAATGCATTTTGAGGATAACTTTTCAATGTGAGAAATTTTGCCATGTTTTACTTTATAGACATGATTTGTACTTTAGGATTTAGGAATTGTTTACAGATAGAAATGTTAAGTCCAACTTTTTCTTTTCTCTATTAGGCTGTCAACTTTGTATATAGCTTATTTATATCTAAGTCTCTGTTTTTGTTACGGTGACTTCAGTAGCTTAACAGAGATTTGTTTCATAAAACCAGAGACTGCAAGTTAAACCTGTTTAACTCTAATGTGACATAGCAAAAAAATACTGAATTTCTAAGAGGGAAGTTTGTGTGGCTCTGATTAGGCAAATGAGAGAAGGTGAGTAAGAATTGGGGAAACACCAAAGACTCAATTTTAGTCCTGACTGTATAACTAGCTTTTGTTATGACTTAGGACACTTTATTTACTTATTCATCAATTCATGTGTGTTTATCTATATTATGTTCCAGGAACTAGAGAGAAAAATAGGATCTATTTCCTTAGGAAATAAACAGCACATTTTGGAAAGGCTGACCAACCAAAATCCAATGTATGCGGCAATATGTACAAAATATGACAGACAACTCACCCATCGCCCACAGGGGAATAGGATGCTCATAGGAGGTCTCCTGGTGAAAACAATATTTTCCCCATACATGGGATACCTCGGCAGAGGTGAAATCAAGTTTAGTGGGGCTTGAAATTTATACAGATTTTTTTTGAGGGGAGATGGGAACTCATTAAGAAAAAATGCTTAATTAAGTTCCTGGCTTTGGAAGGAAACTATGAAGGTCCTGCTGTTCCAACTTCATTGACTACACATATACCCACCACTATAGGCAGTGGGGAAATGTAGGAAAGTTTCTGGGAATCAGAGACTTAAGAGTTTTCTTTGTGTCCCAGCTAGGGACACAGGCTGTGAGTAGTGGAAGGAGAAGTCACTGGAGGAAGAGAAGACAAGAAAGGTATCATGAAGGGTCCTTTATATTTAGGACCTAGATGTTCTTTCCCTAGGAGTCTATCTGAATATTATGAAAAATAGCTGAGGTACTTTTTTCTTTCTTTTAAGAAATGTTCTAATTATGCTAAAGTGATCATAATTAAGTTTATCATTTTAGCTGTTTTTAAACTTAGAGTTCAGTAGTGATAGATTTATTTACATTGTTTGCACTAATCTCTAGAACTCTTTTCATCGTGCAAAGCTGAAACTCTATTTCTATTAAATAGCCCCCCAATTACCTTGTCCTTCCAGCCTCTGCAATCACCACTGTACTTTCTATAAACTTGACTATTGAAGGTCCTCATGTAAATGGAATCATACAGAACTTGTCCTTTGTGACTGGCTTATTTCACTTAGCATAATGTCCTCCTGATACATTCTTACTGTACCAGGTGTCAGAATTGCCTTCTTTGTAAATGCTGAATAATATTTCATTGTATGTGTGTGCCACATTGTGTTCGTCCATTCTGCCTTTGATGGACACTTGGGTTCTTCCACCTTTTGGCTATTGTGAATAATGCTGCTATGAACAGGGATGTACAAACATGACTTAGAGATCCTGATTTCAGTTCTTATGGGTGTATACCTGGAAGCAGAATTGCTGAATTATGTGGTGACTATTTTAAAATTTTTGAAGAACTACCACATTGTTTCCCACGGCTGCTGTCCCATTCTATATGTCTATCAACAGTGCAAAAAAGTTCTGATTTCTCTGCACCCTCACCAATACTTGTTAATTTTTTTTGAATAGTAGTCATTCAAATGTGTGCGAAATGATACCACTGAAAGATTCAAAGTAGTTTATAGTTCAATAAAATATGGTTTATTGGGAAGATCATGGAGGCAGCAGTGTGGAGAAGGAGTGGTGGGAATCTAAATCTGCAACAGGAGGAAGAGCTGGGAGAGGATTTCCATCTACTCAGTTTGGGAAGGAAAAGGAAGGTAGAAAGAGCAGGATGAATTCCTATCTGTTCAATCAGGCAGATGAGTGGGTACTGCTTTTGGGGGGGCAATAAGAAATTAAGGGAGATGGGCATGGTGGAAGGGATATAGTAGGGGTCAGTTAAGATCAATTGCAAGAGACAGGGAAGGTGAGCTGAGGCAGATAGGAGAGAAAGATCATGTGTGAGAGAAGACTTATGTCTGCTTTGAAGACTCAGTGCATTACTTTTAGGTTTTAAAATAAATGACCACCCTGTGCAAGTGGACTGATCTCAGTGTCCTCCATATGGACATTTTAAAACCTTCCATACGTGATCTATTCTAAATGTAATTGGCACGAAGGAATGACTGAGTACCATTGACATCCTTTTTATTTCGAATTTTAATAAGAAAATGTTTATGAGTGTTTAAGAAGAATTGATTTGTTACTAGAATTTTACATCTTACACTCAAGGACTGGCTTTACTTTTGATCTTGTCTGGTGGCTCTTTTGGTATGGATTAGTTTGTCAATGGGATGTATAAGACAAGCAGCTGGTGAACAAATTATCCCTTCTAATGTGTTTCCAAATTTTGGATTACTCAATGTCCTTGGAAAATGGTCCTCATGAGTTCATCTAACATAATGCCAAAAGAAATCTTCATGTTTTTAGCTTGATTCTTCAAAGACACAGCATTTTTTTGCATTTAGTATGTATCATCTTAAATATGATTTTTTCTATTATAAAAGGAGGCACATTATTTTCATAAATAAATGTGGGCACTCAGATGGAAACGATGTAAGTGTGCACGTGTCTTTCTGGTGTGTGTTTTCTAGTAGTTCATAGTATGAAATTTTAAGACTCAGGTCATTATGTAAGCCTTTTATAATAACATGAATTTTAACTTGATGCCAAAAATATCTATCTGTATGTTTTTCATGTCTTAATTAATGTATAAATCTACAGGCAAAGATTTCAAAACGGAATTTGGGGTCAATTTACTTTCTTTTTGTGCTCTACTCCTCGATTCCTGCAATCTTGGTGGCTTTCTGCTTTTGTTTCTGCCCTAAGTTCACTCTTCCTAGAAGTGCCCCATGCCATACCCATTGTACCCAGAGTGCGGTGATTCTAGGTCTTCTTCTTTTAATACTTTCATCCTGGACATTATCTGATACCAGCAACCTGACAAGAGAAAACAGATTTATTGAATGTAAGAGATTGAGAGCTGTTAACTGTGCTATCTCCCAAAATATAACCATATTCTTATATTTCAATGCTTGGAAAGAAAATGCTTTCCTCATTCTAGTGGGGAACTTGCTGCCTGAAATGAAGATGTATTTTTGGTAGGAAGCACTTCTACTTATTATATTATATAGCCAACATTGAAATGCATGTGTGGGACTAACTGTGTATGAAGTTTTAAGAAACTTTAGTTATATGATTTTAGGACAGGGATACAGAGATTGATGTTAGTACTGCTAATAGTATGTGTCTGGGATTTAAAAGGAATCAGGAAGAGAAAATTAAGTTATAAGTGCTTCCATGTTTTCTCCTTCTGGGCAGTAAGAGAATCTTGTATTTGTTAACATAGCTTTCTTAATTTGGGGGATATGGATTGAATCTACCATCTTGGTTCCTGGCTTTTTGTGCCACAGAATCAGAGAATGTTAAAGGGAGAAGCAGGGCAGGGGCATTGGTGTTGGAAGGATTTATTCAGGGGAACAAAGAAATAATTGAGGAAAAACAAAAGAATAAAGAGAAAGGTATGGAGCCATCTAGATTTTGTTTGGAGCCTAGATCTTAGTTGGAGTTGAAAAGAGAGAGACTGAGAAATTAAAACAGAAACTAAATTAAAACAGAAACAGGATATAGAGGAAATGGATAAAAATGGAGCCAATGGAATTTGAAGAAGAGTTGCTGTAGGTAATGACTGAACAACTTTTCTATCTTTGATAAGGGAAAGGAAATATTGAAATTACCTTGTATAAATGCACCATTTTTTAAAGTCTGGTATTTTTCTCATGCTAAACTGGAATCAAACATTCCTCCAAGAATTGACATTCCTTCTTTCTTTAAAATATATTTTTTTGGTTGTTGATGGATCTTTGTTTTATTCACTTATTTGTATGCAGTGCTGAGAATCAAACCCAGTGCCTCACTCTACCGCTGAGCCACAACCCCAGCCCAACATTCACTCTTAATGGAGAATTGTGTTTCAAAACAGATCTGGGTGCTGCATGTGCTCGTGCTATTGGGGTACCTTGTTCCTTGACTCCTTCAGCAGATAGAGCTGGAAGTAGGTCATATACACAGTGCTCCCCTACATATACATATATGCACAATATACCCTATATCTAATTCTATTTTTATCTATCTAATTATAATTAAAGGCTTGAATTCAATCTGCACCTCCAATTCCAATCCAACACTGTGCGGTTTGCTCTAGCGCTCTCCCTTGCCATGTTTGATTTCCCTTTTCTGACAGTGGGAAACATGGTTCCCTATGCTAATAGTTTTTGCTTACCGGATCAATCCCCTTGCATGTACCTAACCTGGCTGTGTGTGCGCCAATTTGCTACTCTAGGCCTCACTTCAAGTTGTGGCTACACAGGCCCTTGACCCAAAGAGAAAACTGAAAGTTTTGAAATAAAACCAAGCACAAGTTTCACAAACCCTTTAAAATTATCCATAAGTGTTGCATTTCCTCCAGCATCAACATTCCAAGAGAAAAATTATTTATTGCCCAGTTTTTCTTTCTGGTTGAGAGTCCTATGATGGACAACTGTCTGTTCTTTCCATTACAAATATATACAATTCTGACAATTATATAGACCTTAGAGCATTGCAGGAAATATACAAACTACACATAATACTATTGCATGAAGAAATGCTTTCTAAATTTTATGAAATCATTTGAAACATAACTTTTGGAGTACCACCTGTTTGTGTGTGGCCACTTGTTCCTTTTGTATGGTTTAAAGTCATGTCCTCCAAGTCAGGATTTCTTCTGGAGGGTGCTCGTTCTGTGTGGTGATCATCCGAATGCAAGAAAACTAGGAGGCATAGTTACCCCAACCATGTCTGGTTAGCTGTACTAGTTAAAGGAATATAAATCCTTACACTCCATTTGGCACTGAAAGAACGGAAAGAGGCTATATAATGTTAATGTAGGGAATTCATTTTCTAATGTATCCAAAATGGAGTCTTTGTATCATATACCTAGATGGAAGGGGACTTGCTGACTTTATAGGATCTTTATATATTTGGCAAAAATTTGGAAAATTATCATTCCCTTTCCCCCTCCCTTCTCACATTCTAATTATATCTTTATCAATCAATCTATCTATTGATTTAATAATTATCTCTCTCCTTTAACTACTGTCCCACAAACATTTGAGGCTCTGTTAAATATATAAACTATTTTTTCTGTTTTTCTTCAAAATATATAACTTTTATTATTTTACCTTGAAGTTCACTGACTCGTCTAATCTGCTCATAAACCAATCCTGTAAAGTTTTATTTTAGCCATACAGTTTACTGTCATAAAATTTCCATGTGGGTCTTTTTTATCATTTCCAGTTCTTTGCTGAGATTTCTTCCATTTTTGTCATTCATCATGAAAATATTTTACTTTATTAAGGATGGTCACATTACCTGCTTTAAAATTTTTGTCTGTTAACTTCAGTATTTGGATCATTTCAGGATCTGTCTGTTTCCACTGATTGTCTTCTTCTTCTTTTTTCTTTTTTGGGTATGCATCATGTTTTCCTGTTTCTTTGTAACTCCTGGATTTCTGAATTACATTTTAGACTTTTTGAATGATATCTTCTAGAGACTTTGGAATTGTCTCATATCTCTTAGATAAGTGATTATATTTTTGTTTTACTTTTTTGTGATGTTGGTATTGAACCCAGGATCTTACACATGCTAGGCAAACACTCTACCACTGAGCTATATCCCTATACCCAGCCCTATTTTTAGTTGTAGCAGGCAATAAACTTATCTAGACTTAGACTCCAACCTGGATATCAGCTGAAGTACCAACTCAATTCTTGCAGCGTAAGTGGGTTGTTGGAATATGTCCTGTGCACGCATAGTGCAGGGTTTGGCCAGAGGTTAGGGTTATTTAGGAACAGAGTTTGGAGCTCCAGTCCACTTGCTGTCTCTCCTTTCCAGAATTTCTAACTCTCTTTTCAGCTGCTATGATCACTCGAACTTCGTCCTCTGATTCCTTACATCACAAAGACTGTAGGATTTCACCAGAATTCTGGGCATCCAGCATTGAGTCAAACTCGGCTCTGCTATCAGACAAAAGGCTATAAAGACTAGGAAACTTACCCAGTGCTGATGCCCTCTGCAGATTCTCCCCCATATCCAGATTCTGCTTACTATGAATAGTTCTCCAATATTTTCAAGTTTTTAAAAATTATTTTCTAATTTTGCTCATAGTGTCCAGTTGTTATCTGTAGGAGGATTGATCAAATAGCAGTGACCCAGCTATCACCAGAAAGAGAATCCAAAATGATATTATCATTGACAGAGCTAGAGGAATTCATATGCTTCTATAACTAATATTAGATCCTAAAAGGTAAATAACAAATGTTATGTGTTCAATTTATTTACTTAACAAGTACTGAGTTTATCCTTCATGACTAGTTGTTGCTAAAGGTCTAGGAATTGCAGCTATGCTCAGGTTTAGAGTTAGCTGATTTAACATGTTTGTGTATTTACATTGGGTGTTATAGTATTAAAGGATGATTCAAGGCACTAGAACTTACCTCCTTTTAAATTTTATTTTATTTTTTGAGCAATGTAAAATGTTGAAACAAGAAGTTTGGCTTAATATAGAATTTGTATATGCTGTTTATTTGTATCTCCGTAACAGTGATGTCACAGTCACATGTGGTTATTTAAATTTAAAATAAAATATCTGTTCCTCAGTTATACTAACTATATTTAAAATAATAACCATATGAGGCAAGAAGCCACTCTAATGGATAGAGAAAAATAAAATATTTCCATCATCAGAGAAAGTTCTCCTGGACAATACTGCTCAACAGAATGTACCTCATAAAGCAGAGATATAAATGTATTGGGAAATGTGTTGGTTCAGTTGTTCAGTGTTCAGTTTCTGTACCAGAAATTCACAAGTATAGAATTCATTACCAGCCATACCTGGATGAACACCAGTGTTTGCTCTCTTTTTGTTACACAATTTTTTACCATTCATGCGACATCCTATGTAGACCACCATTTTGTTTCCTAGGAATGTTGCTGTGGTTTTAAGGACAGTGATAATTTGAATGACATCCACTTATTGTGGACTTAGTTACATTCTAAATCTTGTGCTCAAGTACTTTATCTGCTTTATCTCACTTGATCTTTATGAAAATTCTGTCATAAATGCTATTAGGATCTCCGTGTGATGGGGGTGGGAGTGGAGGACCAAGATCAAAAGGCTAGGTAGCTGGTCTGTAGTCTCATAATAAGGAGGAGCAAAACCAGGATTCACTTGTGGACGAGTAAGGGTAGTAAACAAATATGCACTTTTAAAAAGAAATATTCCCTGTGGGAAGCTTTTCAAATACTAAAAGTTGAAAAAGACATTGTTTTTCTTTCATAAACAGAAATACAGCACAAAAAGGGTTAAATGGAATTAGTCACATCTTTTTAGATTCATCAAAAATCAGTTATGTATCATGTCTTAGTCACCTAAATTCCTGATGTAGGAGTGTTTGTGGAAAAATATTTATACTCCTGTCCCTCTTTCACCTCTCTCAGATTCCAAGCTTCCTTTCAAATTATCAGCTTTTACAAAACAGTGCATCTTCCTAACTCTGGCAAAGATCTCTTTCCAGGCCTAGCCCACCCCATTTTTTACCCAGCCTCCTGCCCCCCGCCATTTTTATACTCTTGTAACATTTCAATTTTTTGTTTTTATTTTCTATTTAAAGATGATTTGCATTAGGAGTCTACACAAAACATGTACATCCATGGCTTAAACTTCTTTATTCTACATGGAAGTATCTCTTAGACATGCTATTTTTTTTCTTTAATTCACAGGTTGACATATGTTTTCTTAACATGGACCAATTTTTCTTTGGGAGAGTGCTTCTCCATCATTACACTTCCTTGTTCTCCTTCATGTTACAGGAAAACTGTTTCAAGGATCTGTGAGCTCATTGATTTAACACTGAGTGAGTGTGTCCTTTTCTAAGGAAGTGACTCATGAGCGAGGAAGTGTAGTGGTCATGATTCTGAAGCACCAGGTGCAGAACCACTTGCCTGCCATTTTTACCTTTTAAATGCTAATCTCTTACTGGGGTCGCTGGCATAAGCTTCATAAGCCCTATTTGGAAACAGAATAGACTGACCACCTAAATCTTCAGATATATAGTTGTCATATAAGAGGAACATGTTTCACCCAGTGAACGCTAGCATGACATTATTAATGGGTCATATTGTAATCCCAGCAGCTGGGGTGGCTGAGGCAGGAGGATCATGAGTTGAAAGCCAGCCTCAGCAAAAGCAAGGCACTAAGCAACTCAATGAAACTATGTCTCTAAATAAAAATTCTGGGGATGTGGCTCAGTGGTCAAGTGCCCCTAAGTTCAATCCCTGGTACAAAAGAAAAAGTTCTAAAAGAACCACAGAGATATTAATAAAGGGAATTTAGTATAAGTTCATGAAACCCTAAAAAATATGGTAACAGACATACGAATAGGGGAACGAGGATTTTACAGTGCCCTTTGGCCTCAAGGAAATGAAGTGAACTTGTCCCCAAAATGTCCTTTGCTTATAATGTAGTTATCATAGAAAAGAGGAAGAGTCTGCAGGGAGATCCTAAAAGTTCAAATCATTGAACTTCGTTTGTATTTTGGGACAATAACAGGAGTCCTCCTAAGTCCCTCATGAACCAGAAATACAATAGTTCCAGAAACATGCTAATTTCCTTTCATATACAGCTGCAAGGAGCTCTTTGAAAGAATTTTCCAGCCTTACTTATTTTGGAGAGCAGAGGGATGATTATCCACATGTGGCTGAAACAGGAAAGACTCATTTCCGCAGCATTTTCCCACTCTGCTCTTCAAAGAGAGTGTGAAAATATTTTTGTAGAAGGATGGGATTCCCTGGGTTTCCTAATAGCTGAAATTAGTTGCTCTACATTAAAGTGTTACATTTTTGACACCCTGGGTGGGGAGCATCTGTGTTTCTGTAAACTTACTTTTTTTATTTAAAGGAATTTTTAATATTTACTTACTGACTGAGCATTTTAATATG
>CM053407.1:32373319-32389285 GCA_028644305.1 Xerus rutilus
CCTTGATATATACTAAACAAATGGGTCACAGATGTGTAAAAGAATTATGCAATTATTCAGGATTACATAAAATTGCTTATCTACACATACTTCCTTGGATATTTGATTTATCTATAACAGATATGACTGTGAAATTTTTGTTTATCTATAACAGATATGTCTTTTCGTCAAATGTAAATTAGAATCTTGCTACCTTACTGTTAAAGGAGAAATTAATTTTAGTACTCTATGCCACAAGTCATTGTCCTTGATGCTAATGTTTTAGAAAAGCTTGAGTGTGTATTAGACACGTGAGAACCTTGGCAACAGTAGCGGGCAGGGGACTGGAATCAGGTAGGAGTATGCAAGGTTGAGATTGGTAACTCCCAGCTTAGAAACCCAACTTTGTATGAGTAGTGAGAGTTTATAGCAAGATTGACCTTAATTTTAATGGGTGTCATTATGGAAGTAGGTATAATTAGGAAAGAGTATATGAAACAATTGGAAATAGTAGACATTATCAGGTAGAGAGAAAAGTTGCAGAAGACATTATGATTTTTATCAGGATCCCCTAAACCAATGCAAGAGAATATGTCTCCCTAGGGAAGGATCTGGTAAGGACTTCGTGACTCTAGCCTTGTCAGGCCGAGTTTTGGGATAGAAGTGGGTGGCAACCAGAATACCAGGGGAGGATTCAGTTATATGTTCCCAGGAAAGAATAGGAATGGTTAGAATTAAGATCCCCAGAATGCTCCCCACAGGTAAAGCAGATTCCAGAACCACAGGAATAAACAGCTCTAATTTCCTAATTTATACAGTGTACTGATTGGAATTGGATGATCTACAGATGGAAGAATTCCCAGTCATGTAATATTGGGAAGACAGCGTCAGATGCATAAGGACATTGTGATAGTAACTCTTGAGAAGGGATATTATGATTCTTGTTTGGAGTCCAAATGAATTCTCAAAATAATACATAAAGGTAGCTTTGAGACAGAGCTAGTTCTCAATTTCTTAACTATTGATTCATATTGATTCAGGCCTTTTTTTTTTTTGATCAATACTTTCTTCTGACATTTAACCTAAAAAAAGTGACAAGTTTGTAACAGAGATAGAGAATGATTCTAAAGCACTCCGATATACCTATACAAACAAAGAAACATAACAAAACAAAGAACCCCCCCAAATCAAAACACAACAAGAATTTCCCAATATCAATAAGAAAAATTAAAAAGACATTTCTCCATCAAAGGTAAAGTAGCTGGTATGGTGGTGCACATCTTTAATCCCAGCACTTTGGGAGGCGGAGACAAGAGAATCACGAGTTCAAAGCCAGCCTCAGCAACGGCGAGGTGCTAAGCAACTCAGTGAGACCCTGTCTGTACATAAAACACAAAATAGGGCTAGGGATGTGGCTCAGTGGTTGAGGACCTGTGAGTTCAATCCCCAGTACCAAGAAAAAAAAGGTAAAGTGATAGAACATAATGCTAAGAACAGAGAATTCATTGCACTGAATTTAAAGAAATAAAGCCACAACAGAATTCAGAGCATGTCAGATGCTTCAATAAAAAAGCCAATAAGAAAAGAGGAACTGACTTGTGTTTGTTTAACCAATTGATATTAATTTCCCAGATTACATTAAATGATATTATGCATGCTTTATGTTTCAAGACAGAATGAAATAATGACAATTGGGTGCAAAAAACAAAAAAATAACCAGAGCATTCATATTGCTCATGTTCAAATCTGCCTTCAGTTCAGTTGAGTTCAGTTGAGTAATCTCAGCTATTTAGCCTCTCCATGCCTTAGTTTATTCATGTGTAAAATGGGAACTAAAAATTGCTTATTTCATGTTTCTACAAGAGTTAAATGAGTTAATATATATTAGATGCTTAAAAAGTACTTACTATATAGTAAACACTAGACAGGTAAGAACTAATATCAAAACAACTGGGCATTGGAACTCATAAGTAGGAAATCTCAATCATTGCTTCTGGTAGGTGCAAAGAATTTTTTATAAGTTAAGAAAGAGAGTCAGAGAGAGACAAGGGCTGAATATTAAAGGATAGCTGAGGTCTTGGGGAATAGACTGGGCTATAAATAGAATTCATGCTATTTCCAGAGGCCCATAGACATCATTCCAGAACATACTTTGACATATTTGGCCAGTACAATGATGTGCATTTTTGGTGTTGAGGGAAGAGGTGGGGCCAGTGGGAGAGAAAAAGCAGTCTATATTGCTAATGACCAGTTCATCAGTGTTTTAAAGAAGTAAGTTTCATGAAGAAAGAGACTGTATGCTTGGTTAACTCCTGTATCTCCAGCTATCACTACAGCACCATGCACATGTGTGTACTCTAAATATCCACTGGATAAAAATATTAAAAACGTGGTAAAAGAAGTTGTATGTTGTGAATAGGGTAGCCTCATGGGTTAGTCTGAATGTTGTACTAGATGACCTTTCAAGTCTTCCAACTATGAGAGTATGAGATTTCATATACGAACAACACTGGATATTTTAGTTTGGGCCAAAATGTCTGGTAATAAAGCTAATGTAATTTCCTGGGACTCTACATAGTTTGCTATACCCACATAAGAAGTATTGTCCAATCTTTTTTTTTTTTTTTTGGTACCAGTGATTGAACTCAGGGGTACTCAACCACTGAGCAATATCCCCAGCCCTATTTTGTGTTTTACGTAGAGACAGGGTCTCACGGAGTTGCTTAGCGCCTCACTGTTGCTGAGGCTGGCTTTGAACTCATGATTCTCCTGTCTCAGCCTCCCAAAGTGCTGGGATTACACATTAACATAAATATGTGAGATGCCTTTAACATACCATCATGCTGTCGGGATCAAATGAACCAATAGACTGGTGTTATGTAGTTCCATGTTGCTCTTTATAATCTTTCAAAACCCTCTAAGAAAGGAAGTAGATACTTCTAGTGATCTGTATCAATTTAAAAAACTTTAGTCATGGAAAGCACTACGATACATTTCATCTCTTTGTCTTTTTCCTAGTCAAGATGTGCCCATGACTTTTATGTTTATACCTGCCCTGTGAAACCAGCACTAATTTGACAAAAATTTTTCTATGGCACTTACCACATTAGGTCTGAATTTGCTGACTTTGCCCACTCAGCCTATGGAGACTGAGGCATTTTGTAGTCTCTGAGTCAGTGTGTCAGGCTGTGTCACAGCTCTGTTGCTACACATATTGTAGACCCATTCCTCTTTATTGACAGCCATGGATTCCCCTCTGCCTAATACCAATACGCCTGACAAAGTTCCATTTCATCCTGGAACACATCTTTCTCTCTAATCCTCCCTTGTTTTCTTGCCCTGATCTATCATATACTTTATTGCATGATAGCACTTAGCCTAGTGCTCTAATGTCATAAATTTTTCCTGAACGATTCTCCATGCTTCAATGATATAATTAGTTATGGAACTGAGATGACGACTCCAATAAGGATGCCCTGCAGACAGATTCTGGGTCTTTTTTGTTTAGTACTATAATCTAAGAGCTTAGAACAATATGTGGCTTACTGCAGATGTTATTAAATAAATGTATCTATACATACAATATCTTTCATATAAAAGGAACTTAATATGTTCTGAATGACCAAATGATTCAGAAGTTCTAGGCTCGGGGGCTATGGATGTAGCTCAGTGGTGGACCACTTGCTTAACATGCATAAGGCCCTGGATTCAACCCACCCACCACTCCCCCGCTCCCCAAAACAGTGCTTTAGGTGTAGTCCCGGATCTACTGAAAATCCGTGTTTCATCTGAGGAGTTAATTTGGCTAATAAAGTTTGCAGTGAAACTTGCAAATGGAAACACTATTCCATAGACTTTGGATAATATAAATATAAATAATCAAACAATCGATTCTTTAGAATAGAATTAAGAGGGACTTTGACAATGTGCTAGGCACTGTTTTTTTTTTTTAATATTTTTTTAGTTGTAGATGGACACAATGTCTTTATTTTATTACTTTGTATGTGGTGCTGAGGATCGAGCCCAGGGCCTCACGCATGCAAGGCAAGCGCTCTACCGCTGAGCTACAATCCCAGCCCCTAGGCACTGTTTTAAGCAATGCTACATATTTATTCATTTTATTAATTCATTATTAATAACTCATAACATGGTAAAGTAGGTATTATTGTCAGTCCCCATTTTGTAGATGACAAAACTGAGTCACAGCAAATCTCAGTGACTTCTTAAAGTCAAACAAGTAAAGGGTGCAGCTCTGAATGTCAGCCTATGTAGTGTGGTCCCAAAGTCCCTTCTTAAAATCTAGATATTAACTACTCCTTTCTGATGCTTTAGTCATTTTCTCTAAACCAGTTCTACCTGTGGGGATGATTTCAGTTGTAAGTTACAGAAAGCTTATTGCAAAATCACTTAATCTAGGTAGAGGGCTTATGGTTCATGTAACCAAAGTGTCCAGAGAAAGATCAGACTCTAGGGATAGCTTGGCCTGGCCTCTGGTTTGGTTCCCTGTGGTTCTCATAGCTCTGCGTTTCTCAAGATGTCTGTGTCACCCTCCAGTAGATGGGAGACCTGGTTGGAAGTTGGCTATGGTTTTTCCAAGTACTATCATCTAGTGGAAAAATGGTGTCTTCAGTTGTTCCTTGGAGGACAAAGTTCTTTCACAGAAGCCCCTGAAAATACCGCCCTTGTCTCGCAGATGGAAATTAGGTCGTCTTCTCTTCAGTACACATGGGCATTGGACAGGCTCATGGAGGTAAGTTTATTATGCCTGTGTCACTTCCAGGTCAGTGATGGAGTCAGCTTTCTCTGAAGCACACAAGCTCCTTGTGGGACATGTGGACAAGCAAAATGAGGTGGTTGTCACCATGAGATAGTGGAATGGGTGCTAGGCAGGGAGCCCAGAGCTCTTTGCATCTCTCCTTTTGAGGCTTCAGGCCCTCAGAGATAAGGTAACATCACGATGCTGGTTAGAAATCCAATTTTTTTAAAGCTCTATACTCCTAAATGATATTCTAACAACCATGTAGAAGAAACCTTTTAAAAATCTTATCTTATTGGAACTCTTCAGGAAAATCAGCATTTATTTCTAAAGAATATTTTACAAAATACAAAATAAGACTACTAAGAAATGAAAATACTGTGGTTTATTATGAAAAAACAGTTTTGAAATAGGACTCATAACTTTCTAACTCTCAATGTATATTTAGTTATACTTCATAAAACAGTATAGAATTCTACTGTATTATGTAATATAATCTGTAACATGGTTACTTTAGATTTCATTTTTATTTTCACTCTGAGCCCATATGTAACTTGGTTTCTGTGAAAAATAAGTGGTTGGGATACATCACAGAAAGTCTTCTAATTAGTTCATTGCAGTCTCAATCCTCTGTCTTACTAAAATTGTGCATTTCTTGTTTAGAGCTGATCTCAAGGCTAACTGCAACCGACATTCACTCATCTGCTCGTTCATTTCCTGAGTTCTGTATTATCAAGAGCCAAGCACTTGGGAGTAGAGTGGTGGGTACTTGTGGGTACTTGTATGTGAATGCTCTGTGGATTCTTAGGATTTCTTTCGTTTGTTTGTTTTGTGGTGCTGGGGATTGAACCTAGGGCCTTGTGCATGCTAGGCAAGCACTGTATGATTCTTAGGATTTCTTTCCTGAGAGTTTTTCTTCTAATTCTGTTCCTCCTTCTCTGACTGAGCCTTCTTACTCCCTGTCAGTAGAACAAACTTTATAAATATCAAGTTTAATTATGTTTTATTTCTGCTTATACAACTTTAGTATCTTCCTGAGACCTATAGGGAAATATCCAATATCTTTAAATGGCTTAAAAATGCTTTCACCAGATAAGTTCCCAGCTGTATCTCAGGCCACTTGCTCACATATTCACCTCTAAACCTACTGAGCTCTCACTGAACATAGGAGGAGAATTTTTCCCAGTGTTTTGCCTCTATACACACTGGCCCTTCTTTCTGGAATATCCTCACTGTTCTTTTGTACCTTGCTTCAAGGACCAGCTCAGACATTATTCATTCTATGGTTTCTTCGGCAAAAACTCTAGGAAGAGCTACTCATTCTTTATTACATTTTCATAAATCTTCATGTGACTCTAATACCTTACTTAATACATCTCATCGTAATTTTTTATAAGATTTTTTCTGCCTGTGGTACTAGGAGTTGAACTCAGGGCCTATTCATGTGAAACATGGGCTCTACCACTGAACTACATCCCCTCATTGTGATTTTTTACATGCCTCACTCATGAAAAAAGAGATGAAACTTACCTTTTCAACCCATGGGCCTGGGTGCATGATATCCAATGAATACTTTCTGAGTTATCACCTACCAATGTATTAGCCTGATCAATATTTGACCAATAAATGTTTTCTTTCATTGTTTAAAAATAATTAGCAATTTCTCTGGGCCAGGCACTGAGTTTATATTCAGCTCTGAAATGTGACACAAGGGAGTTCACTTTATTCTTAATAATTCAGGTGCTTTTTGGGTAGTTGGTGTTTATTTTGGCTTTGGAGACCTTCTGTGGCACATCAAAGTAAGAATGGCCATTGCCAGAAGCTGATTGTGTGCTATTAATTTTTCCTGTTTATAGAAATTTCTTGATAGGGCAAGTATGATTTGATATTCTTCCAATATTGCTATTTGAGAGTTTGGCAATACAGTGCTAAAATATTTGACATTTCCTTCTTTCTCTTCCAGATAATTCTTATAACTCTTATGTAGTTGAATATAATAAAATTTTAATTTTTTCATGTTTTCCTATGTAGATAATTGACTATAAAAGTCTAGGTTTAAAAAAGTATCTTTATTTTGAATTAAGCCTCTTACTTGGTCTTCAGATTATAACATCTTATTAGAAACCTCACTGAAATATTCCTAAGTTCTCTGATGGACATGCGAATCTGAAAAATGCTCTCAAAACTTGTGATGCACTTAGTGATTTTGTTAAAGTTCCATTGGGATACTAAGTCCTAATTCTGAATCCATCAATGCATGCTGCCTTCACTCATTTAATATTCTTATTTTAAACATGCATGGAAGATGAAAAGCTTATGTCATTTTCCCTTCATAAAAAGAATTCCCTATGAACATTACAATGAAATATTGTTTGCTGATATTTCGAAGGTGACTCAATCATTTTTTAGTTCCTATGAAATGTATTCCTCTTCCTTCTAATAGGTAATTTTGGAAGCAGAATTGGACTTTCTTTACAAATTTCCATACTGTATTTCATTATAATAGTTTTCTTTCAAAAAGAATTTTGAAACTTCCTTCTTTACTACTTACACTGAAGCACAAAGAAATGCTCTCTTAGCAAACAAAATTATTATAGTATGTTATCAAGTAAAATTAGGACACCACACAGCACACTTTTGAAGAAGTTGGGATTTTAAAAATTTTGTTACCAGAGATTGAACTCAGGGGTGCACTCGACCACTGAACTACACTCCCAGCCTTATTTTGTATTTTGTTTAGAGACAGGGTCTCACTGAGTTGCATAGTGCCTTGCCTTTGCTGAGGCTGGCTTTGAACTCATGATCCTCCTATTTCAGCCTCTGAAGCCACTGGGATTACAGACGTGCGCTGCTGCTGAGAAGTTGGGATTTTTAAAACAACTGAAGGGTAGCGTTAATGCTGAGTAGTCATTTCACCCAAGAATATAAGTTTCCTCTGATCATCAACAGGAGGTCAAAGCTAGGTGGTCAGAAGTTCAATATTAAGAAGGGAGATTAACTTCTACTTCCTCTATGAACGGATTTGAAATACAGTGCCTGTTGGGTTTTGTGTTTGGTAGTTCTAAATGTTGAACATCTAGAGTGTGACTTTTGGGATCTCCTCTCTGCCAAACCCTAAGGAATGTGATCCCGCAGTATGAAGTGAAGAATGAGACAGTGAAGAATAGAGTGTGATGGACATGATTGCTTTCAGTTGTCACTGGCCTTGGTGACAGGCCTTAGACTGCACCTGTGTCTCTAAGAATTGGACTGAGGATCTTAACATTTCATCCATCATCTTCAGCAGAGGCCATCTGAACCTCTCCTGAACCGACCAACGGGCCTACAGAAAGGACCCGCTTTGCTGTTCTGACAGTTGACAAACTAGCAAATCATGCAGATCCAAGTTTATGATTCCAATTCCTTCAGACTCTGGATAAAGACTCATTCTCACTTAGTCTCATTGCAGAGACAAGAACCATATGGCAAGATGGCCCAAGAAGTATTAATTCATGATGGGTAATAATTCAAAACACTAACTTTCTTTTTCCTTTTGCACTGTCTCCCTCTCCCTGGTGGCAGGTTAAAAAAGGGAGCACTCTCTAAAGAGAACACACAGGTGAGAGAAAAAAAGCTATTCTTAGCTTCTATAGCCAAAAGACACCTTGAGATGAAGCCCAAACATATGAGGTAGGACCACTGCCAGATGGGCCTATCTTTCTGCCCTTCATAGTAGATAAAGGAATTTCACAGGAAGTGGAGGGTTTAGAAAATAAGTGAGCAAAAAGGACTGTGGGACCAAGTGTTCCACTACCTCAAGTTATAAGTCTGGAGTGTGTGTGTGTGTGTGTGTGTGTATGTGTGTGTTTAGTGGGGAGTATAATCCACTTTAAGTAGGAAAATGATAATCAGTCTCACACCCCTTTACTCAGCTGAAATCTTGGAAGGCAGCAGCCTCCTAGTTGGGGCACACACTCCTATGACACCAGGACTGTAAGAGGGTGTATACACATGGGAGAGAAATGGCAGCTTGGTCAGGAGGTCTTGGGACTGGGGAACTAGTAAGCAGAGATTTGAGTGGACCATGTCAGCAAAGGATATGAATGACTAGTGGTGCTAAAATTCAGGTGAGTGTCAAAAGAGAACTAGCCCACTTGTAATTACCCTGTAAGAGTAAAATATGCATCATACATACTGTCGGTTCCCACAAGAGTCAAGTCACATTATTACCCAGCATGTGAGCACAGGGCAGCGAGAGGGAGCCTGAGAGATTCCATGTCCTGCCACCACCACAGGGCAGTTCTTTACCACTCACCCACTCTACTCCAGGAGTATGAGCTAGGGATCACATAGAAGTACATGACCTTGAATAGAAATGAGAAAAACGCTGGGGTTGATTAACAGGAATTACTGGATTGGACTGAGAAAAAATGGAAATGGACTAAATTTGTGTTTTAAAATATCATGCAGAAAAGGGAGCTCATGATAAATAACTTACTAGGAAAAACAAAATCATACTTTTGTACCACTGAGTATTTTGTGGAATGAAAGACAAGTATATAGAGAATGATAATTAGCAGAAAGCAAGATGGCTTTCTTGGATCTTGAATGTGTGTGTGTGTGTCTGTGTATGTATATACATGTGTGTGTGTACTAATATGTATACACACATATGCGTCTCTTTTGTGTGTTTATTCTAGAATAATTAGATCTGGGAAGCAAGGGTTTGGTGAAATTCATGAATTTATGATAGGAAAGCTGTCAGGATCTGATTAAATCAAAAACATTTTTGTAAATATATGTGCAAAACTCTATTTAATATAACTGAGCCAGATATTCCCTTTCCTTCCCAGTTCTTCTGCAGAAACATGACAAGGTGTTTGGTAGTGCTTTCTTCTCATGATGTGGGATGTCGAGTATATGTGTTGGATGTACTGACACACAAACACACCCAGTGAGATGGACAGATTGACTGACATAGAGAGACTGAGAAACAGAGAGAGGGACAGAGACAGGTTCTAGGAGGAACAGAAGCACCCCAATCTCAGGAGATCAGCCAGCAGCACTCTGTATTTTGCACCCTGGTAGCAAATGCCATCCTTTTTATATGATGACAGATTGAAATATCCTGTAATAAGTGCCTACAAACACAGAGAAGCAAAACAGAAAAAAAAAAAAAAAGTCTCAAACATACCTGGAGTCGCCTAATAATGGAGTAAAGGCAGAGGAAATGAAACTAAGAGAAAACATGAAACTTTAAAATATCATTAATATCTTCAGAAACATTCAAGAGTGTATCAATAAAATAAGCCCAAGAGATTCCAAGAAAGAAACAAAAGATGTCAAAAACTAAAACAAAACAAAAGAAACTCCAAACAACAAACTAACAAAAAAGAGAGAAAATCACAATATTAACTAAGAACCAACAAAATTAAGTGTAACAATATTTAAGGAATATATTAACTTCAGATAACTATTATTGATAAACATGTAATCTGCCAAAATAATAATGGTCATTAAATATAGAGTTTGAATATATAATGAAAAATTGATAATAATAAGAATAACTAAAACAACAAAAATGTGAAGTATTAACATGCTCTTCAGAATTCAGTAGTTTAAGTAACTATAAGAATTGCCAGAATGAACAAATTTGATTATGTATGTCCAAAAATAAGAGATTACATAGTCTTTGCAAACCAAAATTAATCAGTTAGAAAATTTGAATTTGTAGAAAACTCTAAAGAATGTGTCATGTATGCTATATTTTTAACCAAATATAATAAATTTTAAAATTAACAATTAAATATGACCAAAATATTCACTTTTGTAACCTTAAAAGCACTTTTTTTTTTTGGTACTGGGGATTGAACTCAGGGGTACTCAATCACTGAGCCACATCCCCAGCCCTATTTTGTGTTTTATGTAGAGACAGGGTCTCACTGAGTTGCTTAGTGCCTTGCCATTGCTGGGGCTGGCTTTGAAATCACGATTCTCCTGTCTTAGCCTCCCTAAGTGCTGGGATTACAGGCATACTTCACCGCGCCTGGCTTAAAAGCAGTTCTTGAGAAAATTTTTGGTTAAAGAGAGAATAAAAATGGAAATGATAAATATTATAAATGAACAATGAGAAAGAGAAAGAAATCTATCTCAATGTGGGGAATGTGGCCAAAGTCATAGTCAGAAAAAATTAGCTCTAAATGGATTTGTTAGAAAAGAGAATATATTAGGAAAGAGAGAGAGAGAGAGAAAGAGAGAGCTGGGGGAGAACTAGCCATTCATATCAAATATGCAGGAAAGGAAAAAATGAAAATGGCTTATTAAGAACAAACAACAGATGAAAATGGATAATTAGGAAATATATGAACTGCTTTTGATGAAACAAACTTTTTATGGATTGGTCAAGATTAAAAAGATGGCATAAATAAATAGAATCAGAAATAAGAAAATGAACACAACAAAGACAAAGGGAAGGTTATAGGAAGAGAAAACAATGGCAAATTCCACTTTATACCATTTTATCTGTAATCTACATTAATTTTGTAGGTCAATACAAATAATCAAATTAAGCGTATCTTGAGATCATGTTGTTAGAATAATTTATGCCTAGATCTACTGTGACCTTCCTGGCTACCTGGAGGAATCTCATTTGCAATAGGAGAGAATAATTTTGTACAGACAGAAGCACAATTGAGAAATAGAAATAGACACAGAGATGGAGCTATAGAGGAGAGTGAGCCCCAGCTTTGGCTTTGTACTTTGGTGTGGTCCACTTCTAGGAGTGGTATTGGAGAACAAAAATGTAACTCAATCAAAACCTAGCAAGAAATGGCTCCAGGCAATTCTCTCATGTTTCATGACTGAAAGAATATCTTTAGAGAATCAAATAATAAAATTAAGGCATGAAACTCTTCAAATGGCCAATATGTTCTTCCAATGAAATAAGTGTATCAAGTCCACATTCTATTTAATACTACTAATTTATTTCTGAAAGAGATGAAGCCTCTGTAAATTTTGCTGAGAGTACTTATTTCTCTGGATTTATACTTGTTTATTCATCTATTAAACTATTTAAAGCAGGGAACTGATGCTTATATGCTGAAAGAGAAAAGTGATTACCTTCAATGAAATCATGTGTGCTAAGGATGGAAACAGATTTAACTGTCTTTGAGTTTTAACAAAGGAATTATATAGACATAGTCTTCAGCATTTTCTTTAAAAATAATGACTCAGGAAAGACATTTACTAGGATTATAGTTTATTATACAGACCAGTAAATAGTTGATGCTAGAGGTTGATAGTAATTTTCAAATATATTTGTAAATCAAATATGAATATATGTGGAACTTTGTGCAAGATAAAAAAAGAGACCAATTTATAGACTACTTCATGTAAATTAACAAGATGCCTTTTAGGCAGTAGTTTCTTATATCATTTGACGTAAGTTTAGTGAGAAATGTTGTATCTAGTTTTAACATAACATCAGAAAATATTAGTGGAAGTCTGATTCTTTGGTTAAAGCACTAGTTGCCAGGAAAACAATTTAAAAACCACTTCTTTGTATTTCTAAAAAACAAGCATAAGGAATGATAGCTTTAAAAATTGCCTTACATTAAATATCATTAGGAGTTAAACGTAATTCTGGGAGTTTCAAACAAGGTTTCTTCTCTGCAGAATTTACATGAAAACCAAAAATCACTGTTGTATCAATACAATATATTAGCACAAGATTATATTCTCCATATCATTTTCTCTAGATGTGAGTTTGAATAATGGATTGAATATGAGATTTTGTAAGGGAAAAAAGTATCTAAAAGGTACCTAAAATGGAATCTAATTCAAAATTCAAGACCAAGGAGTCAAGTCAAGTACAGGAGGTCCAGGTAGCTATAGGGGAACAGGACAGTCCCCATAAAGGGACTGAAGGTGGTTGTGAGGACAACCTTTCCCAAAGGCTGCTGCTTTTATGGTAGGAGACTCCTTACCTTTTTTCTTATTTCTTTAGCTGTTTGTCTTTCTGACAACTCCATTCTTCAATATTTGCTGTTTAGGTCCTACATCTTTTATCTCTCATTATTGGGCCAATATCTAGGCACCTCTCAGGCACAGTAACTTCATGCCATTTTTCTAGTTCAGTGCCTCATCCATATTTATTCACTTTAGAGTGTTAGCCACCTCCTGGAACGCTATTTTAAATTTATCTTTATGATTATATTACTGAGTCATACAACTCACAGCTACAGAGTCTCTTAAGGTTATGGTGACATTGGCTTTAAGCCCAGCTAGGGGAAAAAAATGCCTTGACTTCCAGTGAGCGGAATTTCTGAGTCACACATCCTTGCCCTGCTTCTCAAATGCAGATGCATCCTCAGATGATGAGAGCCACTCTGAAGAGGCATTTCCCTGTTTTGGTCAAGTAGCTGCCAAACAATTAATTATTTATTTAATTTACTCAAGAGGTGTTTTTGTCTTCATGTGGTATTTTAAGAGGTCCATTCCAGAAGGGCTTGATACATTTATCACATAATTTTCTAATGAAAATTAGAAAATTAATACTTTTAAAACTTTTAAAGGAACTCTTACACAGGCTTGAGCTTTTTGTTCTCTAAGGAGCAAAATTCTATTGACATGCTTGAGGGAGAATCTTCCTGAAGCTGGCTTTAATTGTGACAATGTTCTGACTTCTCTTGAAAGCCAAAACTATTCAGTGAAATTACATCATAGACACAAAGAAACAATGACTGAAATACACATCTACCCAGTGGAAAGCAGGCAATTATGTTGTAATCTAGGCAGATTTTGAATTTAAAATATGCCACATACCACCAAAAAACCATGCATCTAATAGCAGGTTTGTAGGTCTCTTTTCTACTGGTACTATTTTTATGATCTCATATGCTCTAGTGTCCCAGAACTGAATGGTACATAGTCCTGGCCCCTCCCAGAGTGAAGCCCTCAGACTCTGACATTTCTGTTCATTCAACCTAGTCCTACCAATGTCTGCTATGCACCAATCATGGTGCTAAGCACTCTGGTTCAATGATGCATTAGATACTCCTTGCCCCTAAAAGCTCATATTCTAGAAAGAGAGAAGCTCCCAAACAGACAACAAACACATAATTAGAAAGCTATTGCTGTTATAGAAATACACTTGTGGGAATATGAAAGTACCAAGAAATAAAGTTTCATCTGACTTGGGGTTTTAAGGAAGATTTTTTGTTGTAGGTAATAATAAAGGTGAATTAATTAGGTGAAGAGTTGGAGGAGGCCATTCTGGAGGGTGTGGATTGTATGTGTCAATCCATGGAGACAAGAAAGCATAGTGCGTGTGTGTGTGTGTGTGTGTGTGGGGGGGTGTGTTGCAAAGGAGGTCAGTGCAATAAGAGAAGGTGAGGAACATTTAGTGACGAACCTGGAAGGGTAGAGGGCCATACGGGCAATATTAGCTTTAGTCTTATACTGGGAGGCTGGTGACTAACATATTCATATTCTATTTTGTATTTTTCCCATTTGTATGAATATAGAGTATGGGTCCAAGCCTGTTTCTGGAGCCAGGAAATGACAAAATGTTATGGTGAGAATGGAGAAAGGGAGTGGATTGGAGATATCTTTAAGTTGTTATATTGGTAGGACGTGGCATTAATACATGGATGTAATGCAAAATGTGGAGTCAAGAATGACTGAGATTTTTGGTCTGGGTGATTGGATAGATAGATATTTGAATATGAGGGTTTTGGATAGATAGATATTTGAATATGAGGGTTTTGAAGAGAAGTCTGAAATGGAATATTAGTTTATGTTTCATATATACACGAGTGTGATATACATATATATGTGTATATATATACACACACCATATATATGTGTGTGTGTGTGTATATATATATATATATATATGTTTTTTTGGTACTGGGGATTGAACCCAGGGGCACTTAATCACTGAGCCACATCACCAGCCCCTTTTATTTTTTATTTTGAGACAGGGTCTCATTTAGTTACTTAGGGCCTCACTAAGTTGCTAAGGCTGGTTTTGAACTTAAAGTCCTCCTGCCTCAGCCTCCCAAGTCCCAAGGATTACAGGTGTGTGCCACTGTGCCTGGCTACATTTATGTTTTAGTAGAATTCATTACCAGGAAATTAGACATTCTATCCTGTGTTCTGATATACTTTCTAGATGATGATCCCTTGGTTCTTGATGATAATCACTATTCTAGAAAAAATCATTCTTCTATACAACTCTCATACACTTTTGGTGTAAATGTGCAATGGTTCAACTACTTGGGAAAGTAATTTGGAAGTTCTTTTACAATGGGGTCTACTCATTCTACTCCTAGATATGAAATGAAAATACAAATCTAGACCAAGTTTGTACACTTATGTTTATAGAAGATTTACTTGTAAAATAAAATACTGGAATCCATCAACTGATGGATGGATGAACAAACTGGTGTATCCAACACAATAGAATACTACACTACAATACAAGTGAACTATTTACACATACCACAACATAGAGGAATCTTCAATAATTATGCTGAAAGAAGCCAATTATAAAAGAGTATGTTCTACATGACTTAATTTTTATAAGTGTCTATGAAAATAAAACTAATACACAGCAACAGAAATCAGATCACCATTTGCTTTGGAGGGGGTAGGGAGAGAGTGTAAGATAACCAAAAGACATAGGCAAACTTTTGTAAGCACAGAACTATTTATCATTTTGCTTGGGTAATAGCTTCACAGATGTATACATGTCAAAAATGTCCAAACTGTACATTTTAAATATATGTAATTTATTGTGTATCAATTATGTCTCAAGTAGTCCATTAAAAAGGAAGGAAAAACACTACTTGTTTCCGAACAATAACTACTTCAAAAGATACTATATTGAATTCTAGGAGTGAGAGTATGTGATTTATGTTCCCATCATGGTTACTTGTGAAACTTGTAGAAAGACATTACTTTTTGAGAAGAGCACAGGCTTTGCTAACAATTTTGAAGGAGGGGGTACTGGGGATTGAACTCAGGGGCACTCCACCACTGAGCCACATCTCCAGCCCTATTTTGTGTTTTATGTAGAGACAGGGTCTCACTGAGTTGCTTAGCGCCTTGCCGTTGCTGAGACTGGCTTTGATTCGTCTGTCTCAGCCTCCCAAAGTGCTGGGATTACAGACATGCACCACCACGTCCAGCTGCTAACAGTTTTTTTAAAGTGGACATTCTCTTAGGTGTTACAATGAATTTAAGAAAAG